>CM031585.1:19966145-20499541 GCA_018467065.1 Ephestia elutella | reverse complement strand
CTCTTCTTCATAAATGCTCTGTGAGTCTAAGTCTTCTTGTAAGGCCGGCAACACTTGTAATACCCCTGGTGTTGCAGTAGTCCATAGGCAGCGCTTACCAGCAGGTGACCCGCTTGCTCGTTTGCCGCTCTATGTTATAAAAAAAATCACGTTTTTTTCCCGTGGAGGTAGGCAGGTAGGATATTTACAGATCTCTCTCGCTTCCTCTACACTCATCACTCTCTTCTTACATACTCGCCGGTTATGAGTGCTTTTAATATTTTCTTCGAAAGTTCGGTACTTTCCGCGAGTTAATATAGAGAGTTTGGCACTAGTACGGTGACAAGCTCTGCTATGAAACTTAATTTAAAAAAAAAGATGATATTATGTATTTTAGTTCCGTGGACTGGTCGCAGCCGGGCGTGGCGGCGCCACTGTACTCGCTGTATCTCGGCACGTGGGGGGGACTCAAAGTGCCGCCCGATGATCGCAAGGTCTGTTACACTTTTATATGTTTTTATTTAGATTTTTCGGAATAAAAAGTATCCTATGTGTTTTTCCGGGTTTCATTCTACCCGTGTACCAAATTTTATCGAAATCCGACCAGTAGCAAGACCAAAACTGTTTAATTTATTTATTTCGGCATTTCTTCTCAGCAGTGGTCGTTCCGAAATGCTAAAAGTTTGTAGCATTGAGATTTATAATAAAAAATAATTATGTAATTAATTTTTGACGTGAAAATGGGTTGTGACGGCCAAGTTTCAATAAAGTATTTTTGACTTTTGCTTTTGCCTTGCCCCGCGGCTTAGCCCCCATATTTATTTCGAGATTCTGAATAACTTAATCCTTCTTCATGAATGTACGTGGCTATCATACACAAAAATAATATTTTATTTGTTGAATGTTGTCCACGGACGAAATATAAAGAGGACACGTTGTATCTAATGGTGCACTGTACAGTTAATGGTGCACCGACATCACCTAAAGGGGCGGGGCTTATGTCATTTCTCGCTCAACTGTGTAGTTTATGACGGTCTGCTATTTAGTATGCTCGGAGCCAAGTACCCCGCGCCGACTGCCTTCACACTTATCGTCACACAATTTTTCTTAGAGAAATGTTCACTTTTTATACCGTCCGTGGTGTTGGCCATAAAATAAATTTGAGTGGCGCCATCTTTAAGCTGGAAAAGTTATAAAATATTCCAGGTCCCGGCGTGCACGCGGCTGCGTTTGAAGCTGATCCAGTACTTGAACAAAGCCACGGGAGCGGCCATCATGTTTCCGCATTGTGTCCAGGTAAACATCATCAATAAATATAAAACTAGCTAAGCCCCGGGGCTTCGCTCCCGTAAGAATTTTGGGATAAAATATACCCAATGTGCTATTCCCGGTATTTTTCTACCTGTGTACCAAATTATTATGTGTATGATATTTGACATAGAGACGTTTTTTAGGGAGTGAAGGGGAACACTAAGAGAGGATTTCTTGAAATTCCCACATCCAAACTTTCGCATTTACAATATTTGAACCAGGGTTTATTACCAGTACCAAATTCTCCTTACAAACTCCCGGAAAGTACCGGTACTTTTCGGTACTTTTGAGATGGTACCGGTATGGATTGAACCTTATTTTAATTGTATCTTTGACAGGTGGTGTTCTCATCGCTGTTCGACCCGAACACGAACTCTCGCCTCAGAAACATGTCTCTCATGTTTTTGATGAACGTTATCAACAGGTAACTTATAATCAAAATTTGATTTTGTATGCAAGATTTTATGTATAACATACGGGTCACGGGGAATTCGCCGTGGCGAAAATTCGCGCGGGGCGTCTGTCGACGTGACTGGCGAGTCGAACAAAACAAGAGAAAAATACCGAGTATGCCACGCGCACCGGCGACTGACGGCGCGACCGGCGAGTGGTGCCGGGCGAATCGCACGGGCGACCGGCCGCGCGGCGGGCGAGTGAAACAAGGCCTGAATAAGTGTAGGCGCCAGCCACGAAGTCGAGCGGCAGTCGCGACGAATTAGGACGGTGTCTTAATTATTTTTTTACCTAATTGATTTCGCCACGAAACGATGTAGACCGAAATTTTTATTTTGGAAATTTTTGCTAGGCCAGGTATTTGCAAGTCTACCAGTTCTACCACCCACAGGATAAGTTTAAAAATAAAATTAAAAAATCGTGGGAAGAAATAAAAATCAAAATCCTATTAGAATCGACTCTTTCCTCCAATCCTGGTTTAATATTAAAAATAATATAATCAAGGGTTTCGTAACTCATTTTAGACTACTGGAAAAATTTTTTGGGTACTTTCTGTATTCCTCTTATATCTTGTGAAACTTTCCATCTCATATTCAAATCATATAATCCACAATTTCTTCCAAATATTATATACTAGCTTTTGCCCGCGGCTTTGCCCGCGTGAATTTCCCACGGGAACAGTGCTTTTTCCCGGGATAAAAAGTAGCCTATGTGCTATTCCAGGTCATTATCTACCTCTGTACCAAATTTCATCGAAATCCGTCCAGTAGATTTTGCGTGATTGAGTAACAAACATCCTCACAAACTCACAAACTCACATCCAAACTTTCGCATTTTTAATATTAGTATGGATTCAACCAAAAAATTACTACTTTCTAAGCAATACCGAGATAACTTTGATAAAGACAAGTTGCTCTCGGATCTTCGTCTACCCTGGTCGCCGCGGCGACCGAGACTGCCCGTGGCCTGTCAAACGCGCCGCGCGATCAGTCGTGCCGCCAGACGTGCCGCCGGTCGCCGTCGCCCGTCCCCGTGGCCAGGCCGTAAAATTGACCGAATGATTGGTGGTATTGACGCAGAGACGAAACCACAGAATGTAGAAACTTTAAATTTTGCAGAGAGGTGCTTTATAAAATACATACATACAAGAATCCCTTACGGGCTAGACAGAGCCAAGAGTCGTGAGACTCGAAGGCCACGCTTAGCTGAATAGTGGGCTCTCTGATGATTCAGCTTTATAAAATGAAATGAATTATTTAATCGACCCCCAGGTTTCCTCACGATGTTTTCCTTCACCGGAAGCAAGTGCTTAACCATAAAGAAGGCCAATGCCCCACCAGTGGGTACATTAAAATGCCTGATAGTTGATGAATATATTTTCAGCGGTGATGAGACTCAACTGAAGAAAGTCGCGACTGTGTTCCTCCAAGGCCTGCTAAAGCTCATTCGCTCAGAGGAGTACGCCGAACACCAGCCTAAAGCTTACATGTGTCTAGGTAAGGTTATTATCATCATCAATCAATCAATCAATCAATTAATCAATACATATAATAAAACTGTAACTGGTCTGTGTCTGTACATAGAAGATTTTTAAGAAAAACAACTATGAGGGGTCTTCATAGGGCCAAAACAATTTTTTGTCGAATTTTTGTCTTTCTGTCTGTATGTTTATACGCGCGTCACGCAAAAACTTCTGGGCCAAATTTGATGCGGTTTTCTTCTTCTTTTTGCGGTCTGTTGTATTCATACAAGGTCTAACTTAAAATCTGGCGTAAGTTTCATCTTGATACGACGCTTAGAACCTGAGATATGCGCGGACGAAGTTGCGGGCACAGGCTTGTTAAAAGATATACATATACTAGTTGCAGCCCGGGGCTTCGCTCTCGCCGGAATTTTGGGCTAAAAAGTATACGTGCTATTAAAGGTGTTACCTGTGTGCTACATTTCATCTTTATTCGCTTAGCGTTTCACATAGACGACAAAATAGATGTTTGTCATGATTATCATTTTTTTTAGTTTTCAAAGGATTGCATCAAAAGTGGCCTTTATATTTCAAAAGATTACGGATATACACTGAAACTGGTGGAATAAAAAATAAGTGACGTTATTACATTTTATTAGTCATTTATTCATACAATTAAAATATATGAGTACATATATTAAAACAAAAAAAATTAAAACTGCAACTGAATCAGAAATTCACTCAATGTTCCATCGGCTCGTTAGCTCAGCGGTTAGAGCGCCCGGTTAAGTGTTTAAACGATTGGTGGTCGAGAGTTCAAATCCCTCACGAGTCTAATAGCTTTTCCTTTTTTTATTTTTTTCCTTTACCTTTTTTGAATCATACGATAATGGTCAATCAAATACTTACACATTTATTAGTGTACAACATAATATGTTTTGTTTAGTCTACTGAGAAGTAAAATGTGATCTGATGTACCTATGAAAAAAGGAAGGGCTTTTCTGTGTTCCAGATTTTTCAGAATAATACTCTAATTATTGCCCGCGACTTCGCCCGCATGTTTTTTGTTTATGGCCACTATTCAGTAGTAAAACTAGATTGTTTGTTTGGACGCACTTATCTGTAGAATTTCCAATTCGATTTCAAAAATCATTTCTGTCTTTGATAGTAAAATTTATAGCTTATAATGGATTCTGGAATTCCAGCAGGAGTACAGCCACTTGTAGGAATTAATCGGAGAAAAACTTAATGAAATATATTTCCACATCCAGGTAGACTGGCCATGAAGTGTCCAGACAGCATCAACAACCAATTCGCGTTGTTAGAGGAGCTGGTGAAGAAGATCCCAGAGGCCACGCCCGAGATGAAGACGGCGTTACGTGACGCCTTGCTCGAGATGGCACACGCCTTCAAGATCACACCCGATGGTAATGAAACTGTTAGGTTCTTGTTAGCATATTGTTGGAGCTGGTGAAGAAGATCCCAGAGGCCACGCCCGAGATGAAGACGGCGTTACGTGACGCCTTGCTCGAGATGGCACACGCCTTCAAGATCACACCCGATGGTAATGAAACTGTTAGGTTCTTGTTAGCATATTGTTGGAGCTGGTGAAGAAGATCCCAGAGGCCACGCCCGAGATGAAGACAGCGTTACGTGACGCCTTGCTCGAGATGGCACACGCCTTCAAGATCACACCCGATGGTAATGAAACTGTTAGGTTCTTGTTAGCATATTGTTGGAGCTGGTGAAGAAGATCCCAGAGGCCACGCCCGAGATGAAGACGGCGTTACGTGACGCCTTGCTCGAGATGGCACACGCCTTCAAGATCACACCCGATGGTAATGAAACTGTTAGGTTCTTGTTAGCATATTGTTGGAGCTGGTGAAGAAGATCCCAGAGGCCACGCCCGAGATGAAGACGGCGTTACGTGACGCCTTGCTCGAGATGGCACACGCCTTCAAGATCACACCCGATGGTAATGAAACTGTTAGGTTCTTGTTAGCATATTGTTGGAGCTGGTGAAGAAGATCCCAGAGGCCACGCCCGAGATGAAGACGGCGTTACGTGACGCCTTGCTCGAGATGGCACACGCCTTCAAGATCACACCCGATGGTAATGAAACTGTTAGGTTCTTGTTAGCATATTGTTGGAGCTGGTGAAGAAGATCCCAGAGGCCACGCCCGAGATGAAGACGGCGTTACGTGACGCCTTGCTCGAGATGGCACACGCCTTCAAGATCACACCCGATGGTAATGAAACTGTTAGGTTCTTGTTAGCATATTGTTGGAGCTGGTGAAGAAGATCCCAGAGGCCACGCCCGAGATGAAGACGGCGTTACGTGACGCCTTGCTCGAGATGGCACACGCCTTCAAGATCACACCCGATGGTAATGAAACTGTTAGGTTCTTGTTAGCATATTGTTGGAGCTGGTGAAGAAGATCCCAGAGGCCACGCCCGAGATGAAGACGGCGTTACGTGACGCCTTGCTCGAGATGGCACACGCCTTCAAGATCACACCCGATGGTAATGAAACTGTTAGGTTCTTGTTAGCATATTGTTGGAGCTGGTGAAGAAGATCCCAGAGGCCACGCCCGAGATGAAGACGGCGTTACGTGACGCCTTGCTCGAGATGGCACACGCCTTCAAGATCACACCCGATGGTAATGAAACTGTTAGGTTCTTGTTAGCATATTGTTGGAGCTGGTGAAGAAGATCCCAGAGGCCACGCCCGAGATGAAGACGGCGTTACGTGACGCCTTGCTCGAGATGGCACACGCCTTCAAGATCACACCCGATGGTAATGAAACTGTTAGGTTCTTGTTAGCATATTGTTGGAGCTGGTGAAGAAGATCCCAGAGGCCACGCCCGAGATGAAGACGGCGTTACGTGACGCCTTGCTCGAGATGGCACACGCCTTCAAGATCACACCCGATGGTAATGAAACTGTTAGGTTCTTGTTAGCATATTGTTGGAGCTGGTGAAGAAGATCCCAGAGGCCACGCCCGAGATGAAGACGGCGTTACGTGACGCCTTGCTCGAGATGGCACACGCCTTCAAGATCACACCCGATGGTAATGAAACTGTTAGGTTCTTGTTAGCATATTGTTGGAGCTGGTGAAGAAGATCCCAGAGGCCACGCCCGAGATGAAGACGGCGTTACGTGACGCCTTGCTCGAGATGGCACACGCCTTCAAGATCACACCCGATGGTAATGAAACTGTTAGGTTCTTGTTAGCATATTGTTGGAGCTGGTGAAGAAGATCCCAGAGGCCACGCCCGAGATGAAGACGGCGTTACGTGACGCCTTGCTCGAGATGGCACACGCCTTCAAGATCACACCCGATGGTAATGAAACTGTTAGGTTCTTGTTAGCATATTGTTGGAGCTGGTGAAGAAGATCCCAGAGGCCACGCCCGAGATGAAGACGGCGTTACGTGACGCCTTGCTCGAGATCGCACACGCCTTCAAGATCACACCCGATGGTAATGAAACTGTTAGGTTCTTGTTAGCATATTGTTGGAGCTGGTGAAGAAGATCCCAGAGGCCACGCCCGAGATGAAGACGGCGTTACGTGACGCCTTGCTCGAGATGGCACACGCCTTCAAGATCACACCCGATGGTAATGAAACTGTTAGGTTCTTGTTAGCATATTGTTGGAGCTGGTGAAGAAGATCCCAGAGGCCACGCCCGAGATGAAGACGGCGTTACGTGACGCCTTGCTCGAGATGGCACACGCCTTCAAGATCACACCCGATGGTAATGAAACTGTTAGGTTCTTGTTAGCATATTGTTGGAGCTGGTGAAGAAGATCCCAGAGGCCACGCCCGAGATGAAGACGGCGTTACGTGACGCCTTGCTCGAGATGGCACACGCCTTCAAGATCACACCCGATGGTAATGAAACTGTTAGGTTCTTGTTAGCATATTGTTGGAGCTGGTGAAGAAGATCCCAGAGGCCACGCCCGAGATGAAGACGGCGTTACGTGACGCCTTGCTCGAGATGGCACACGCCTTCAAGATCACACCCGATGGTAATGAAACTGTTAGGTTCTTGTTAGCATATTGTTGGAGCTGGTGAAGAAGATCCCAGAGGCCACGCCCGAGATGAAGACGGCGTTACGTGACGCCTTGCTCGAGATGGCACACGCCTTCAAGATCACACCCGATGGTATGAAACTGTTAGGTTCTTGTTGATTATTGTTGGAGCAAAAGGTGCTGAATCTCATCAAGGATTAATAAATCATAAATTTTGATATTCTTGTTTAACTTAATTTGATATCTATGGTAAATGTTACACAATTTGTATTAACATTAGTACAATTTTTTGGTGTGTTGGCATGATAAGTACTACCGTATGAAAGTTCAACAATAGTTCAGTCAACTGGACAATCCCAACCGGGCAAGAAACGATTACGAGATATGTTGCTCGCAAACTCTAAAAGCTCATTTAGACAGTGCAAGTTTATTGTACCATACAAGAGCAATCATTGCAGTGCAACAATTAAATTATAAATAAATCATTTATTTCCAAGAAAAGTTACAAATTACAAGTACTGGAGCCCCGCGATAAATAAAAATTTGTGTTACAATTGACTATCAATAATTACAAGCACCTGTTGTTTAGACCATGCAAGTTGCAAGTAAATTATTGCGTTAATTTAATTGTATGCATAAATGGGCCTTAACACCAGGATGCAATGTTTTGTTCATTTTTGCAGTCGAATTTTTTTTTTTTTTCTATCATTAGAAAAGTCTCCAGCACCGGCCGCGTCCCCCAGCGAAGGCCCCAGCACGGCCCAGTCGTCTCGCATGGAAGTGGACGAGCCGCTCGACGAACCCCAAGCACTGGCCTTATTCGCTCTGCTCGACCAGTGAGTTTTTTTTTACCTTGTACCCACTGCTGGGTGAAGGACTCCCCTTTTTACACGACTGACCAAAAAAGGAGTGTTTTCAGGGTTCATGTATGTATGTATGTAATTTCTTTATTCCACCATAAGTCCTGAACGGCTTAACAGATTTTGATGTGAGAGGTATTGTTAGATTCCTAGCATAAGTTCGAATGACATAGGCTATGTAAGTTGTCAGTCGTGTTTTTTATTTTTAAATAATTAGCTTGTATCTTCTATGATTCCCTTTCTGTAGCAAGTTGTTGTCAACCACACAGAAAACTCTCGAAATTGTCCCGCCATTCGGCGGTGATTTATTAGCCTTTTTCTAATTATTTACATTGCCTATCTCACCAATGCAATTCTTCTCTCAGCCGAAAGACCTCCACTGTTGGACAAAGGCCTCCCCCAAGGATTTCATCCATGGAGGGTTTTGCCGTAATCGCCACGCTTGGCAGGCGGGTTGGCGATCGCAGTGTGATGGCATAGTACGCGGAAAGATGCTGCTGCCCATCCTCCGGTGTTTTAAATCCCTTAGTTGCCTCTTACGACACCCACGGGAAGAGATGGGTTGGTGCTATTCTAGGGCCACACCACAGGCCGGCCACCAATGCAATAAAGCGATGAATCTAAATCATATTGTTATGTTTTTTTTTATATCCGGTATGCACAACGCTTCTCCAATTTTGCTTTATTTATTTTCATCTGCGCCACATTGCATGTTATGCAACAGCATATAAAAATCTAATGGATGGTGCAATATTCTTATGTTATAGAGAAAGTCATCATATTAGACACGGATCAACCGAATTTTATGTAACGCTTTATTCACTTACGCTATATAAACCTTTCTTTGTTTTTGTGCACCTTGAGTGCAATAATCATATCTAATTTCTATATTAATAAGGGTACTAAATAACTTCAAAATTTCAAGGTTCTACGTACAACTGTTTTAATTTGGCGTTGATATGCCAGTCAGTCATTAGGTATCCTCTTTTATAAATTGAAGATGTGTACTTGTGGTGATCTCCTAGTCACCACTAGTTTAGTTTTAGTTTATTTTGTCAAAATTGTTATTTACAATAAATTGTTTACAAAATTAATATTTACAAAAAGTTTCTATTTACAAAAGATTTTATTTACATTACTTAGTTTATAACTATGTATGTTATACTATTATATCGACTGATAACATCTAGTCATTTACATTGTATTGTATAAATTTATGTTTTGTGTTTTTACATACTCACTACTTTATTACAACTAGCCTTATATGTTATACAATGAACTACATATACAACTACATGCGCCGGGTGGCAACTCCGCCCGCGCCCGCGCAGGCGCCGCGTTCGCCTGCGGGCACTACCGCATAGAGGTGGAAAAAACGGCTTAATTTTTTTTTACGTTTAAACGTTGCGCTTTTTTAAATAAGCGTGCTTACAAAGCTGCTTATCTGCTTAAACGTTTTTTTCGTTTTCCGCGTTTTTAAACCATTTAAGTAATAAGTTTATTGCAACGTTGCGTTGCGGTAAACAGCTTACTAGACGGAGACTTTTAAACAAAAGAAAAGCATCATAAAAAAAACATTAAAATAAAATTATTTTTATTTATATTTAAAAAAATGTATTTTACATTACGTAAAATACCACAAAATACCTGTTTTTATACGTCAATGAACTTCAAGAATCTTTTTAATAGAACCAACCAAAATAGAATTATTAGTTTTACATAAACACTATAGATGGCGGGAGTCGGGAACTCGGGACTAGGATAGGAAGTGGCGGAAATAAGCAGTTCTGAAAAGCATCTGCTTAAACCAAATCGCGTGCTTTTTCGCTTTTTATAAAAAGCACGCTTAATAAGCAGCTTATTGTTTAAACGGTCACCTCTACACCGCAGATCGAAAACCAGTCTAAATATCGCTCTGATGCGGGACGCATGTCTGCCTGTTCCTCGATCGCTACGCACTAACTTACGTGTTCTTATTTTGTTACCTTTCCGCCAAAACTATCTCTCTTCGCCCGGTTGTGCACTTCTTCTATTTTTCTAAGCCTTGCCACTCAACGCTTTATACTAAATAAAATATTTTGACTACACCACATAAAATAAATCACTTGTTCCAGCTACATGCAAAGCGACGAGTCAATGATCCGCTACATCGCCATGCGGTACTCGTCCACTGTGTTCCCGCAGGACTACGTGCCGGCCAGGTACCTGCTGCTGCTGGCCAGTGGCGACAGGTAATGTATCAATGATCCGCTACATCGCCATGCGGTACTCGGCCACAGTGTTCCCGCAGGACTACGTGCCGGCCAGGTACCTGCTGCTGCTGGCCAGTGGCGACAGGTAATGTATCAATGATCCGCTACATCGCCATGCGGTACTCGGCCACAGTGTTCCCGCAGGACTACGTGCCGGCCAGGTACCTGCTGCTGCTGGCCAGTGGCGACAGGTAATGTATCAATGATCCGCTACATCGCCATGCGGTACTCGGCCACAGTGTTCCCGCAGGACTACGTGCCGGCCAGGTACCTGCTGCTGCTGGCCAGTGGCGACAGGTAATGTATCAATGATCCGCTACATCGCCATGCGGTACTCGGCCACAGTGTTCCCGCAGCACTACGTGCCGGCCAGGTACCTGCTGCTGGCCAGTGGCGACAGGTAATGTATCAATGATCCGCTACATTGCCATGCGGTACTCGGCCACAGTGTTCCCGCAGCACTACGTGCTAGTGGCGACAGGTAATCTATCAATGGGGGATTTTCCGAGACCCTAATTTAAAAAAAAAGTTTCAGATGACTTCATAGATGGCGCTTAGTAAAAGGCGAGTCCATACAAAAAGCAAAAATTCACGGAGACTTCCATGCTGGTCTGGGAGCGAAGAAAAAACAGAATGAGCCAGCTCTTTCTCTTCCCGCGCAGATTGTAAAAGTCAATCGAGGGAAAGGGCTTTAAAATGGGGATTCCTCCACTCATAGGCGATGGGCTAGAAACTTGTCGCTATACCTGAATCTCGATTCTATCAGAGAGCCCACTATTCAGCTAAGCGTGGTCTTCGAGTCTCACGACTCTTGGCTCTGTCTACCCCGTAAGGGATTAAGACGTGATTCTATGTATGTATGTATCAATATTGTGATTTCTGCAACTGTCAAACTGTTAGGTGATTGTTTTTTCGGCCTCTGGTTGACAAGAAAAAGCGCACAGTATAGGTACAGCCATTATTACGACTCGGCTTTCATAAAACGCCATCTGTTGAGACCTTTTTATACTGTTTTTTTTTCTTAATTTAGCTGTCAGAAAATTGCCCAAGGTTTTACTAGAAATCTATGTCTAAAGTCATTTATCTTTTATTATTTACATCTATTCAACATCGTTCAACATATTCGCTTTGTTGCTAAGTCCGGCTTACATGAATAAGAAGCACGATGTACTATTTCACTTATGTCATTAGAATTGACTGATATAGCAAATATGTTGAATCACATCAACATCATCTGCCTTACCTTATTCCATCATCTAGGGTCGGCGCAAAATATCCTTTCTCCACATTTTCTATCCTTAGCCATAGTTATATCCACTCCCAATACCTTTATATCCTCCCCAACACAATCCATCCATCTCTTTTTAGGCCTTCCTCTCCCTCTATATGCAACAACTTTCATTGACAAAGCTCTTATTAGTAAATGTTCCTCTTCTCTTCCTCAAATATGTTGAAACACAATGTTGGAATAGATGTAAATGACCCTTAAAGTTAGGCACTTGCTAAACTCATTACCTGCTCAGAATGAAAAGATACAAACAATTGGAACTTATCATTGTTAATGTCAAAATACTTTCGTCACTCCTTATCCTAGTACTGCTTATTAATATTGAAAAAATTTGGAAAAAAATAATAACACAAATTAAAAATCTTGATTTAATATAAATTATTATTAGTTTATTTATTAAAAAAGGCAAAGATGTAAAAAAATAACGTTATTTTTTCAGCCAAGACGAAATATCAAACGAAGCCCTGAAATGTCTATACGGCACGTCTCGCCCAATAGAAATAGAAGATGTAGTCAACAACGTGAGCAAGAAAGAGACGGCAACAGTCAACATGGACGACGATAGCTCCAAGCGAGACAAGGACAGGACTGAAGTAAGTATTGTACACTTGGCACATTGCAATACTCATAATTTGATTTTTGAACATAATAACTTGCAAATTTTTTAATCTATATAGATTTTATGTCCCACTGCCATGTAAAAATAATGTTTTTGTAATACTTACCTATTCAAATCAAAATTAATTTATTCTATTACTAGCCACGCCCCGGGGCTTCGCTCCCGTGGGAATTTCGGGATAAAAAGTACCCTATGTGCTATTCCCGGTATTTTTCCACCCGTATACCAAATTTCATCGAAATCCGTCCAGTAGATTTTGCCTGATTGAGTAACAAACATCCTCATAAACTCGCATCCAAACTTTCGCATTTATAATATTCTTATTAGGATTAGGCTATTAGGATTAGGATGTGACTTGCATGCCATTTTGGCATGTAAACAATTTGCATGCCAAAATGTAGTAAGTATATGGTATTTATTTTTGGATTTTTGAGCATCTCAGATGCAATATTCATAATCTTATTTCTATATGAGAGTACTTAAGTATATGGTAGTTCTGTATAACTATTTTTTTATATCTATATCATACTAATATATATACTTCATACTTATATCATAAAGAGGAAGTGTTTGTAAGTTTGTGAGTTTGTTTGTAGAGGGTAATCTTTGGAACTACTGAACCGATTTCAAAAATTCTTTCATCAATAGAAAGCTAAGCTAATTGTTGAAGGAGAAAGGGGAGGCCTTTGCCCAGCAGTGGGACACAACACCAGGCTAAAAAAAAAAATATAGAAAGCTACACTATGCCTGAGTGACATAGGCTACAATTTATCTGTGTACCTCACCAGCAAAGCCGAGGCGGGGCTCTAGTATACGTAAATAAAGAATTTGGTTGAAAAATTGCAGGAGGTTGAGTTCAAAGTGCCCCGGTTCAAAACCGTGGTGAACTACGTGTGGGACCAGATGCAGAAGAGGAAGAAGGGGTCCAATTCCAAGCACAGGTTCGTTATCGGGAACCAGGTGCTGCAGTTTCATCCCCTCACTTATCAAGAGGTAAGAACAGTGGACGATTTGACAGAAAATATGAGAATTAATATGCACATCCGAACGTCGGAAAAATACCAAAACCTTCTCCAATGTAACAATGAATTTACTGAAAACCGCATTAAAATCAGTTCAGCCAAACGTGAGATAATCGCGGACTGAGAACCTCCATTTTAAGTCGGTTAAAAATAGCAACAACGTTCCCAATGTCAAAGTTGACTATTTTTTGCTTTGATAACTACTTGAAATAATCACTTTGTTAGTGGCAATATTTTTATTATGTACAGTCAAGAGTCAAAAGTGCAGTAAGAATCTACAAGGCATTATGATCATTAAGGCTAGGCAATAAGGTCTTCGATGTATGACTGCACTTATGAAGCTTGACTGTACCTGTCATGACGTTAATGTCAAAACAATGTTTACCATTTATGCAAGTGCTGTCCAATGCCGTGATAAAATAGCAGTAATCCCTATTGGTAGTAAATCTTTTAATGTCCTTTTAATATCTGTATTTCCTTCTGACCTTGCCTCTGAACCAGGTGGTCCCGGGTGCGATCCCCGGTCAGGTCAAGATGGAAAATGATCTTTTTCAGATTGACCTGGGTCTTGGATGTTTATCTATATATGTATTTGTTATAAAATATAGTATCGTTGAGTTAGTATCCCATAACACAAGTCTCGAACTTACTTTGGGGCTAATGAAATTAAAATAATTTTATTTAATGGGTTAAAAAATAGCACTTTTAAATCGTCGTATCCTTGTTTTTTAGTTAGTCAACGTCAGCAAATTACTTAAATTAAGGTTACTACCGCCTCCAACTCAATCTGTGTGATTTGTCCGTATATATTTATTATTATTTATTCTCTAGATCCTCCGATACACGCGAATGTGCCTGAACCGGGACGCGAACCTGACTGACTGCTCCAACCACCCGAACACTACGTCTCCACAACTATCTACGTACATTCGGGAACAGTTGCTGGAAACTGAAGTACTGGAGAGATATCTTACTATGATTACTTCTATATTGACTGCAAGCCCAGGTAATTATCTATTATGAACCTTAACTACGCGACACAAAGTTCAATTTGCTATAACAACCACCCGAACACTACGTCTCCACAACTACAACTATCTACGTACATTCGAGAACAGTTGCTGGAAACCGAAGTACTGGAGCGATATCTTACTATGATTACTTCTATATTGACTGCAAGCCCAGGTAATTATCTATTATGAACCTTAACTACGCGACACAAAGTTCAATTTGCTATAACAACCACCCGAACACTACGTCTCCACAACTATCTACGTACATTCGAGAACAGTTGCTGGAAACCGAAGTACTGGAGCGATATCTTACTATGATTACTTCTATATTGACTGCAAGCCCAGGTAATTATCTATTATGAACCTTAACTACGCGACACAAAGTTAAATTTGCTATAACAACCACCCGAACACTACGTCTCCACAACTATCTACGTACATTCGGGAACAGTTGCTGGAAACCGAAGTACTGGAGCGATATCTTACTATGATTACTTCTATATTGACTGCAAGCCCAGGTAATTATCTATTATGAACCTTAACTACGCGACATAAAGTTCAATTTGCTATAACAACCACCCGAACACTACGTCTCCACTGCTGTCTTCGTACAGTCGGGAACAGTTGCTGGAAACTGAAGTTCTGGAGCGAAACCTTACTATGATAACTTCTATATTAACTGCAAGCCCAGGTATTATCTATTATGAACTTTAATTACTCTACATAAAGTTCAATATGTTATAACAACCACCCGCACACTACGACTCCACACTGTCTACGTACATTAGGAAACAGTTGCTGGAAACTAAAGTACTGGAGCGATACCTTACTGTGATTATTTCTATATTGACTGTAAGCCCAGGCAATTGTCTATTTTGAGCTTTATTAACGCGACATAATTCAATTTGCTATAACAACCACCACTCGAACACAACGTCTCGTTAGGATTTCTTACATTTTTTTTCTCTTTGTAAATAAAGCTTTAAATAAAGAAATTTTATTTTATTTTTTATTTATTTTTACAGAAATGATGCCGCTAACCTGCTTCCTGGACATAGTCGGTTGCGTCCCGGACAAAATGGCCGCCAAATACACAAACCTCTTACCATTTCTCAAGACGCTATTCACGACCAGTACCAAGGAAGACATTCGCGATACTGCATCTCTCATCTACGCAATCATTACTGTGAACACTAGCGATAAAGCGACGATAGATAAAGAAGTAGCCGAGTTCGTGGTACAGGGGCAAGGGAATAAGAATTTAGAGAGCCAGTGCGGTTATTTGAGTGCGTTCGCGCATATGTGTGAGCGGTGTATAGTGTTGGGGAAGAGGGGGAAGTTTGGGGGGAAGGGGTTCAGTGCGGCCAATTGGGAGCCTTATCAGCAGGGGGTTATTTGTTTGGGTGAGTTTTGTTTTTTTTTTATTGCTGTTTGTTTTGGTTTATTTTGTATAACTTTGTTTTGCTGAAGGTCACTATTGAAGAAATATTTTTAAATTTAAGAATTTTAAATTTAGATTTTATACCCAACGATCATTTTTGCTTTTGTGTTTAATTTAGGCAAGTACGTTTGAATTTGTTTTTTTCAATCGTTTTATTCTTTTTTCTTTCTTTAATCGAATATTTGTCTCTGATTTCCTTTTCCTTTAAAACACATATAATTCGCGAATATGACATCATTTAAATGATATAGTGAAAAATAATAATAATTTTGTAAAAATGATTTTATTTTTCTTGAAGATTCGTAACTTGTAATATAGTATAAAGTTTTACCAGTAACATAACATTTCAGCCAACTTCCTGGCCAGCCCACAAACTCTACTAGTCAACACATCGTGCAACGCTGTGTCCTTGCTCTCGCGCAGCGCAGGGCTGCCTCTTCCCAACACTTCTCCTAAACAAGGTAACTCCTAAAAAATCTTACAGCTATAGAAAAAATTACCTTATTTTCCAATTTAAAATGTCATCTAACAAATCGATATTTTACTATTTTACAGAATTTATATTTGTAATCCTGATCCTAACTAATATTATAAATGCAAAAGGGAGTATTTTTGTTTGTTACCTCTTCACGCTTTATCTACTGAACCAATATTCCTGAAATTTTGCATACACATAGTTAGAAGTACGGAGAAGGACATAGGGTACCTTTCATCTCGGGAAAAAGCACTGTTCCCGTGGGAAATTCACGCGGGCGAGCCGCGGGCGTAAGCTAATCATGAATAAATTTATTAGATTGGTAGGTGGTAGGTACTAAGAATAGAAAAGTTGGCCGTCACGGGACGCCCGGCAAATGTAAAACGTCTGAGCATCGTGGCATGACAGAGTCATTTGTCGTCATGGCATCCGAGTCGATTTTATTACTAAATCACGCCAATAGGCTTTACATCAAAAATTCAATTTTATTAACTTATATTTGATTGGCTGGTTGATAAATATTTTTTTTATTTCCAGACGCGCTAATGCAAAGCGACAACCCTTTTGCCTCGACCTCGGACTCAGATGACGTCATCACGAAGTTCACGGTCGCCGAGCGCCTGTTTAAAATTGTCGGCAATGCGAAACTACCCTCCAAAGTGAAGGAGAGAGCTCTGTATACACTGGGGTTAATGTGTTCTGGAGAACGACTGACGTTTGCTAAGCAGATTGTGAAGGGGTTCTTGCAAATGGCTAAGGATGTGAGTAGCATCTTTGTTTGTAATATATTGGGTAAAACTAAACGCAGGCGTTTCGCATTGCTGCCGCCAGAGGGCGTTCGGGGTTTTCACATTGCTCGTGCGAATGGCTCGCGGACGGTCGCCATTGCATTGTCCAGGGCGATATCGGTTTGATTTTAATACGCGGAGCGGTCTCGCGTCTTTTGCTTGTTGTTTAGTTTGAGTGATAATTGTGAATCTCCTGTTTGTTAAATAACTATTGAATTTGTGTTTGTGAAAAACTCTGTTATTGTGACTTTTTCTTGTGAGAGGTGAAACGTGGCTGGCTGTTCACATCTGACTGTTCCCGAGTGAAACTACGGGAAGAAATCTATTTAGTTGTCCTGGGGAATTGAGATCTCAAGGGTTAGGTAGGGTGATTAGGAATTCCCCCTTCCCGAAGACACTCAAGTTTGGATCCGAAGAGAAAGAAGATTTAATTTGGTAAGTGTTCAATTGTAGTTAATTTATAGGTTAGGTTATCATATAGGGCCCTGTAGCTCCCTTCATAAGCTACGGTGGTAGCAGACTGCGTTAAGTTAGTTAGGTTTTAGTCGGGCAAACGTGGTGCCGCGTGGAGATTTTTTCCCGGTACTTAATTTTACCGGTGGTTTTTTCCCGGTGAAGTTCCGGTACAGAATTCTTCCCGCCGCTTCGTTTGTCCGGATTCTCTCTGCCACTTTTTCTGGCAGCAGAGCGTAGTTGCTCTGCACATTTTCTGGTAGCAGAGCGTAGTTTATCTACCCTCTATTTGTTCGTTTGTAAAAAATAATTAATTGTTTGTAAAAATTATTAGATTTTTCTTAGTTTGTTTGTATAAGAATATTTGTAACCTTTTTTGTATTTGTTTGCGGTTTGTACCGTGCGTTCCGGGTTTGTGCCATTCTCATACCTACCGCGGTTCTTCGTGTAGTTGCTTGATTTTGTTGTTTTTTATTTACCTTTTGTTATTTTTTGTTTGTGACTTGACGCGATGGCGAAGGCCTCCAATGCTAGGGCGACACTCGCCAACGAATTGAGATGGTTTGTGACGGCCGGAGGACTCCTGTCCCGGAAGGACAGGGAGGGCGCCATACTGCTAAGAGCGGATCACCTCCACTCACGATTGATTAGCGCGGAAGCGGCCATGGCGGCGCTTACCGAAGCCGATCTTACCCCCGGAGGCCTACGCAGGTCACATGGCGGACATGGACCAGATCCTGAGTCTGCACGATGATATCGCGGAGGCGGTGACCGCAATAAGGGCGAGACAGGCTGGCGGACCAGCCCCTCGCACACCTGTTAGACAGGAAGGACCAGCGGTTACTGGTCGGCTCCCCACCCTTCAGCAGCTGTCCCACTTTGGGGGTAGGATGGAGGAGTGGGTAGCATATAAAAATATGTTTGAGTCCCTGGTCGTAGCACGACAGGATTTGTCGAAGGCCCAGAAGATGGCCTACCTCCTCTCCACTCTTGAGGATGAAGCGCGGTCGCTCATCCAGCACCTCCGGGTGGAGGACGACCAGTACGATACGGCTTGGGAGTTATTGAACTCCCGCTACCAAAACTTACGTTTGTTAGCGGATGCGCACGCCGCACAGTTGATGGCCCTGCCCAAGGTGGCCAACAGGGCACAGTTGCGCCTGCAGTTGCTCACGCCCGTTACAGTGGCCTGTAACGCGCTCCGCACACTGGGGCTGCCGGTGGACCAATGGTCTTTTTTGTTGGTGCACATTGTATTGGGCAAATTGCCCAATGACATCCGCTCGCGGTTTGAGCGCGAAAATGCGGAGCGGGATAGCACCACCCTACCAACATTCACTGACTTGGTGAAGTTTTTGGAGTTTGAGGCACGGGCTGCTGAGAATACCATGACGGACTCAGCGCCATCCAGAGCGCCTGAACGTAGGCCCTTGGAACCCTCATGGCGAGGGAAGCCCCCACAGGGACGGCAACCGCCACCGCGTGGAGCTGGTGTGCGGGTTGCACACACGGCAGCAGTCGCGGGGGACGCGGACTGCCTGCAATGTGGCCGGATGGGCCACAGCCTGCTGCAATGCGGGGACTGGCAGAGACTGCCAGTACAAGATAGGCGCCGCATGGCAAAGCGGCATGAACTTTGCTTTTATTGTTTGGGCGGTCACTATGCACGTGACTGTCCCAGTGCCATACCATGCAGTGCATGCCGTGGGCGGCACCACGCGATGCTTTGCATGAACCGCAACGGGGATGGCACCCGGATGTTGAGGCAGGGGTCCCCTATGGGCGGGGGCGCTCCTGCGCGAAGCCCTCCACCACCGGACGGAGGACGCGGCTTCGCTCGTCGCACCCCCCTCGGGAGGGGGTCGCGTACCTGCGCGGGTCTTGGCGGACCGGGACCACGCGCCCCAAGGTCATGGCCAGTATGTAGCTGGCCAGGCCCCGGATAGGGCCCCCATGGGCGGGGGCCCTAGATCGGACGTGAGAGTGGGGACACCCCCCTCCACGCGGGTTACCACTACCCACCACATGCAGCCGCAGCGGTTTTCTCCGCCGCTGCACGAGTACCCACGGCTGGAGTACCACCCGCCGTACCATATGTATGGCCGGGCCGCGGGTTATGCCCCCTCAGATGGGGATGTGCACTCGCCCGCCATATTATCCGGGTCAGTGGCGCGCCCCTGGTTTGGAGAGAGTGGGGAGCCCGTAACTAGCTTGCTCCCTTGCTGGGACAGAGCCGCGGACGGTTCTGCTCCCTACCGCGGTGGTCCGCGTATGGGGTCGTAGGGGGGAAGCCATTAATTTGAGAGCTCTGTTGGACTCAGGGGCTCAAAGCAGTTTGGTTACCACTCGAGTGGCACACCAGTTAGGTTTAGTCGTGGAGGACTCGCCTGTGCCACTTCTTGGAGTTGGTGGCATACAAGTGAAGTGTCTGACGGGCCAGACACTTGTCACCTTTTCTTCGCTGAAGTCCTCCACAATGAGGATCACGACTTCGGCTATGGTAATGGATACCATTGCGGGTTGGCACCCCTCGACAGACATACCGCCGGGTGTGTTGTCTTTGGTTTCGGGTCTGGATTTGGCCGACCCCTTTGTCTTTCATCCCGGCCCAGTGGACTTGCTCCTGGGCTCGGACGTATTGGGTTGGATTTTGTTGGGTACACAGAAGGCTCTGGGTTCGTCTTCACTGATGGCAGTGTCTACGATTTTTGGTTTCGCCCTGATGGGCCCTGTGTTTGATAATAGCACCGTGGAGGAGCCACCGGTTGTCGCATCTGCGTCCTTGGCCAAGACCATGCAAAGGTTTTGGGAGGTGGAGGAGCCACCTATGAGTTCCAGGATGGATCCGGAACACGCTGAGTGCGAAGCCCTTTTTCGATCAACCACGGAGAGGTTGCCCTCCGGTCGGTTTGTAACTAGGTTACCCTTTGTTGCCTCTCGTCCTAGCCTAGGGCAAAGTAGGGCGCTTGCGGAGAAACGACTGCTGTCCATGGAGCGACGCATGCAGCGTGACCACGTACTTCGCGATAAATATATTGAATTTATGCGCGAGTACGAGGATTTGGGTCACATGTCTCCGGCTCGAGTTGATTGGAGCTCAACTGAGCATTATTTTTTGCCCCACCACGCGGTGGTGAAGGCCTCAACGGGCAAGTTGCGGACTGTCTTTGATGGGTCCGCACCCACTTCGAACGGGGTTTCGTTGAATCTGTGTTTGCATTCGGGTCCCAAATTGCATAGGGACATAATTGACATCATCTTGAACTTTAGAAGACATCAAGTGGTTTTTGGTGCGGACATCCGGATGATGTTCCGCCAGACAGTCATACATCCTGAGGACAGGCGATTCCAGTTGATACTCTGGCGTGAGCGCCCTGAGGATCCTGTGACGGTGTATGAACTCAACACAAACACGTATGGTTTGAAATCTAGTCCCTATATCGCCATCAGATCATTGCTTGAATTGGCAGAGCGGGAACGGATCCGCTTTCCCCGTGGGGCTTCCGTGCTGTCACGTGACTTGTATGTTGATGACGTGTGCACCGGAGCCCAAAGTATTGAGGAGGCCCTCCTACTGCGGGATGAATTGATTGAAATATTGAAGACAGGTGGCTACGAGCTACGTAAGTGGTTGTCTAATGAGCCTAAAGTTCTAGAAGGGATCCCGGAGGATCACCAACAGAACCCTCACCTGTTTGAGGATGTGGATGATCCCAACAGGATAGCGGTGCTGGGCATGCAGTACCAGCCGCTAACCGATATTTTCACATTCCAAGTGGACTTGGAAATACCAAAAGTCTGGACTAAGAGAACGGTGTTGTCCGTAATAGCCCGTATGTTTGATCCAAGCGGTTGGATCAGTCCAGTGATATTCTCTGCAAAGTGTCTTCTTCAGAGACTTTGGACTTTGGGCGTCTCGTGGGACGAGCCGCTGTTTGGCTCTCCATTGGATGATTGGCTCGAGTTGTTTTCATCGATTAAGGAAGTCAATCGGATTGCCTTGCCTCGTCGAATATTGCCCCCGGGAAATATCGAGCCAGCCTGCATGGCTTTTGTGACGCGTCGGAGCGAGGCTACGCCGCGTCAGTCTATATGCGGACAGTTGACGCCGATGGCCGGGTCAATGTCTCGCTTTTGTTAGGGAAGAGCAAGGTCGCCCCCATCAGGACTAGGCTGACTATTCCCAAGCTTGAGTTGAGTGGAGCTCACCTTCTTTCTAAATTGTTGCATCACGTTGCCAGTGAGCTGGCGGCCACGGTCGAGATACGGGACATCTTCGCCTGGTCGGATAGCCAGGTCGCGCTTGCATGGTTGCGCGCGGCCCCACATACCTTGGAGGTTTTTGTGGGAAATCGGGTTTCCCAAATCCAGAATATCGGAATTGATCTAACATGGAGACATGTGCCGGGAGAGCTTAACCCAGCGGACTGTGCTTCCCGAGGTTGTACGGCACCAGAATTGGTGTCACACCCGCTCTGGTGGGGTCCAGAGTGGCTGATGGGATCAGAAACTTCTTGGCCTGTCTGTCAGACAGATGTTACTTCTTTGAGTTTGACTGGGCTCCGTGTACATGCTGTAGTCGCTGAGACGACGTCGGAGCCGGATTGGCTACTTGCTCGGTATAGCAGTTTGGATAAGCTTCTGGGTGTTACCAGTTGGATTAAGCGTTTCATACATAATTGTAGAAACCCACAGGCAAAGCGGTTGGAGCCGATTGCAGGTGCAGAAGAGCGCCGGAGCGCATTGTTGCATTGGGTCCGTGTCGTGCAGACCGGACGGTTTGAGTCGGAGCTTCGTATTTTGCGCGACGGACGCGCTAAGTTGAAGGGCGCGGTCGCTCGTTTGAACCCGTACCTCGACTCGGATGGGCTTCTTCGGGTTGGAGGCAGGCTCCGGAAGGCGGATCTTCCATATGAGACTCGCCATCCTCTGTTGTTGCCCAAGGGCGGACCCTTGGTGCAGCTTTTGGTGTCTGATCGACACATTCGTAACGCCCATGCTGGGTGCAATGCTTTGTTGGCTATCTTGCAACGCGAGTTTTGGATTTTGTCAGCCCGAAGAGCAATCCGTAGTGTTCTGTTTCGATGTATTGCATGTTATAGGTTGAAGGCATCCACGATGCAACCACAGATGGGTGATTTGCCCGCTGATCGAATCCGACCTTCGAGACCGTTTGACGGCGTTGGAACCGATTTTGCCGGTCCCTTTTCGATCAAGGCTTCTCCCTTTCGTAATGCCCGTATTGTGAAGGGCTATTTGTGTGTATTTGTTTGTTTGGCCACCAAGGCTGTCCATTTGGAGGTGGTATCGGCTCTGACTACGGAGGCCTTCGTCGCCGCGTTGGATCGCTTTGTTTCGCGTCGAGGTCTACCTTCCCTTATTAGGTCTGACAATGGCACAAACTATAAAGGAACTGTAAATTATCTTAAGGATGTTTCTGTGTTTATTGATAAAAATTGTACTAGTTTAAGTCAAATTGCTGCCCAAAGGGGAATAACCTGGAAGTTTAGTCCCCCAAGTTGCCCCCATTGGGGAGGGATTTTTGAAGCGGCTGTGAAATCCGCAAAGACCCACCTCCGCCGCATTATCGGAGAAACGGCTCTAACTTTTGAAGAGCTGGCCACAGTGTTTTGTAAAGTTGAGGCGGTCCTCAACTCTCGTCCTCTCTGTCCGCTATCTCCAGATCCAAATGACTTGGAAGCTCTCACCCCTGGTCATTTTTTGGTGGGAGGGCCGTTGAATGCCCTGCCCGAATACCCGTGGAAGGATGAACGCGTATATCGGTTGTCGCGTTTTCAAATGTTGCAGCAAATGAGCCAGGACTTTTGGCGTCGCTGGTCGCTTGAATATTTGCATTTGCTGCAGCAAAGAGTGAAGTGGACAGACAGGACTGAGCCTCCCAGGGAGGGTGATTTAGTATTGTTAAAAGAGGCAAATTTGCCCTCATTGCTTTGGCGACGAGCTCGCATATTACGTTTGATTCTTGGCGGAGATGGCACTCCGCGTGTGGCTGAGGTGTTGGTCGACGGTTCGATTTTAAGGAGAGGTGTGACCTCTCTCGCCCGCCTTCCCGTAGAGTAAGCTAGCGGTCTGCTTCTCAGACCGGGACGGGGGGATGTTTGTAATATATTGGGTAAAACTAAACGCAGGCGTTTCGCATTGCTGCCGCCAGAGGGCGTTCGGGGTTTTCACATTGCTCGTGCGAATGGCTCGCGGACGGTCGCCATTGCATTGTCCAGGGCGATATCGGTTTGATTTTAATACGCGGAGCGGTCTCGCGTCTTTTGCTTGTTGTTTAGTTTGAGTGATAATTGTGAATCTCCTGTTTGTTAAATAACTATTGAATTTGTGTTTGTGAAAAACTCTGTTATTGTGACTTTTTCTTGTGAGAGGTGAAACGTGGCTGGCTGTTCACATCTGACTGTTCCCGAGTGAAACTACGGGAAGAAATCTATTTAGTTGTCCTGGGGAATTGAGATCTCAAGGGTTAGGTAGGGTGATTAGGAATTCCCCCTTCCCGAAGACACTCAAGTTTGGATCCGAAGAGAAAGAAGATTTAATTTGGTAAGTGTTCAATTGTAGTTAATTTATAGGTTAGGTTATCATATAGGGCCCTGTAGCTCCCTTCATAAGCTACGGTGGTAGCAGACTGCGTTAAGTTAGTTAGGTTTTAGTCGGGCAAACGTGGTGCCGCGTGGAGATTTTTTCCCGGTACTTAATTTTACCGGTGGTTTTTTCCCGGTGAAGTTCCGGTACAGAATTCTTCCCGCCGCTTCGTTTGTCCGGATTCTCTCTGCCACATTTTCTGGCAGCAGAGCGTAGTTGCTCTGCACAATCTTTATGTAGGTATATCAGTTTTATCATTATAGCTAAATCGTCCGCAACACGAAACTGCCCTCCAAAGTGAAGGAGAGAGCTCTGTATACACTGGGGTTAATGTGTTCTGGAGAACGACTGACGTTTGCTAAGCAGATTGTGAAGGGGTTCTTGCAAATGGCTAAGGATGTGAGTAGCATCTTTATGTAGGTATATCAGTTTTATCATTATAGCTAAATCGTCCGCAACACGAAGCTGCCCTCTAAAGTGAAGGAGAGAGCTCAGTATACACTGGGGTTAATGTGTTCTGGACAACAACTGACGCTTGCTAAGCAGATTGTGAAGGCGTTCTTACAAATGTCTAAGGATGTGTGTAAAATCCTACTTATCCATACTAATATTATAAATGCGAATGTTTGGATGTGAGTTTGTGAGTTTGTGAATTTGTGAGTTTGTGAGGATGTTTGTTACTCAATCACGCAAAATCTACTGGACGGATTTCGATGAAATTTGGTACAGAGGTAGATAATGACCTGGAATAGCACATAGGCTACTTTTTATCCCGGGAAAAAGCACTTTTCCCGTGAGAAATACACGCGGGCGAAGCCGCGGGCAAAAGCTAGTATCCTACTAATCTTATAAATGCGAAAGTTTGGATGTGAGTTTATGAGGATGTTTGTTACGCAATCACACAAAATCTACTGGACGGATTTCGATGATATTTGGTACACGGGTAAAAAATACCAGGAATAGCACATAGGGTATTTTTTATCTCGAAATTCCCACGGGAGCGAAGCCTTAGAGCGCGGCTAGTACACAATATGTATTTATACTGATACCTCGTATATACAGTCGGGGGCAGATAAAACTGATCCCACTACCGAATCCTATGTTTATTTGCCCCTAAGTGTACACTACAGGCATAGATCAGTGACAGTATCATATGGAGAAAATATGATTAAATTTGTTACTGTTTTGATTTTGTTTTAGAGCAAAGAGTTCGAGATACACTTACAAATCGGCGAGTCTCTAGTTCTGTGCGTGGAGGGTGTCAACTCTAACGAAAACAGGGACTTGTGGACTGAGCTACCGAAAGAGGTAACTTTTTTATAGTTTTCATTAAGTTAGCTAGTTTAGGTTTAGTCTCGACTTTATTCTGTCTATTAATCACATAAGGTTATAATTTTTCATTTTCATACGTGTTAGAAGTAAGAAGAGAAAAAACCATTGTTCCTGCTTGCGGGGACTGGTGCGCGGGAGGCAGGCGACTGGCTTCTCATTCGGGACGGCGTTCGGAATTCGTAGGACGTGTGCGTTGGCGTGGCGTTGGGCTTTTATTTTGTTTACTTACTTACGGTGCCATTAAAATTATTGGTAGTTATTTGCGTTTTTTTCATTTCACTTCTGGTCACCTAAAATCAGATAACGAAATGCTATTTTTGTTAGGTTTATATTGCAGGAAATCATGTTTTAATTTTTTTATCTAGCAATTTATGTCCTACTGCTGGGCAAAAGCTTTCCCTAATTCCCTCCACTCATCTCCGCCCTTCGACTTTTCCTTCCAGTTCCTATCGAACTCCTTCAAATCATCAGACCATCTCGTTCTTGATCTTCGTCATATTGAAATAGGTATTTTTCACATAAAAAATACATTGGTATTTCACTTACTGAGAAAACATTTACAATTAAAAATTTACATTACAGTGAGCGTACGGTTATTAAAAAAAAAAACAATATATCTAAACATAGGTAGCACAAAAATTAATGTTCGACGCGAGCGCATTCGCATCACAAAAAAACAAACATTGATAAAAGACTGTTTCCACCAGAAAACACGGATATAAAGCGTACTTGCAACTAGATGTGTCAGTCATGTCATGGAGGTATTAATCCTATTAAATGCGAAAGTTTGGATGTGAGGATGTTTGTGACATAGATAGTAGATTTAGCGTGATTGAACGCTAAATCTACTGGACGGATTTCGATGAAATTTGGTAAACGGGTAGAAAAATACCGGGAATAGCATATAGGGTACTTTTTATCCCGAAATTCCCACGGGAGCGAAGCCCCGGGGCGCGGCTAGTTAATAATATATTCTTTCTCACATTTGTTGTCCAGGGCTCACAGAAGGTACGGGACCACGAAGCGTTGAAAGAGAACGATGAACTGTTAGAGTGGGTGCTGCTAGAACTGTTCAAGATCGGCAAACATCCACACCCGCACTCCAGACAGGTAAGGTTTTTTGGACTTCGCAAGGCATCGGTGGTGGCCAAGCGGTTAGGGCGTTCGCCTGTGACTGCAAAGGTCCCAGGTTCGAATCCTGCCCGTGCTACATGAGTTTTCTATAGCAATCTTATGTATGGTAGTTTTCTTCACCACTACAATATCGTGAGGAAACCTGCACTCTGGTCGATGGTTTTCAGCTAGTGTGTGAAATGGAGAAGGCAATGGCAAACCACTCCATTAACATTGTCAAGATAATTATGTGTGTTTCATTCCATATAATGGAAGCGGTGGTGGCCAAGTGGTAATGACACCCGCCTGAGGTCGGATAGGACCCGGGTTCAAATCCTACTTTATGCACATGAGTTTGTAGACCAATATGACTCGTGTATAGTATATGGTAGTTTTCTCATAGACCACTACCTGCTTCCGGTGAAGAAAAACATCGTGAGGAAATCTGCACATTGGCTGACTGTTGATGCCTTTAGGCGACTTGAATAAAATCTGACACCAGTGTTAGTAATAACAGACTCGATAAGGAGAAGATTCCATATAATGACCACGACCCTCAGTCATGAGGAATACGACTAAAGAATGGTATATTTACAGGCGACCAGTATTTGGCTGTTAGCGCTATTGAAGAACTGCCCCGAGCGGGCTCCAATCAAGAACAAACTGCAACAGTTACAAGACGTGTTCATGGATTATCTCTCTGAAAATAGCGGTAAGTTTTAGTACCTCTTATTTTAACTATTTTTAAGCCTGTTTCCAAAATGTATTAAGCACTAATACTGGATATAATGATTTCTTTCGACGCAGTGTTCGCAATTAAGTGTTTTTTTTTGTTTGCTACCTTATGTTATAAAAATAAATACATGTCGGAAACAGGGTTGGCGAGTTAGATGAATGACCAGAAGGTTAAGGTGCTTATACAATAGATTCCAAGAAAGAATATGTGGGCACAGGCCGAGTCTGACGGATCAGACGAATGACAAGAAGGTTTGAGGCTTCCGCATCTGGAAAGACTATTAACCAATGGGACAAGACTGTGATCAACTCTTACAAGTTAATGGAAGGGTTCAACTCTAACCTACCCACTGCAAGGTTCCGTGCCCATCCCCGCACGGAACTGTAAGTACAGTCATGAGCATTGATATGTATACAATTTTAGAACTTACTAGCTTTTGCCCGCGGCTTCGCCCGCGTGAATTTCCCACGGGAACAGTGCATTTTCCCGGGATAAATGGTCCTTCTCTGTACTTCTACCTATATGTACGCGAAATTTCAGGTAGATTGGTTCTGTAGATAAAGCGTGAAGAGGTAACAAACAAATAAACAAACAAACTCACTTTCACATTTATAATATTAGTTAGGATTACATTGTGGACCGATATGTTTACATACATCTTTTTTTTTTTTACATTAGTTTTCTTCCTTGTCCTGCTTCACGCGGAATTTCTGGCGTGATAGTACGTACTTTTCATGTTTTGTAGTAGTTTCCTGCCACGTAATTGAACCCCTTTTTATTAAATAAATATAAAAAAAAACTTTACGGCGCTGTAGGTCTTTTCCTAGTTTTTAAATTTAGATTTAAATTATATTATTGTAAATGACTGTTTGTTGCCTAAATAAAGATAAATAAAAAATAAAATAAATTAATGTTCGTAACTGTACGTCACAGCCAGTTAGCTCTACTAGACGTTCCACCGTACTAACTAACCAATTACAAAACAGAGAATTTTTAATATGCAATTATTTTTCACACTATTTGTCCTCAGAGATCGTCCAAGACGTAGCCAGCAAAGGGCTGAGCCTGGTGTACCAGAACTCTGAAGAAACCCAGCGGCAGGCGCTAGTGGGGCAGATCGTGGAGCAGCTGAGCGTGGGCAAGCGGGCCGTCGCGCAGGTCACCTCGGACACGCAACTGTTCGAGGAGGGGCAGCTGGGCACCGCACCCACGGGGTAAGTGGCTAAAGTGACTTATAGATAGATAGATAACACCGGGCTGAGCCTGGGGTGCCAGAACCCGGAACTAACCCAGCGGTGGGCGCAAGTGGGGCAGATCGTGGAGCAGCTGAGCGTGGGCAAGCGGGCCGTCGCGCAGGTCACCTCGGACACGCAACTGTTCGAGGAGGGGCAGCTGGGCACCGCACCCACGGGGTAAGTGGCTAAAGTGACTTATAGATAGATAGATAACACCGGGCTGAGCCTGGGGTGCCAGAACCCGGAACTAACCCAGCGGTGGGCGCAAGTGGGGCAGATCGTGGAGCAGCTGAGCGTGGGCAAGCGGGCCGTCGCGCAGGTCACCTCGGACACGCAGCTGTTCGAGGAGGGGCAGCTGGGCACCGCACCCACGGGGTAAGTGGCTAAAGTGACTTATAGATAGATAGATAGATAACACTGGGCTGAGCCTGAGGTGCCAGAACTCGGAACTAACCCAGCGGTGGGCGCTAGTGGGGCAGATCGTGGAGCAGCTGAGCGTGGGCAAGCGGGCCGTCGCGCAGGTCACCTCGGACACGCAGCTGTTCGAGGAGGGGCAGCTGGGCACCGCACCCACGGGGTAAGTGGCTAAAGTGACTTATAGATAGATAGATAGATAACACTGGGCTGAGCCTGAGGTGCCAGAACTCGGAACTAACCCAGCGGTGGGCGCTAGTGGGGCAGATCGTGGAGCAGCTGAGCGTGGGCAAGCGGGCCGTCGCGCAGGTCACCTCGGACACGCAACTGTTCGAGGAGGGGCAGCTGGGCACCGCGCCCACAGGGTAAGTGGTTAAAGTGACTTATAGATAGATAGATAGATAACACCGGGCTGAGCCTGGGGTGCCAGAACCCGGAACTAACCCAGCGGTGGGCGCTAGTGAGGCAGATCGTGGAGCAGCTGAGCGTGGGCAAGCGGGCCGTCGCGCAGGTCACCTCGGACACGCAACTGTTCGAGGAGGGGCAGCTGGGCACCGCGCCCACAGGGTAAGTGGTTAAAGTGACTTATAGATAGATAGATAGATAACACCGGGCTGGAGCCTGGGGTGCCAGAACCCGGAACTAACCCAGCGGTGGGCGCTAGTGAGGCAGATCGTGGAGCAGCTGAGCGTGGGCAAGCGGGCCGTCGCGCAGGTCACCTCGGACACGCAACTGTTCGAGGAGGGGCAGCTGGGCACCGCGCCCACGGGGTAAGTGGCTAAAGGCCCATTTAGACGGTGCAAGTTTCTTATTTATTTATTTATTTAACACATACAAAAATACATTACAAAAGGTGGACTTAATGCTAAAAACATGGTCTGACAGTCAAACCTTAGAGTTGAGCAGAGAGTTCATGTGGGTGTTAATAAATTCTATTATACAAACTAATTATTGGTAAATTAAACAGATACATATAAAGAAGCTACATAAATATGCATACATACATGCCTGTTGCATACAATTAAATAAGCGAATTTCTGACAGCTCAATAAAAAAAAAATCGGTACAAAACAATCTCAATAGATGGCGTTTAATGAAAGCCGAAGCGTAATAAAGGCTGCATCGATATTGTGCGCTTTTCCTTGTCAACCAGAGGCAGAAAAACATCCCATAACAGTTGCACAAAACACAATATTTATATTTTTTAAATGTTTGTTTTATTTCAAAGAAATGCCAATCCCATGCATTAATGCTTACTCTATGGACTTGCCTTTTACTAAACGCCATCTACGAAGTCATCTGGAACTATTTTTTTTTCATTTGGGTCTCAAAATCGCCCATTGAAGCACTGTTTTTATATTTAGCAATACATGTTGTTATATTCTATTCTGGGTGCTTTTTAGTGAACTTGTCTTTTAGCGAGGCGACAAGTATGAATGTCAACAATAAAATGGTTTTATTTTCAGAGGCAACTTGTCTACGTACAAGGAACTGTGCTCGCTGGCCTCTGACCTCAATCAACCGGACCTTCTATACAAGTTCATGCATCTGGCTCATCATAATTCTGTGTGGAACTCCAAGAAAGGTAGCTTAAGAATTTTTGTTTTAGTCACGTACACCTTTTTACCCTGTAGCAAATTTATTTGCTTGGGCTTTGAAGAAAAAGGTCATCTTCCCGGTGCCTGATGATCAAAGACGGGCGTGCCCTTTCTGACTCGCCGAGAAAACGATAGATTCGACTGGCAGAGGACCGTAGGATATGGGATTAGTAGACTGGCACAGGACCGTAGAATAGGGCGTGAATAAAGGAAGGCCTGTTACGGGCCTATTGTAGGCTAGCGTTTAGTGGCCCCCAAATAGTACTTTAATTTCGTTAAAAAATGTCCAAGCAGCGTTCGAATTCCACTCCTGGTAACGGAAAAACGATGGATAAGACCGTACAAAATGGCGTGAACAAGCTAATAGGCTATGTATGAAATTTTTTAAAAAGCTTGAAATTTTTTTTGGTTGTAGGAATAACATTCCTGATTAGCCTGTAAAAATCTTAGAATTTTATGTTCTACCGATTAATTGTAAAAAAATATTGTTTATAATTCGCTCAAAAATGGCGGAGCTATGGCTGTTAGGGATCTTTCACATGCCATGACATTTTAAAAAATGCAAGTGTCATTTGACATTTGATCAATGACATTTAATGACTGTCATTTCTAAGAGTTATGTCATTGTGACAATCACAGTCATTCAAACTGACATAACAAGTGACACTTGCATTTTTTAATATTACATGGCATAGGAAATATCCTTTACCGCCGTAGCTCCGCCATTGTTGAGCTAATTAAAAACAATATTTTTTTATAATTAATTGGTAGAACAGAAAAATCTAAGATTTTTACAGGTTAATCAGGAATGTTATTCCTACAACCAGAAAAATATTCAAGCGTTTTAAAAAATTTCATACATTGCCTATTAACAAAAACTAAAAAACACGACTGACAACTCGCATAGCCTTTGTCACTCTAAAATCACAGTCATTTAATTGTAAGACATATGTTGTAAAGTGACGTCTTTGGAGAAAATGCAGCAGTGGAGTTTGTTGCGCCGCCTCTTCTCCACTTGCGCTTTGGAGGCGGTGGTAACCTTAGCTTTTAGTAATTTTATGACGTCAACTAACTAAAAAACAAGAATGTGACGATTTATGAGTGCTATTTTTAAGCCTATATAAATAAAAATAATTGACTTTAACTAGGAAGAATGAACCCTGAAAACATAAGTCTCCTTTTTTAATTAGTCGTGTAAAAAGTGTAACAAAATGGCTTGAAAAAGGGGAAAGCAATGCCCAGCAGTGGGCTATTGTAGGGTAAAAATGACGAGGGCAAACCTTCATAATACACAAAACATCGTCCCTACGGCCCTAATAGTAAACTCCGTTTTTAGGGTTCCGTAGTCCGACAAGGAACCCTTATAAGATCGTTCAGTCCGTCCGTCCTAGTCTGTCACAACAGAATATCTTCTACGTTTATGGACTGATTTGCATGTAACTTGGTTCGAGGATACTTTACATATGGATCTCATTTTTAAAAATACAAAAAATTAAAATTACCCCTTTTTAAGGGTACCTCCCCATACATGTAAAGGGGGGGTTGAATTATTTTTTTGAGTGCACCCCCTTGTGTGGGGTATCGTTGAAAAGGACTATGAAAATAAGGTAGGGTTCTATTTGCGATATAGCCCGCCAAAGTCGTTTACACGGTGCCCCCCCCCCCCCGTAATTTCTAAAGTCTTGGACCTATAAACTTCAAATCACTCACGTAAAAAAACAGGCGCGGAAACTCTTATTTGAAATTATTTCGGGTATTTTGTGATGAATACTATTGAAATTATAAATAAAATAAAAATATATACTTTTTTCTTGCAAGAAATACAAAACCGTGCGGTGCCAAAAATGACTACGGAACCCTACTTTATGCGTGGTCCGACACGCACTTGGCCGGTTTTTTTCTTACTTGTCCTATTATGTAAACAACCATCACAGTACTTTTTGTTGAATTTTGTTGAAAATAAATCAAATATTAGTTCAAACATTCTAAAGTAAAACATTTGTCAACGACGAAAGTAAATTCCTAAAAAGTCTATTTTAATTTATATTGTTGTATATTGTTGTAAAATCATAAAAAGACATGATAAGATTGTTTACATAATAGGACACGAAGGAAATAAACGTAGAAGATATTCTGCTGTGACAGACTAGGACGGACGGACTGAACGATCTTATAAGGGTTCCTTGTCAGACTACGGAACCCTAAAAACGGAGTTTACTTAAACTTGCTAAATAAAATTGAATCAGGCGCAGCGTTCGGTTTCCACTCGATCGCGGTGACCGCGGGTGCGCAGCTGGCGTCGCAATTGCCGCGCCTGTACCGGTACCGGTTCGACCCCACGTTCGCAGAGGATAGACAAATTTGGAAGGAAATGGGGGAGACCTTTGCCCAGCAGTGGGACGAGATAGGTTAAAAAAAATGTTTTCTGGTAAAACGGAAATCCAAAACTCTATTTTACCCATACGCGCAGGCGCAGCATTCGGTTTCCACTCGATCGCGGTGACCGCGGGTGCGCAGTTGGCGTCGCAGTTACCGCGCATCGTGCCGCGCCTGTACCGGTACCGGTTCGACCCCACGCCGCGCATACAGAACTCCATGGCTAGCATATGGCATGCGCTGGTGCCCAATACTCAGCAGACGGTTAGTATACGATTTTGTTAAGTACAAGCTTCTGCGTTATTTTCCCATCACATGAAAGGTACCCTATGTCTTTCTCAGTACTTCGAACTATATGTATGCGAAATTTCAGGAAGATTGGTTCAGAAGATAAAGCGTGAAGAAATAAACAAACTCACTTTAAAATAAGTTTTTTCTATTTTTTCAGTATTTATCCAAAGATATAATTATTTATTGACCACTTTAAAAGCGCATGTGTTTGCTTTCATCATTGCATCATGGCATGATAATTTGTTAGAAACTGGAATGCGGGTTTCTTAGCGATGTTTTTAGGATTGAAATCAACAAAATAAAAATAAAAGAAGATTGCTTAAATTCTTTTTTTTTAAGTAGGACACAATTATATTTACCTTGGCACCACAATTTCAATATTAATTCCTTCCAGGTGCAAAAGTATCACAAGGAAATCCTGGAGGATCTCGTCACAAACTTGACGTCCAACCAGTGGCGAGTGAGAATGTCTTCTTGCAACGCACTTTCCGACTTGTTACGGTGAGTGCAGGACCTATTCTGAATTTACTAACATATACTTCTACTTACTATTATTACTTATTAGAATTAAGATGGAATTGATATGAGGAATGGATGAAGATGGAAGATAATACAAACCCATCTGTTATTAAAATAATTGGTCAAGTGCGTGTCGGGCCACGCGCAATGTAGGGTTCCGAAGGTACCTATCCTGTAGAAATGCAGACACATGAACTTATATTTACTTCCACTTTTATATAACTAATGAAAATAACCTAAGTTTAAACCATCATATAGAATGAAAATTGTTTCTATGAATATTTTCCATACTAAAATCAATTTTGTAAGTTTATCGTCTATTACTCATTAACGTGTAAAGTCTACATAGCCGTGATAATTTTCCTTTTAAATTCATTATATTTGCTAGTTATTATAATCTGTTTCATGTATCCACCCTCCACCATTTTCCTGATCGAGGGGGGGGACACTTGACCCTAACAAAATTTATCACTTTAAAGTTAAATATTTCGCATACGGATCCCTAAATCAAAAAATGTTCTTCAGACACTCATAATATTTTTAAAAGACCTATCAAATGATACCCCACACAATGGTATAATCGAGAGAAAAAAAAATCATCCCCACTTTAGGTGTAGGGGAGGCCCCCTAAAAAAAAATATTTTTCCTAATTTTATTCTTCAGTTCGCTCCGCGTAATAAATATGTATATCTCTACCAAATTACAGTTTTGTAGTACTAGTAGTCTCTGAGATTAGCCGCAGACAGACGGACGGACGGACGGACGGACAGACATGACGAAACTATAAGGGTTCCTTGTTTACTTCGGAACCCTAAAAAAGATGGCGACTCATGGGGTCTAAAACAGCCACATTGATGAAGTGGAATATGATCCATTTCTCAATTCCTGAATATTTAAAAGCGAACCTTATACTACCACTTATAAGGTTCATTTTTAAATATTAAGGAAATGAGAATGGATCATATTTCGATGGAACGAGAGTCGTCGGAGCGAGGTCGCCGTTTCAGCTTGGTCAAAAATGCTTTGGTATACCTCTGTGTTCTCCTCTAAAGGTCGCATTTCTCAACCGATTCCCGTGAAATTTTGGGAGCAGGTTCGATAAACTTATGAAAATCGATAGTAGCTATTTAATTTAGATTATAATAGCTATTTTTTGGAAAATTTGAAAATAGCGGAGTTGGTACAATGGACATTAACGCCTTTGGATTTTATGGCTCTTGCGACCTATAAGCTCGCGATGTCTCCATCTCACAGAGCCACTAGTATTATATGAACGATATGATAATTTCCAGGGGTGCACAAAGCCTCCACGAGTCGCTGCCACAGTTGCCAACCATCTGGACTCAGCTGTTCAGAGTGATGGACGATGTTCACGAGGGCACGAGGCAAGCGGCCACCACTACCGCTAATGTCTTGTCCAAGGTTATTTTCCGTCTGTATTTTTAATTTTGAGAATGGGGAGGATTTTGCCCAGCAGTGGGACGTGTTATAGCTAAAAAGAATTATCTACTTCTAAAATACACAGTATTTTTTATGCTCTTTATTACTCTTTGGTTTGTCACTGGCTTTTTTTCCCATGGGAATTTCGGAAAATCCTCTCTTAGTGTTCCTCTACACTCCCTAGGAACCTATATGCCAAATTTCAGCTTCCTACGCCCAGTAGTTTTGGTTATGCGTTGTCTTTCAGTCACCCAGCCAATAACGGAAGAATCCTAATCCTAACTAATATTATAAATGCGAAAGTGAGTTTGTTTGTTTGTTACCCCTTCACGCTTTATCTACTGAACCAATCTTCCTGAAATTTCGCATACACATAGCTGGAAGTACGGAGAAGGACAAAGGGTACCTTTCATCCCGGGAAAAAGCACTGTTCCCTTGAGAAATTCACGCGGGCGAAAGCTAGTTATATATGTATTGATTGATTTGATAAAGTTGTTAAGGTCGCATTTTCAGTCCACATTAGAAAAATATTTTCAGAACAAAAATTGAGCGTTAAATTTTAGATATCACTTTACATATATGATATCGTTTCCAGTTATGTATCCGCGCATCGGACGTGAGCCAGGGCAAGGACGGCAAGGAGATAGTATCGGCGATATTGCCGGTGTTACTGGACACTGGCATCACCAATCTCGTGAAGGAAGTCAGGAGCGTCAGGTGATACTTTGTCTTACTCTAGATATCACTATATATCATATCGCGCATCGGACTGAGCCATGGCAAGGACGGCAAGGAGATAGTCTCGGCGATATTGCCGGTGTTACTGGACACTGGCATCACCAATCTCGTGAAGGAAGTCAGGAGCGTCAGGTGATACTTTGTCTTACTCTAGATATCACTATATATCATATCGCGCATCGGACGTGAGCCTGGGCAAGGACGGCAAGGAGATAGTCTCGGCGATTTTGCCGGTGTTACTGGACACTGGCATCACCAATCTCGTGAAGGAAGTCAGGAGCGTCAGGTGATACTCTTGTCTTACTCTAGATATCACTATATATCATATCGCGCATCGGACGTGAGCCAGGGCAAAGACGGCAAGGAGATAGTCTTGGCGATATTGCCGGTGTTACTGGATACTGGCATCACCAATCTCGTGAAGGAAGTCAGGAGCGTCAGGTGATACTTTGTCTTACTCTAGATATCACTATATATCATATCGTGCCTCGGACTGAGCCATGGCAATGATGGCAAGGAGATAGTCTCGGCGATATTGCCGGTGTTACTGGACACTGGCATCACCAATCTCGTGAAGGAAGTCAGGAGCGTCAGGTGATACTCTTGTCTTACTCTAGATATCACTATATATCATATCGCGCATCGGACGTGAGCCAGGGCAAGGACGGCAAGGAGATAGTCTCGGCGATATTGCCGGTGTTACTGGACACTGGCATCACCAATCTCGTGAAGGAAGTCAGGAGCGTCAGGTGATACTTTGTCTTACTCTAGATATCACTATATATCATATCGCGCATCGGACGTGAGCCAGGGCAAGGACGGCAAGGAGATAGTCTTGGCGATATTGCCGGTGTTACTGGACACTGGCATCACCAATCTCGTGAAGGAAGTCAGGAGCGTCAGGTGATACTTTGTCTTACTCTAGATATCACTATATATCATATCGTGCATCGGACGTAAGCCAGGGCAAGGACGGCAAGGAGATAGTCTCGGCGATATTGCCGGTGTTACTGGACACTGGCATCACCAATCTCGTGAAGGAAGTCAGGAGCGTCAGGTGATACTTTGTCTTACTCTAGATATCACTATATATCATATCGCGCATCGGACGTGAGCCAGGGCAAGGACGGCAAGGATATAGTCTTGGCGATATTGCCGGTGTTACTGGACACTGGCATCACCAATCTCGTGAAGGAAGTCAGGAGCGTCAGGTGATACTTTGTCTTACTCTAGATATCACTATATATCATATCGTGCCTCGGACTGAGCCATGGCAATGATGGCAAGGAGATAGTCTCGGCGATATTGCCGGTGTTACTGGACACTGGCATCACCAATCTCGTGAAGGAAGTCAGGAGCGTCAGGTGATACTCTTGTCTTACTCTAGATATCACTATATATCATATCGCGCATCGGACGTGAGCCAGGGCAAGGACGGCAAGGAGATAGTCTCGGCGATATTGCCGGTGTTACTGGACACTGGCATCACCAATCTCGTGAAGGAAGTCAGGAGCGTCAGGTGATACTTTGTCTTACTCTAGATATCACTATATATCATATCGCGCATCGGACGTGAGCCAGGGCAAGGACGGCAAGGAGATAGTCTTGGCGATATTGCCGGTGTTACTGGACACTGGCATCACCAATCTCGTGAAGGAAGTCAGGAGCGTCAGGTGATACTTTGTCTTACTCTAGATATCACTATATATCATATCGTGCATCGGACGTAAGCCAGGGCAAGGACGGCAAGGAGATAGTCTCGGCGATATTGCCGGTGTTACTGGACACTGGCATCACCAATCTCGTGAAGGAAGTCAGGAGCGTCAGGTGATACTTTGTCTTACTCTAGATATCACTATATATCATATCGCGCATCGGACGTGAGCCAGGGCAAGGACGGCAAGGATATAGTCTTGGCGATATTGCCGGTGTTACTGGACACTGGCATCACCAATCTCGTGAAGGAAGTCAGGAGCGTCAGGTGATACTTTGTCTCACTCTAGATATCACTATATATCATATCGCGCATCGGACGTGAGCCAGGGCAAGGACGGCAAGGATATAGTCTTGGCGATATTGCCGGTGTTACTGGACACTGGCATCACCAATCTCGTGAAGGAAGTCAGGAGCGTCAGGTGATACTTTGTCTTACTCTAGATATCACTATATATCATATCGCGCATCGGACGTGAGCCAGGGCAAGGACGGCAAGGAGATAGTATCGGCGATATTGCCGGTGTTACTGGACACTGGCATCACCAATCTCGTGAAGGAAGTCAGGAGCGTCAGGTGATACTCTTGTCTTACTCTAGATATCACTATATATCATATCGTGCATCGGACTGAGCCATGGCAATGATGGCAAGGAGATAGTCTCGGCGATATTGCCGGTGTTACTGGACACTGGCATCACCAATCTCGTGAAGGAAGTCAGGAGCGTCAGGTGATACTCTTGCGTTACTCTAGATATCACTATATATCATATCATGCAATGGACGTAAGCCAGGGCAAGGACGGCAAGGAGGTAGTCTCGGCGATATTGCCGGTGTTACTGGACACTGGCATCACCAATCTCGTGAAAGAAGTCAGGAGCGTCAGGTAATACTCTTGTCTTACTCTAGATATCATTATGTTAGACGAGAAATTCGAAGGTTTCGTTGAAGAGTACAACACTACGGCGTAACGTTGGACATCACTAACTTCGCTGTGATTGGTCTAGCAGAGTAATGGCTGCATGTTCTGGGGGCTGCTTCTACCAATTACAAACGTAAATGTCGTGTCTCAATTGTGTCTCAAGGGCCAAATAAATTAAAATAAAGTAACAAGATCTAATCTCTGTGAGACTTCTATGTTTTATTAACCAAAGAAATCGTCTTTTTGGCTTTTGAGACACAACTGAGGCACGACATCTACGTTTGTAATTTGTAGAATCAAGGGCTTGGTGTTGAATTAATATATTAAATGATAAATGTACACCAGTGGATTTCTAGGCTTTTAATTTTCGTGTTCTAAATACTACTTATATAACATATCGTTTGATAGTTTTGGTCGATGCACTGAAGATGTGAACGTCATGGCAAATTTTGTCGCAATGATATGAAGTCGGTAAATGCGTATGCGCTATATTGAACGCTGTTAATGACTTTATTTTATACTATGTACTAGCACGAGCCCGGGACTTTGTTCCCGTGGGAATTTTGGGAAATTTTCTATTAATGCTCGCTTACTCTCCCTAAGGAACCTACATACCAAATTTCAGCTTCCTACGCCCAGTAGTTTTGGCTGTGCGTTGTCTGTCAGTCAGTAATGGAAGAATCCTACTAATATTATAAATGCGAAAGTTTGGGTGTAAATTTGTGAGTTTGTGAGGATGTTTGTTACTCGATCACGCAAAATCTACTAGACGGATTTCGATAAAATTTGGTATACGTGTAGAAAAATACCGGGAATAGCACATAGGGTACTTTTTATCCCGAAATACCCACAAGAGCGTAGCCCCGGGGCGCGACTAGTTCGAACCAACCAAGCTGGAAGCGAGGCCGAAGGCCGAGCTTCCAGCTGGTTGGTTCCCCTATATATATATAGCTGCATTACCACTGACTCACTCACTGACTGATTGACATAATTAGTTTGTTCTACGGAACTCACAACTGGGAAAAAGTAATGATGGGGAAGTGTGGAGGGGGGTGAGGAGGCACCGGGAAAAATACGAAAGTGGAACTTGGAGCAGTTCCGGACTGATAGGGGGTACTGCCCGCGGAAACCATAATAGATAGGTGGGGGGTGCTCGACCAAATGTCATAAAGGACCCTGGGCAACGACCACAGCCGTCGGTAGTCTATGGTTTTTTTGACTTTTTTTTTTTTTTCCATACTAAATTTTATTTTTCCATACAAACTTCATTGGGGATTTTGGGGGGGAAAACGGACTCGTAGACTTTTATCGTCATAGACAATTTTTTATGTTGAGACCGTGGGACCCCCAAACTGACAGGTTTTTTTTTTTTTCGAAAATTTTTGTATGGGCCAGCCAAGTCACCAGCCGGGGAGCTGAGGCCGAAGGCCGAAGCTCCGCGGCAAGCGAGGCCGAAGGCCGAGCTCCGTCTCGTGCGAAAAGAGCGAGGCGAGGCCGTAGGCCGAGCCCCTCCCCCCACTATCTCCTTGACCAATGAAGCGGCCATACAAAGTAGCGAGGCCGCAGGCCGAGCCCTTCCCCCCTTCCCATTTTTTATTAAAAAGAGAGGTGTGAGGCCGTAGGCCGAGCTAAGTGGCGAGGCCGCATGCCGAGCCCTTCACCCTTTTCCTTTTTTTTTTATTAAAATGGTGGTGTGAGGCCAAAGGCCGAACTAAATGGCGAGGCCGTAGGCCGAGCCCTTCCTCCCCTTCCTTTTTTTTAAATAAAATAAGGGATGTGAGGCCGTAGGCCAAACTTAATGGCGAGGCCGAAGGCCGAGCCCTTCACCCTTTTCCTTTTTTTTTTATTAAAATGGTGGTGTGAGGCCAAAGGCCGAACTAAATGGCGAGGCCGTAGGCCGAGCCCTTCCTCCCCTTCCTTTTTTTTAAATAAAATAAGGGATGTGAGGCCGTAGGCCAAACTTAATGGCGAGGCCGAAGGCCGAGCCCTTCGCCCCCTTCCATTTTTTTAAATAAAATAAGAGTTGTGAGGCCATAGGCCGAGCTAAGCGGCGAGGCCGCAGGCCGAGCCCTTCACCCCTTCCCTTTTTTTATTAAAATGGTTGTGTGAGGCCGAAGGCCGAACTAATTGGCGAGGCCGTAGGCCGAGCCCTTCCTCCCCTTCCTTTTTTTTAAATAAAATAAGGGATGTGAGGCCGTAGGCCGAACTTAATGGCGAGGCCGTAGGCCGAGCCCTTCCTCCCCTTCCTTTTTAAAAAAAAAAATAAGGGATGTGAGGCCGTAGGCCGAACTTAATGGTGAGGCCGAAGGCCGAGCTCCCCCCCCCCCAGCCGCGCAAGCGAGGCCGCAGGCCGAGCTGCGTCCAGGCGAGGCCGAAGGCCGAGCTCCGTCCAGTGCGAAAAGAATTGGGTGAGGCCGAAGGCCGAGCCATTCATGGATGACGTTATGATGACAACTCATACCTCGAGTCACCAGCCGGGGAGCCGAGGCCGAAGGCCGAGGCTCCGCGGCAAGCGAGGCCGCAGGCCGAGCTGCGTATATGAATCCGAGAGGCGAGGCGAGGCCGGAGGCCGAGCCCCTCCTCCAGCCGGGGCAAGCGAGGCCGAAGGCCGAGCTTGCGCCGCCAGCGAGGCCGTAGGCCGAGCTGCGTTTTAACAGCAGAGAGCAAAAGCCAGAGCAGCCTTTCGGCTCTTCACCTACTCCCAACCGACAACATTTCTTTGTAGATGACTTTTTCATTATTTCCCAAACTTTTTTTCGTGCAATCGAAACTGCAAATATAAAACTGCCCTGCACAGCACGCGAGGTGCTTGCACCTCGCGCAGCCACCAAAAACTAGTTTTATATATATTGATTGAAATGTTGATTGATGATAAACATAAATGTTTTCTTCACAGCTTACAAACAGTATCAAAACTAGTCAGCGCGGCCGGCGAGAGTCTCAAGCCATTCTTGCCCAAGCTGATCCCAGCTTTAGTCGGCGCGGCCGGCGACTTGGAGTCGGCCAAACTATCATATCTGAGTACCGCCTTAACTGATAGTGGGACGAGAGAGATGTTGGATGATCTGAGAGCCAACGCCGCGCGGCAGCATTATACTACTGACACTGTTGTTAAGGTATTTTAATCATTAAACGAAATTATCTTCTTTTATTCGTAAACTAACATGCGACTTTGTTCTCGTTGGTCCTTTTTCGTCTTGTTTCATGAATAATTTAAAAAAAAAAATTTTAACAAAAATATATTTGAGACCCTCATTACAAGCCCTTATTTTTATGACACAGTAAAGTTTGCAAACTTTTTTTTTAAATTTCTAATTTGTTTCCCGAAAATGATCCTTATTAAAAAAATATTTTTTTGCTTTGCACACTTTAGGTTATAGGATAACACCATCCTACCAAATTTTATCTGATTCGGTCTAGTAGATTCGGAGCAAATTGGCTGTGACAGACGGACGGAGAGACAGACAGACGCACAAGTCATCTTAAAAGGGTTCCTTTAAAAAAAATCCTAAAAACACATACATAACATACATACATTTACGCCATACATAACATAGCACATAATTTTTTAAAATTTTGTGCAATAAAGTTTTAAATAAAAATAAATAAATAAAAACGTCAAAAACATAATTTTAACATTCTTAATATTAATTTTAGTCCTAATTTCCCCAGTGCATGCCCTACATCGACATCGAAGTGATGAAAGTAATGCTGCCTTCAATCCTCGAGCTCATGAAGTCCCCCCAACTCGGAACTCGAGCGGCGTGTTGCCACTTCATAGTTCTCGCTGCGCATTATCTGCGCGCGCAACTCGAGCCACTGGCAGGAAAGCTCATGAGCAATTTGCTCGCCGGTGCATTTGATAGGAACCCCACTGTGAGGAAGAACTGTGCTGAGGCGTTGGGACAGGTCTCCGCTTATGCTAAGGTTGGTTTCTTTTTAAACTTTTATTTAGCATTTTTTGTAGTAAAATACGCAGTAGCCACCCTGGTGTAGCTATTGTTGGTCGATTGACCACCAGTAAGACGACTGAAAGAGACACTTGTGTACTGGTCTGGTACTGGCGGTTAAGACAGTATCTAAACTTTTAACCGCTAATAGACATCATAGTGTAATGGTCGATTGGCCAAAAACACAATTAGAGAAATCCGGTGAGTAAGCTAAACTTCTACACACCATGGTGTACTGGTCGAATAGCCTCACAAGTACATCAAAAGTGTTGCCACTTCATAGTGCTCGCCGCGCATTTACTGCGCGCGCAGCTCGAGCCACTCGCAGGAAAGCTCATGAGCAATTTGCTTGCGGGCGCATTCGATAGGAACCCCACTGTGAGGAAGAACTGTGCTGAGGCACTGGGACAGTTCTCTGCTTATGCTAAGGTTTGTTTCTTTTTAAACTTTTTTTTTATATAACATTATTTGTACCTACACCCTGGTGTAGCTATCACTGGTCGATTGACCAGAAGGAAGCAATAAAAAAGAGACTAGATTATATAAATATTTTTGAAGTTTTTTTGTTTAGTTAACACTAGTTTTTGCCCTCGGCTTAGCCTGTGTTAATTTCCCACAGGAACAGTGCTTTTCCGATGAAAGGTACCCTATGTCCTTCTCAGTATTTCTAACTATGTGTATGAAAATTTCAGGAAGATTTGTTCAGTAGATAAAGCATGAAAAGATAACAAACAAACAAATAATAAAAAGTGTCAACAAAATACGCCTAGCGTGTTACATCGCAATTACAACACGCTAGGCGCATTTTGCTGCAAAAAAAGCACTAAAAAAATGGCGTTTATAGCATATGGCGGTGCTGCCATCTGCATCGAGCTTTCCTTAACATTCCCTATTTATTTATTACAGAGTCAATCAGCAGAGAAACTGATGAAGAAACTAGTCGGCCTCTACGAAACGAAAGAGGACGATGCCTCTCGCTCGGCCATCGCGCTCACCCTCAAGTCTGTGGCCAAGGCCAAGATAGAGCATATCAAAGACAACGAGGATGTGTTAGCCCCGGTCGTATTCTTGGCTATGCATGCGCCCAAAGACAACGATGGTTTGTGATAAAATTATTTTTTCTCAAAGTCCGTTTTGTTAGTTTATTTTTGGATTTTTGAGCATCTCAGATGCAATATATGATTATTTCTATATGAGAGTACTTCCGTTTTGTTAGTTTTTTTTTTAATTTAACTAGCTTTTGCTCGCGACTATGGCTATGAATATCTCAGATTCTAAGGTGCATTTAACGAAAACCGTATATTTCCAGTACGATTGTACGATTCCAGTTTCTAATTCCATCCGGATCCATTCAGTAGCTTCTGCATTATGTGCGTACAAACAGACGTGATTTTTTTGAAGATTTTTTTTTAAATATAAAACATGGGTTTGCTCTTTATAACAATCTTGCCCGAGGACAGAGATGACAAAGAATCGTATCAGCTTCTATAGCCTATAAAGATCCCTCATAAATTTGTTTTCTTGAATAATCACTGGTTTATGCTGCGTAGGAGATAACTCCTACGCAGCATAAACCAGTTATAGTTTTACAAAAGCTAATCAATTTTGTAAACTTGTAGACTCGTCTACAGTGGAGATGTTCGAAGAGCTCTGGACTGACATAAGCCCGGCGCGAGAGAGCGGCATCCGACAGCACCTGCCGCTCATCAGGGCCGAGATTGAGAAGGCACTCGGCTGCAGCAGCTGGACCAGGAAGATACAGGTGACATCTCATTTTTAGGGTTCCGTACTCAAAAACCCCCGAACCTGTGCCTCCTCTGTCTGTCTGAAATTCAACTTTCTCATCGACTCTGACATATAAAACTGTTGCAAACAAACTACGCTCTGCTACCAAATGTAGCGGACAAACTACTCTCTGCTATCAAATCATGGCACGCGCTGGGCCCATGATACGTGATCTTCTCCAAATCTTAAAACTACAACTAACCTCAACTTTCCACTCCGTTACGAATGTACCGCTGCGCGACGGATCTCCACTCCGCGACGGCAGGTCGCGACACGGCGGACGAGCGGCGAGGAGTGATCTTGAGATGAGTGATGCGTCAAGTGCAGAGGTCATGTCCCTAACACCCCCTGGAGTGGCCACTCACCCAAAGCTAATAATTTGCACTCGTTGAAACACACGCGTCACTTCTGCTCACACACTTATGTTATTTTAGTTCAATCAGTTCAAACGTATTAGTGACACAAACACTTAATTTACAAACAATAGGTATTTCTGAGGCGATGCAATTAACCTCAAAGTACTGGGACCTCACCCGCCCGGCAACTCAATACGAACTTCAAGTTCTTTGCGCGACCACGCGAAACAAACTAGCATTCAAATTCTTTGCGCGACCACGCGAAACAAACTATCAAACAATCCCAATTAGCTTATTAAATATTATAATTAATACGCGACCACGCGAACCACAAGCCACGTGGATTTTTATTACGACAAACGCGGTTTGTCCGCTAAACGACCTCGGGGCGACTGCCGACGCTACTGACTCGAGCGCCGGATGCATGCAAAATGGCCGCTCATAAAGCCGGCCACGCACGGCTCGCACGGTGGCGAATCGGCACAGCATAGAATCGTGCGACAATGCATAGATTTATAAACAAAAACTTTGGAACTTTAATAGGTATCTTTCGTAACATTAGACTAGAATAAAATGTTTTTTTGCCTATATAAGCCCCACTTGTGAGCAAAGTTTTCAATTTGCTTCCTCTCGATATTTTCCAATATTTCTTTCAGGTAACACTTTTTCTATACACATTACACAAGCTATTGCCCGCGATAAAAAATATTTTGCGTTGGGTGTTGTATACTTTAATATAAAAAAGCGTATTTTTACAACAGGCAGCAAACGCAATATCAACGATCTGCAAAGAGCTATCGACGGGTTTGGGCGAACAAAGGGAGCCGCTACTCAGGGCGTTGCTGGCGGCGGCGCATGGCAAGACTTTCGATGGGAAGCAACATCTGCTGGAGGCTTTAGCTGAACTCTGCAGGTCGGTTTCTGTCTGTCTATCTGTTACACTTTCACGGCTAAACTGCTGAACCGATTTTGATGAAATTTGGTATGAATATAGCTGAAGACTCGAGGTCAAACAAAGGCTACCTACTTTTTAAAAACTCTTGTCAACCATAAGGCTACTTTGTATTTAAGAAAGGGTGAAAGTTTGTATGAAAGATAGCTTTTATTGTTTTACTAGAAGCAAAATATTTTTTTTCTTAAACAATAGTTTTTAAATACGAAACATAATTTATATTTCTTTTTGTATTCTACTGGCAATAGATTTTCTCATACGCATGCAAAGGAGCAAAAATTAAAAAAAAAAATTGTACGCGGAAAAACGCCGAGTGTATTGCTTCGAAGTTTTTGCTCAGTTCGCACAACTCGCCAGGCGTAATTTTCAAACTGCGAATTATACCTATTTACTTTTTTTATCTTTCAGTGTGAAAGACGGCGAAACCCCCCTGTCCCCGAGCCTAGCCGAAGACTGCATCAACGCACTGATCACAGAATCTCGGAAACAAGAGTTGTCGTACAAGAAACACGCGATCACTTCCCTCGGAGCGGCGCTGGCCGCCACCGACTGCGATAGGTTCAACCAGGTCTATGATATCGTCAAGGTTATCCTGTCCAAGGTGAGATATCATACTATCGTCTTCTTTTAAAGGTGCCTCTCCAACTAGTGAAGGTTAGCGATTAACATGCTCAAGTCCTTGTCCTTAGCTTTGCGGAACAGCTCAGCATTCGCTATCCCGGTCCACTTTCGGATGTTTCCCAACCAAGACTTTCGTCTTCCAACCTTTCTCTTTCCAGCGATCCCATCATTATCAGCTGCAGGAGGTCATATAGCTGATGCCTAAGAACATGACCCAGGTATAAGACTTTCCGCCGCTTAACAGTAGGCATGAGCGTGCCTTTTTTGCCGATTCGCTGCAGAACCGTGTCACCTTATCATACTAATATTATAAAGAAGAAGTTTTTGTAAGTTTGTTTGTAGGGGGTAATATTCGGAACTACTGAACCGATTTCAAAAATTATTTCACCAATAGAAAGCTTCACTATGCCTGAATGTCAGGCTACAATTTATGACAGTAGATTTCGCTTGATTGAGTAACAAACATCCAAACTTTCACATTTACAATATCTGCTCTCAACACAACCAGATTTGACATGTGTACCTGTATGTCGACTGTGGCATTTATTAATCGAAAATTCAGCCGTTTAGACGCAACGCGCACCTAGCTGCAAAATGCTTGAGCACTTTGTTATAAATATCTGAAAATTAACCTTATTTACAAGTGATCTAAAGTTCAGGGTGTAAACTTTAATGACGAGAGCAATTACAGCATGCATCGTATTCTGAACTGTATGTTTATTGTATACATACATACATGGTTCATTTTTAAATATTTAACACAAACTGCTTCAACATAAAGCAGCTAGGTGTGCGCTAATACTCTTATAGATCGTCTTAGCTTGTCCGATTTGCTCGATTCATTTTCAAATATTTACCATTTATGCTTGTGCAACTTTTTATTTGATAATTTACATCGTTGGGGCAAATTGTGTTATTTTAAATCATACATTTCAGGACGAACATTCAATGGGCAAAGAGTCAGACGAGGAAGACAACGAAGGCGCTCGGCTGAGACGAGAACAACTCACGGCCTTGAAGGAGGCTGCGTACGAGTTGCTCGGCAAGGCCTGGCCCAGAGACTTACATTCTCAAGGTACTGTGTCACGTCTCTATCCCTTACGGGGCAGACAGAGCCAAGGAACAACTCACGGCCTTGAAGGAGGCTGCGTACGAGTTGCTCGGCAAGGCCTGGCCCAGAGACTTACATTCTCAAGGTACTGTGTCACGTCTCTATCCCTTACGGGGCAGACAGAGCCAAGGAACAACTCACGGCCTTGAAGGAGGCTGCGTACGAGTTGCTCGGCAAGGCCTGGCCCAGAGACTTACATTCTCAAGGTACTGTGTCACGTCTCTATCCCTTACGGGGCAGACAGAGCCAAGGAACAACTCACGGCCTTGAAGGAGGCTGCGTACGAGTTGCTCGGCAAGGCCTGGCCCAGAGACTTACATTCTCAAGGTACTGTGTCACGTCTCTATCCCTTACGGGGCAGACAGAGCCAAGGAACAACTCACGGCCTTGAAGGAGGCTGCGTACGAGTTGCTCGGCAAGGCCTGGCCCAGAGACTTACATTCTCAAGGTACTGTGTCACGTCTCTATCTCTTACGGGGCAGACAGAGCCAAGGAACAACTCACGGCCTTGAAGGAGGCTGCGTACGAGTTGCTCGGCAAGGCCTGGCCCAGAGACTTACATTCTCAAGGTACTGTGTCACGTCTCTATCCCTTACGGGGTAGACAGAGCCAAGGAACAACTCACGGCCTTGAAGGAGGCTGCGTACGAGTTGCTCGGCAAGGCCTGGCCCAGAGACTTACATTCTCAAGGTACTGTGTCACGTCTCTATCTCTTACGGGGCAGACAGAGCCAAGGAACAACTCACGGCCTTGAAGGAGGCTGCGTACGAGTTGCTCGGCAAGGCCTGGCCCAGAGACTTACATTCTCAAGGTACTGTGTCACGTCTCTATCTCTTACGGGGCAGACAGAGCCAAGGAACAACTCACGGCCTTGAAGGAGGCTGCGTACGAGTTGCTCGGCAAGGCCTGGCCCAGAGACTTACATTCTCAAGGTACTGTGTCACGTCTCTATCTCTTACGGGGCAGACAGAGCCAAGGAACAACTCACGGCCTTGAAGGAGGCTGCGTACGAGTTGCTCGGCAAGGCCTGGCCCAGAGACTTACATTCTCAAGGTACTGTGTCACGTCTCTATCTCTTACGGGGCAGACAGAGCCAAGGAACAACTCACGGCCTTGAAGGAGGCTGCGTACGAGTTGCTCGGCAAGGCCTGGCCCAGAGACTTACATTCTCAAGGTACTGTGTCACGTCTCTATCCCTTACGGGGCAGACAGAGCCAAGGAACAACTCACGGCCTTGAAGGAGGCTGCGTACGAGTTGCTCGGCAAGGCCTGGCCCAGAGACTTACATTCTCAAGGTACTGTGTCACGTCTCTATCTCTTACGGGGTAGACAGAGCCAAGGAACAACTCACGGCCTTGAAGGAGGCTGCGTACGAGTTGCTCGGCAAGGCCTGGCCCAGAGACTTACATTCTCAAGGTACTGTGTCACGTCTCTATCCCTTACGGGGCAGACAGAGCCAAGGACGAACATTCAATAGGAATACGATGCGAATGGGAAGACTTAGATTCAGATTCACACATTAGTGGGAGGACTGATAAGTAAATATGTTATGTCGAATGATTGTTTGTTTGTAAACTCTTTATTGCACATATACAACAAGAAAAATACAAAAGATATGTGTACAATGTCGGATTTATCCCAGAAAGGGACTTGTTCCAGTAATTTGTTATAAAAACTTATTTTTAATTCCAGAGAAATACCAAGACGTATTCTTCTCGCACTGCGCGCAGTCCTACCCGAGCAGCTCTCGCTCCACTCAACTCGCTATCCTCTCTTCACTCGCCAGAGTGTTGGAGCGTCTGTCCGTCCTGACCGCCGAACCCATGGACACTGACAATGTGGCCGCCGTCAATAGGGACAAGGCTATAGCGGGTGTGACGTCACAAGTCGCTAGTATCATCGATTTTACGCTCAGTAAGTATCATACAAATGAAGCTCAGTAAGTATATGTAATGACGACTATTGCCGATAGATGGCAGTAGTAAACTCATGTCAGATGCAAACATAGACGTAGAAAAAAAAATGACAAATATTTTTTTTTCTAACTTTATGGATGCAAAGGCATCTGCCACAAAATCGTGAGATGGCATGATCGACGGCAATTTGAATAAAATCTTTAACCAGTGTTAATTATACACTCAATTAGAAGAACGAGTTTAAGAATTGTAAATAAAAATAATGCATAGTTTGTAACATTAATAATTGCTTTAATCCTTACTATATGCGAAAGTGAGTTTGTTTGTCGCTTTGTCTACTGAACCAATCTTCCTGAAAATCAGCATACACATAGTTAGAAAGACATAGGGTACCTTTTATTCCGGGAAAAAATACTGTCCCAATAATAAATTCAATTAAGTCCACCTATTGTGCCATACATTGTGTTTGTACAGAGTGCGTTCCCCTAGCAAAACAGTACTGAATATCAAAACGTGATGTTACTAAATAATTAGAGTATGACGTCGTGTAAATGTTTATATAAGTTTCAAATTTGTGCATCAATTAGTTTTTGAGATTTTAATTACAAACAGATTCTGCCAGGAGGACATTTAAAACATTCCCCCAGCAAAAAAAGTTCTCGGATCAAAATGAAAGTAAGTACAATAATTAGAGTGTCGTGAAAGGTAAATGTTTATGAATAAATAAAATTTGTGTATCGAAAGACTTCGGAGAAATTCAAAATTCTGCTGGGGGAACGTTTGGCCGGATGCTGGATCTCCTAAATGGCATGGCGTAGAGTTATGACTTTTTTTACACAAGTTGTTATTCATTTGTGTATAATGTTTGTAAAAACAGAAATTTAAAAAATATTACCGTTCAGGAGCTAAAAATAAAAACGTGAATTTAGGTATTTTGGCACTTGTACTATAAATATGGGCCCTAGAGACTAATTGGTGACGTGAGTTTGTACCTTGAAGTTGCTTTCAATGTCTATGTAAGTATCAACATAGTATCATAAGTATTTAATAAGTTATGAGAAAAAATGCAATGATTCGGCCGCCATGAATTTCGACAGTCGATTAGACGAGTTGGTCTATTATTTACGAAATTCACATGTTTTGCATTAATTGCTAAATATAGTTAACTATCCATTTACCAAAAATCAGATCAATATATGTAGTAGTTCAAGAAATATAATTATAAATCCAAGCCAAGGTGAAATACCATGATAAGCCGACCAAATTCGAGAGTCTACCAAAAAGCGACCGTGCAGTATATTGAAGTGGTTTACTGAAATTGATAGTGTATTACCTCTTTTTTCTGTGTACAGATGCGTGCTCAAATGTTAGCATACCTAAAAAAAACATCTTATTTCTTCAAATTAGGTTAGTATATCACAATATCATATCTATGGTACATTAAGGGGCAGATCTCCGCAGATGCAGCCATCTCACTTTTATATGAAAAGGTACAAAAAGGCCTCTTCATGTCGGCTTTGGCCCCATGAACGCCTCAAAGGACCGGGTCCCAATGGACCCGTGTGGCTCTGAAAAACGTACCAACATAATATATCTTTATTTCAAGTGATTACACTCATATCTTACATTATTAAATTAACTTAAATATGTTAATATCACACCCTACAAACTATTTTATAATAATATTATTTCTGCACGGAACATGTAAGCTCCGGCAGTGAGCCAAGTGCGGGCAGTCCCACCTCGTACCTATCATCTTTAGGATGCTGTTGGTACTACCGCGCACTCTCCTGAGCAAAAAGGGTGGCGCATGATAGTAGCAAAACAATCTATACCAGCCTCTTCAAACATACCGGAGGCAACAATAGCGCGGTTATATAAGTTTATGTACGTATGGAGTAGAAATATACGGTTTATAATTCTATCATTGTGAAAGTGATTGCCGCGCCGCAGCCATTCCAGTAGGAATCGGTCCTATACTAGGTACCTAAGATAGAACGAGCGCAGAGTTTTCCAATTAATATTGTATTGTAAATAAACGCAAAAAATATATATAAATAAGTTAACAATAAAAAATCTTGAAATCCTGGACAAAAACTCTTCATTGAAAATTATATTAGTTCAGTTGTGTACGCGCCTGTACTAAATTACGTTTATAATACTGCAAATTTGAGATGGTTGGTAATATATACTGTACGGCTGTTTGTAATAAAATCTATGTTGTTTTGTCCGTTCGCCGCCGTAATATTCTAGCGCGTGCGGTAGTTTCATATTAGTAGCGTCGTCGCCCGCTCGGCCGGCGTCGGCAGTCGCGAGCGACCATTTGGAATTCAGTATTGTTTGGACATCGCGCGGGGAGGCCGCGCCGCATGAAATTGCTCGCGTGAATGGCATGGCGGACGGCCGCCATTTGTCCTGACATATCGGTTTGATTTTAATACGCGGAGAGGTCTCGCGTCTTTTGCTTGTTAACTAGTTTGAGTTATATTTGTGAATTTCCTGTTTGTTAAATAACTATTGAACATTTGTGTTTGTGAAACCTTTTACTTTAACTGTTTCTTGTGAGATGCGAAACGGGGCCTGCCTGGGGACGCCGAAATCTGTTGCCGAGTGGAACTGCTAGACGGATCAGGTATTTTTTCTGGGGATTGAGATCTCATGGGGTAGGTTGGGTGATTTAGGGAACAACCCCCTCCTCTTCCGAAGACACTCAAGATTGGATCCGAAGAGCAGAAGATTAAGTTTGGTAAGTGACCCTTGGGTTTGTGGGTGGTTGTAGCTATTAAGTTAGGTTTAATATACGGGGTTCTGTAGTTCCCGTTGTAAACTACAGTGGTAGCAGACTGCGTATAGGTTAGGTTAGGTTAGTCGGACAGACGTAGTGTCGGGTCGAGGTTTTTTACCGGTATTTTTTTTACCCGGTAAATTTTTCGGTACCGAACCCTCCCGCCCTTTCGTCTGCCCGGAATTCTCTGCGTACATTTTCTGGTAGCAGAGCGTAGTTTATCTACCCTCTATTTGTTCGTTTGTAAAAAATAATTAATTGTTTGTAAAAATTATTAGATTTTTCTTAGTTTGTTTGTATAAGAATATTTGTAACCTTTTTTGTATTTGTTTGCGGTTTGTACCGTGCGTTCCGGGTTTGTGCCATTCTCATACCTACCGCGGTTCTTCGTGTAGTTGTTTGATTTTGTTGTTTTTTATTTACCTTTTGTTATTTTTTGTTTGTGACTTGACGCGATGGCGAAGGTCTCCAATGCTAGGGCGACACTCGCCAACGAATTGAGATGGTTTGTGACGGCCGGAGGACTCCTGTCCCGGAAGGACAGGGAGGGCGCCATACTGCTAAGAGCGGATCACCTCCACTCACGATTGATTAGCGCGGAAGCGGCCATGGTGGTGCTTACCGAAGCCGAACTTGCCCCGGAGGTCTACGCAGGTCACATGGCGGACATGGACCAGATCCTGAGTCTGCACGATGATATCGCGGAGGCGGCGACCGCAATAAGGGCGAGACAGGCTGGCGGACCAGCCCCTCGCACACCTGTTAGACAGGAAGGACCAGCGGTTACTGGTCGGCTCCCCACCCTTCAGCTGTCCCACTTTGGGGGTAGGATGGAGGAGTGGGTAGCATATAAAAATATGTTTGAGTCCCTGGTCGTAGCACGACAGGATTTGTCGAAGGCCCAGAAGATGGCCTACCTCCTCTCCACTCTTGAGGATGAAGCGCGGTCGCTCATCCAGCACCTCCGGGTGGAGGACGACCAGTACGATACGGCTTGGGAGTTATTGAACTCCCGCTACCAAAACTTACGTTTGTTAGCGGATGCGCACGCCGCACAGTTGATGGCCCTGCCCAAGGTGGCCAACAGGGCACAGTTGCGCCTGCAGTTGCTCACGCCCGTTACAGTGGCCTGTAACGCGCTCCGCACACTGGGGCTGCCGGTGGACCAATGGTCCTTTTTGCTGGTGCACATTGTATTGGGCAAATTACCCAATGACATCCGCTCGCGATTTGAGCGCGAGAATGCGGAACGGGATAGCACCACCCTACCAACATTCACTGACTTGGTGAAGTTTTTGGAGTTTGAGGCACGGGCCGCTGAGAATACCATGACGGACTCAGCGCCATCCAGAGCGCCTGAACGTAGGCCCTTGGAACCCTCATGGCGAGGGAAGCCCCAACAGGGACGGCAACCGCCACCGCGTGGAGCTGGTGCGCGGGTTGCACACACGGCAGCAGTCGCGGGGGACGCGGACTGCCTGCAATGTGGCCGGATGGGCCACAGCCTGCTGCAATGCAGGGACTGGCAGAGACTGCCAGTACAAGATCGGCGCCGCATGGCAAGGCGGCATGAACTTTGCTTTTACTGTTTGGGCAGTCACTATGCACGTGACTGTCCCAGAGCCATACCATGCAGTGCATGCCGTGGGCTGCACCACGTGATGCTCTGCATGAACCGGAACGGGGATGGCCCCCGGTTGTTGAGGCAGGGGTCCCCTATGGGCGGGGGCGCTCCTGCGCGAAGCCCTCCACCACCGGACGGAGGACGCGGCTTCGCTCGTCGCACCCCCCCTCGGGAGGGGGGTCGCGTACCTGCGCGGGTCTTGGCGGACCGGGACCACGCGCCTCAAGGTCATGGCCAGTATGTGGCTGGCCAGGCCCCGGATAGGGCCCCCATGGGTGGGGGCCCTAGATCGGACGTGAGAGTGGGGACACCCCCCTCCACGCGGGTTACCAAGACCCAACACATGCAGCCGCAGCGGTTTTCTCCGCCGCTGCACGAGTACCCACGGCTGGAGTACCACCCGCCGTACCATATGTATGGCCGGGCCGCGGGTTATGCCCCCCCTCAGATGGGGATGTGCACTCGCCCGCCATATTATCCGGGTCAGTGGCGCGCCCCTGGTTTGGAGAGAGTGGGGAGCCCGTAACTAGCTTGCTCCCTTGCTGGGACAGAGCCGCGGACGGTTCTGCTCCCTACCGCGGTGGTCCGCGTATGGGGTCGTGGGGGGAAGCCATTAATTTGAGAGCTCTGTTGGACTCAGGGGCTCAAAGCAGTTTGGTTACCACTCGAGTGGCACGCCAGTTAGGTTTAGTCGTGGAAGACTCGCCTGTGCCACTTCTTGGAGTTGGTGGCATACAAGTGAAGTGTCTGACGGGCCAGACACTTGTCACCTTTTCTTCGCTGAAGTCCTCCACAATGAGGATCACGACTTCGGCTATGGTAATGGATACCATTGCGGGTTGGCACCCCTCGACAGACATACCGCCGGGTGTGTTGTCTTTGGTTTCGGGTCTGGATTTGGCCGACCCCTTTGTCTTTCATCCCGGCCCAGTGGACTTGCTCCTGGGCTCGGACGTATTGGGTTGGATTTTGTTGGGTACACAGAAGGCTCTGGGTTCGTCTTCACTGATGGCAGTGTCTACGATTTTTGGTTTTGCCCTGATGGGCCCTGTGTTTGATAATGGCACCGCGGAGGAGCCACCGGTTGTCGCATCTGCGTCCTTGGCCAAGACCATGCAAAGGTTTTGGGAGGTGGAGGAGCCACCTATGAGTTCCAGGATGGATCCGGAACACGCTGAGTGCGAAGCCCTTTTTCGATCGACCACGGAGAGGTTGCCCTCCGGTCGGTTTGTAACTAGGTTACCCTTTGTTGCCTCTCGTCCTAGCCTAGGGCAAAGTAGGGCGCTTGCGGAGAAACGACTGCTGTCCATGGAGCGACGCATGCAGCGTGACCACGTACTTCGCGATAAATATATTGAATTTATGCGCGAGTACGAGGATTTGGGTCACATGTCTCCGGCTCGAGTTGATTGGAGCTCAACTGAGCATTATTTTTTGCCCCACCACGCGGTGGTGAAGGCCTCAACAGGCAAATTGAGGACCGTCTTCGATGGGTCCGCACCCACTTCGAACGGGGTTTCGTTGAATCTGTGTTTGCATTCGGGTCCCAAATTGCATAGGGACATAATTGACATCATCTTGAACTTTAGAAGACATCAAGTGGTTTTTGGTGCGGACATCCGGATGATGTTCCGCCAGACAGTCATACATCCTGAGGACAGGCGATTCCAGTTGATACTCTGGCGTGAGCGCCCTGAGGATCCTGTGACGGTGTATGAACTCAACACAAACACGTATGGTTTGAAATCTAGTCCCTATATCGCCATCAGATCATTGCTTGAATTGGCAGAGCGGGAACGGATCCGCTTTCCCCGTGGGGCTTCCGTGCTGTCACGTGACTTGTATGTTGATGACGTGTGCACCGGAGCCCAAAGTATTGAGGAGGCCCTCCTACTGCGGGATGAATTGATTGAAATATTGAAGACAGGTGGCTACGAGCTACGTAAGTGGTTGTCTAATGAGCCTAAAGTTCTAGAAGGGATCCCGGAGGATCACCAACAGAACCCTCACCTGTTTGAGGATGTGGATGATCCCAACAGGATAGCGGTGCTGGGCATGCAGTACCAGCCGCTAACCGATATTTTTACATTCCAAGTGGACTTGGAAATACCAAAGGTCTGGACTAAGAGAACGGTGTTGTCCGTAATAGCCCGTATGTTTGATCCAAGCGGTTGGATCAGTCCAGTGATATTCTCTGCGAAGTGTCTTCTTCAGAGACTTTGGACTTTGGGCGTCTCGTGGGACGAGCCGCTGTTTGGTCCTCCATTGGATGATTGGCTCGAGTTGTTTTCATCGATTAAGGAAGTCAATCGGATTGCCTTGCCTCGTCGAATATTGCCCCCGGGAAATATCGAGCCAGCCTGCATGGCTTTTGTGACGCGTCGGAGCGAGGCTACGCCGCGTCAGTCTATATGCGGACAGTTGACGCCGATGGCCGGGTCAATGTCTCGCTTTTGTTAGGGAAGAGCAAGGTCGCCCCCATCAGGACTAGGCTGACTATTCCCAAGCTTGAGTTGAGTGGAGCTCACCTTCTCTCTAAATTGTTGCATCACGTTGCCAGTGAGCTGGCGGCCACGGTCGAGATACGAGACATCTTCGCCTGGTCGGATAGCCAGGTCGCGCTTGCATGGTTGCGCGCGGCCCCACATACCTTGGAGGTTTTTGTTGGAAACAGGGTTTCCCAAATCCAAAATATTGGAATTGATATAACATGGAGACATGTGCCGGGAGAGCTTAACCCAGCGGACTGTGCTTCCCGAGGTTGTACGGCACCAGAATTGGTGTCACACCCGCTCTGGTGGGGTCCAGAGTGGCTGATGGGATCAGAAACATCTTGGCCTGTCTGTCAGACAGATGTTACTTCTTTGAGTTTGACTGGGCTCCGTGTACATGCTGTAGTCGCTGAGACGACGTCGGAGCCGGATTGGCTACTTGCTCGGTATAGTAGCTTGGATAAGCTTCTGGGTGTTACCAGTTGGATTAAGCGTTTCATACATAATTGTAGAAACCCACAGGCAAAGCGGTTGGAGCCGATTGCAGGTGCAGAAGAGCGCCGGAGCGCATTGTTGCATTGGGTCCGTGTCGTGCAGACCGGACGGTTTGAGTCAGAGCTTCGTATTTTGCGCGACGGACGCGCTAAGTTGAAGGGCGCGGTCGCTCGTTTGAACCCGTACATCGACTCGGATGGGCTTCTTCGGGTTGGAGGCAGGCTCCGGAAGGCGGATCTTCCATATGAGACTCGCCATCCTCTGTTGTTGCCCAAGGGCGGACCCTTGGTGCAGCTTTTGGTGTCTGATCGACACATTCGTAACGCCCATGCTGGGTGCAATGCTTTGTTGGCTATTTTGCAACGCGAGTTTTGGATTTTGTCTGCCCGAAGAGCAATCCGTAGTGTCCTGTTTCAATGTATTGCATGTGTGCAGAACAACTACGCTCTGCTGCCAGAAAATGCGCGCAGAGCGAATCCGGACAAACGAAGCGGCGGGAAGAATTCTGTACCGGAACTTCACCGGGAAAAAACCACCGGTAAAAATAAGTACCGGGAAAAAATCTCCACGCGGCACCACGTTTGCCCGACTAAAACCTAACTAACTTAACGCAGTCTGCTACCACCGTAGCTTATGAAGGGAGCTACAGGGCCCTATATAATAACCTAACCTATAAATTAATTACAATGGAAAACCACTTACCAAGCTAAATCTTCTTTCTCTTCGGATCCAAACTTGAGTGTCTTCGGGAAGGGGGAATTCCTAATCACCCTACCTAACCCATGAGATCTCAATTCCCCAGAACACATAAATAGATTTCTTCCCGAAATCGGCTCGGCAACAGATAGATGTGAGCGAGCAGCCACGCGTCACATCCCACAGGAGAAAGTCACAATGACGGGCACACAAACACAAAGTTCAATAGTTATTTAACAAACAGGAAATTCACCAATACAACTCAAGATAATTAGCAATCAAAGAACGCGGGACCTCTCGCGTATTAAAAATCAAACCGATATCGCATAGGACAATGGCGACCGTCCGCGACCCATTTCGCACGCGAGCAATGTGAGAACCCCAAAACGCCTGGCGGCGATAACAGGAAACGCCTGCGTTTAGTTTTACCCAATATATTACAAACATCCCCCCGTCCCGGTCTGAGAAGCAGACCGCTAGCTTACTCTACGGGAAGGCGGGCGAGAGAGGTCACACCTCTCCTTAAAATCGAACCGTCGACCAACACCTCAGCCACACGCGGAGTGCCATCTCCGCCAAGAATCAAACGTAATATGCGAGCTCGTCGCCAAAGCAATGAGGGCAAATTTGCCTCTTTTAACAATACTAAATCACCCTCCCTGGGAGGCTCAGTCATGTCTGTCCACTTCACTCTTTGCTGCAGCAAATGCAAATATTCAAGCGACCAGCGACGCCAAAAGTCCTGGCTCATTTGCTGCAACATTTGAAAACGCGACAACCGATATACGCGTTCGTCCTTCCACGGGTATTCGGGCAGGGCATTCAAAGGCCCTCCCACCAAAAAATGACCAGGGGTGAGAGCTTCCAAGTCATTTGGATCTGGAGATAGCGGACAGAGAGGACGAGAGTTGAGGACCGCCTCAACTTTACAAAACACTGTGGCCAGCTCTTCAAAAGTTAGAGCCGTTTCTCCGATAATGCGGCGGAGGTGGGTCTTTGCGGATTTCACAGCCGCTTCAAAAATCCCTCCCCAATGGGGGCAACTTGGGGGACTAAACTTCCAGGTTATTCCCCTTTGGGCAGCAATTTGACTTAAACTAGTACAATTTTTATCAATAAACACAGAAACATCCTTAAGATAATTTACAGTTCCCTTATAGTTTGTGCCATTATCAGACCTAATAAGGGAAGGTAGACCTCGACGCGAAACAAAGCGATCCAACGCGGCGACGAAGGCCTCCGTAGTCAGAGCCGATACCACCTCCAAATGGACAGCCTTGGTGGCCAAACAAACAAATACACACAAATAGCCCTTCACAATACGGGCATTACGAAAGGGAGAAGCCTTGATCGAAAAGGGACCGGCAAAATCGGTTCCAACGCCGTCAAACGGTCTCGAAGGTCGGATTCGGTCAGCGGGCAAATCACCCATCTGTGGTTGCATCGTGGATGCCTTCAACCTATAACATGCAATACATCGAAACAGGACACTACGGATTGCTCTTCGGGCTGACAAAATCCAAAACTCGCGTTGCAAAATAGCCAACAAAGCATTGCACCCAGCATGGGCGTTACGAATGTGTCGATCAGACACCAAAAGCTGCACCAAGGGTCCGCCCTTGGGCAACAACAGAGGATGGCGAGTCTCATATGGAAGATCCGCCTTCCGGAGCCTGCCTCCAACCCGAAGAAGCCCATCCGAGTCGATGTACGGGTTCAAACGAGCGACCGCGCCCTTCAACTTAGCGCGTCCGTCGCGCAAAATACGAAGCTCTGACTCAAACCGTCCGGTCTGCACGACACGGACCCAATGCAACAATGCGCTCCGGCGCTCTTCTGCACCTGCAATCGGCTCCAACCGCTTTGCCTGTGGGTTTCTACAATTATGTATGAAACGCTTAATCCAACTGGTGACACCCAGAAGCTTATCCAAGCTGCTATACCGAGCAAGTAGCCAATCCGGCTCCGACGTCGTCTCAGCGACTACAGCATGTACACGGAGCCCAGTCAAACTCAAAGAAGTAACATCTGTCTGACAGACAGGCCAAGAAGTTTCTGATCCCATCAGCCACTCTGGACCCCACCAGAGCGGGTGTGACACCAATTCTGGTGCCGTACAACCTCGGGAGGCACAGTCCGCTGGGTTAAGCTCTCCCGGCACATGTCTCCATGTTATATCAATTCCGATATTCTGGATTTGGGAAACCCGATTTCCCACAAAAACCTCCAAGGTATGTGGGGCCGCGCGCAACCATGCAAGCGCGACCTGGCTATCCGACCAGGCGAAGATGTCTCGTATCTCGACCGTGGCCGCCAGTTCACTGGCAACGTGATGCAACAATTTAGAGAGAAGGTGAGCTCCACTCAACTCAAGCTTGGGAATAGTCAGCCTAGTCCTGATGGGGGCGACCTTGCTCTTCCCTAACAAAAGCGAGACATTGACCCGGCCATCGGCGTCAACTGTCCGCATATAGACTGACGCGGCGTAGCCTCGCTCCGACGCGTCACAAAAGCCATGCAGGCTGGCTCGATATTTCCCGGGGGCAATATTCGACGAGGCAAGGCAATCCGATTGACTTCCTTAATCGATGAAAACAACTCGAGCCAATCATCCAATGGAGAGCCAAACAGCGGCTCGTCCCACGAGACGCCCAAAGTCCAAAGTCTCTGAAGAAGACACTTCGCAGAGAATATTACTGGACTGATCCAACCGCTTGGATCAAACATACGAGCTATTACTGACAACACCGTTCTCTTAGTCCAGACTTTTGGTATTTCCAAGTCCACTTGGAATGTGAAAATATCGGTTAGCGGCTGGTACTGCATGCCCAGCACCGCTATCCTGTTGGGATCATCTACATCCTCAAACAGGTGAGGGTTCTGTTGGTGATCCTCCGGGATCCCTTCTAGAACTCTAGGCTCATTGGACAACCACTTACGTAGCTCGTAGCCACCCGTTTTCAATATTTCAATCAATTCATCCCGCAGTAGGAGGGCCTCCTCAATACTTTGGGCTCCGGTGCACACGTCATCGACATACAAGTCACGTGACAGCACGGAAGCCCCACGGGGAAAGCGGATCCGTTCCCGCTCTGCCAATTCAAGCAATGATCTGATGGCGATATAGGGACTAGATTTCAAACCATACGTGTTTGTGTTGAGTTCATACACCGTCACAGGATCCTCAGGGCGCTCACGCCAGAGTATCAACTGGAATCGCCTGTCCTCAGGATGTATGACTGTCTGGCGGAACATCATCCGGATGTCCGCGCCAAAAACCACTTGATGTCTTCTAAAGTTCAAGATGATGTCAATTATGTCCCTATGCAATTTGGGACCTGAATGCAAACATAGATTCAACGAAACTCCGTTCGAAGTGGGTGCGGACCCATCAAAGACAGTCCGCAACTTGCCCGTTGAGGCCTTCACCACCGCGTGGTGGGGCAAAAAATAATGCTCAGTTGAGCTCCAATCAACTCGAGCCGGAGACATGTGACCCAAATCCTCGTACTCGCGCATAAATTCAATATATTTATCGCGAAGTACGTGGTCACGCTGCATGCGTCGCTCCATGGACAGCAGTCGTTTCTCCGCAAGCGCCCTACTTTGCCCTAGGCTAGGACGAGAGGCAACAAAGGGTAACCTAGTTACAAACCGACCGGAGGGCAACCTCTCCGTGGTCGATCGAAAAAGGGCTTCGCACTCAGCGTGTTCCGGATCCATCCTGGAACTCATAGGTGGCTCCTCCACCTCCCAAAACCTTTGCATGGTCTTGGCCAAGGACGCAGATGCGACAACCGGTGGCTCCTCCGCGGTGCCATTATCAAACACAGGGCCCATCAGGGCAAAACCAAAAATCGTAGACACTGCCATCAGTGAAGACGAACCCAGAGCCTTCTGGGTACCCAACAAAATCCAACCCAATACGTCCGAGCCCAGGAGCAAGTCCACTGGGCCGGGATGAAAGACAAAGGGGTCGGCCAAATCCAGACCCGAAACCAAAGACAACACACCCGGCGGTATGTCTGTCGAGGGGTGCCAACCCGCAATGGTATCCATTACCATAGCCGAAGTCGTGATCCTCATTGTGGAGGACTTCAGCGAAGAAAAGGTGACAAGTGTCTGGCCCGTCAGACACTTCACTTGTATGCCACCAACTCCAAGAAGTGGCACAGGCGAGTCTTCCACGACTAAACCTAACTGGCGTGCCACTCGAGTGGTAACCAAACTGCTTTGAGCCCCTGAGTCCAACAGAGCTCTCAAATTAATGGCTTCCCCCACGACCCCATACGCGGACCACCGCGGTAGGGAGCAGAACCGTCCGCGGCTCTGTCCCAGCAAGGGAGCAAGCTAGTTACGGGCTCCCCACTCTCTCCAAACCAGGGGGCGCCACTGACCCGGATAATATGTCGGGCGAGTGCACATCCCCATCTGAGGGGGGGCATAACCCGCGGCCCGGCCATACCTATGGTACGGCGGGTGGTACTCCAGCCGTGGGTCCTCGTGCAGCGGCGGAGAAAACCGCTGCGGCTGCATGTGGTGGGTAGTGGTAACCCGCGTGGAGGGGGGTGTCCCCACTCTCCCGTCCGATCTAGGGCCCCCGCCCATGGGGGCCCTATCCGGGGCCTGGCCAGCTACATACTGGCCATGACCTTGGGGCGCGTGGTCCCGGTCCGCCAAGACCCGCGCAGGTACGCGACCCCCCTCCCGAGGGGGGGTGCGACGAGCGAAGCCGCGTCCTCCGTCCGATGGTGGAGGGCTTCGCGCAGGAGCGCCCCCGCCCATAGGGGACCCCTGCCTCAAGAACCGGGGGCCATCCCCGTTCCGGTTCATGCAGAGCATCACGTGGTGCAGCCCACGGCATGCACTGCATGGTATGGCTCTGGGACAGTCACGTGCATAGTGACCGCCCAAACAATAAAAGCAAAGTTCATGCCGCTTTGCCATGCGGCGCCGATCTTGTACTGGCAGTCCCTGCCAGTCCCTGCATTGCAGCAGGCTGTGGCCCATCCGACCACATTGCAGGCAGTCCGCGTCCCTCGCGACTGCTGCCGTGTGTGCAACCCGCGCACCAGCTCCACGCGGTGGCGGTTGCCGTCCCTGTTGGGGCCTCCCTCGCCATGAGGGTTCCAAGGGCCTACGTTCAGGCGCTCTGGATGGCGCTGAGTCCGTCATGGTATTCTCAGCCGCCCGTGCCTCAAACTCCAAAAACTTCACCAAGTCAGTGAATGTCGGTAGGGTGGTGCTATCCCGTTCCGCATTCTCGCGCTCAAATCGCGAGCGGATGTCATTGGGCAATTTGCCCAATACAATGTGCACCAGCAAAAAGGACCATTGGTCCACCGGCAGCCCCAGTGTGCGGAGCGCGTTACAGGCCACTGTAACGGGCGTGAGCAACTGCAGGCGCAACTGTGCCCTGTTGGCCACCTTGGGCAGGGCCATCAACTGTGCGGCGTGCGCATCCGCTAACAAACGTAAGTTTTGATAGCGGGAGTTCAATAACTCCCAAGCCGTGTCGTACTGGTCGTCCTCCACCCGGAGGTGCTGGATGAGCGACCGCGCTTCATCCTCCAGAGTGGAGAGGAGGTAGGCCATCTTCTGGGCCTTCGACAAATCCTGTCGTGCTACGACCAGGGACTCAAACATATTTTTATATGCCACCCACTCCTCCATCCTACCCCCAAAGTGGGACAGCTGAAGGGTGGGGAGCCGACCAGTAACCGCTGGTCCTTCCTGTCTAACAGGTGTGCGAGGGGCTGGTCCGCCAGCCTGTCTCGCCCTTATTGCGGCCGCCGCCTCCACGATGTCATCGTGCAGACTCAGGATCTGGTCCAGGTCCGCCACGTGACCTGCGTAGACCTCCGGGGTAAGGTCGGCTTCGGTAAGCGCCGCCATGGCCGCTTCCGCGTTGTTCAATCGTGAGCGGAGCTGATCCGCTCTTTCCAGTATAGCGGCCTCCCTGTCCTTCCGGGACAGGAGTCCACCGGCCGTCACAAACCATCTCAATTCGTTGGCGAGTGTCGCCCTAGCATTGGAGGCCTTCGCCATCGCGTCAAGTCACAAACAAACAAACAAATAAGAAAAGATAAAAAAGGTAAATAAAGAACAAAATCAAGCAACAACACGAAAAACCGCGGTAGGTATGAGAATGGCACAAACCCGGAACGCACGGTACAAACCGCAAACAAATACAAAAAAGGTTACAAATATTCTTATACAAACAAACTAAGAAAAATCTAATAATTTTTACAAACAATTAATTATTTTTTACAAACGAACAAATAGAGGGTAGATAAACTACGCTCTGCTACCAGAAAATGTGCAGAACAACTACGCTCTGCTGCCAGAAAATGCGCGCAGAGCGAATCCGGACAAACGAAGCGGCGGGAAGAATTCTGTACCGGAACTTCACCGGGAAAAAACCACCGGTAAAAATAAGTACCGGGAAAAAATCTCCACGCGGCACCACGTTTGCCCGACTAAAACCTAACTAACTTAACGCAGTCTGCTACCACCGTAGCTTATGAAGGGAGCTACAGGGCCCTATATAATAACCTAACCTATAAATTAATTACAATGGAAAACCACTTACCAAGCTAAATCTTCTTTCTCTTCGGATCCAAACTTGAGTGTCTTCGGGAAGGGGGAATTCCTAATCACCCTACCTAACCCATGAGATCTCAATTCCCCAGAACACATAAATAGATTTCTTCCCGAAATCGGCTCGGCAACAGATAGATGTGAGCGAGCAGCCACGCGTCACATCCCACAGGAGAAAGTCACAATGACGGGCACACAAACACAAAGTTCAATAGTTATTTAACAAACAGGAAATTCACCAATACAACTCAAGATAATTAGCAATCAAAGAACGCGGGACCTCTCGCGTATTAAAAATCAAACCGATATCGCATAGGACAATGGCGACCGTCCGCGACCCATTTCGCACGCGAGCAATGTGAGAACCCCAAAACGCCTGGCGGCGATAACAGGAAACGCCTGCGTTTAGTTTTACCCAATATATTACAAACAGCATGTTATAGGTTGAAGGCATCCACGATGCAACCACAGATGGGTGATTTGCCCGCTGATCGAATCCGACCTTCGAGACCGTTTGACGGCGTTGGAACCGATTTTGCCGGTCCCTTTTCGATCAAGGCTTCTCCCTTTCGTAATGCCCGTATTGTGAAGGGCTATTTGTGTGTATTTGTTTGTTTGGCCACCAAGGCTGTCCATTTGGAGGTGGTATCGGCTCTGACTACGGGGGCCTTCGTCGCCGCGTTGGATCGCTTTGTTTCGCGTCGAGGTCTACCTTCCCTTATTAGGTCTGACAATGGCACAAACTATAAAGGAACTGTAAATTATCTTAAGGATGTTTCTGTGTTTATTGATAAAAATTGTACTAGTTTAAGTCAAATTGCTGCCCAAAGGGGAATAACCTGGAAGTTTAGTCCCCCAAGTTGCCCCCATTGGGGAGGGATTTTTGAAGCGGCTGTGAAATCCGCAAAGACCCACCTCCGCCGCATTATCGGAGAAACGGCTCTAACTTTTGAAGAGCTGGCCACAGTGTTTTGTAAAGTTGAGGCGGTCCTCAACTCTCGTCCTCTCTGTCCGCTATCTCCAGATCCAAATGACTTGGAAGCTCTCACCCCTGGTCATTTTTTGGTGGGAGGGCCGTTGAATGCCCTGCCCGAATACCCGTGGAAGGATGAACGCGTATATCGGTTGTCGCGTTTTCAAATGTTGCAGCAAATGAGCCAGGACTTTTGGCGTCGCTGGTCGCTTGAATATTTGCATTTGCTGCAGCAAAGAGTGAAGTGGACAGACAGGACTGAGCCTCCCAGGGAGGGTGATTTAGTATTGTTAAAAGAGGCAAATTTGCCCTCATTGCTTTGGCGACGAGCTCGCATATTACGTTTGATTCTTGGCGGAGATGGCACTCCGCGTGTGGCTGAGGTGTTGGTCGACGGTTCGATTTTGAGGAGAGCTGTGACCTCTCTCGCCCGCCTTCCCGTAGAGTAAGCTAGCGGTCTGCTTCTCAGACCGGGACGGGGGATGTTTGTAATAAAATCTATGTTGTTTTGTCCGTTCGCCGCCGTAATATTCTAGCGCGTGCGGTAGTTTCATATTAGTAGCGTCGTCGCCCGCTCGGCCGGCGTCGGCAGTCGCGAGCGACCATTTTGAATTCAGTATTGTTTGGACATCGCGCGGGGAGGCCGCGCCGCATGAAATTGCTCGCGTGAATGGCATGGCGGACGGCCGCCATTTGTCCTGACATATCGGTTTGATTTTAATACGCGGAGAGGTCTCGCGTCTTTTGCTTGTTAACTAGTTTGAGTTATATTTGTGAATTTCCTGTTTGTTAAATAACTATTGAACATTTGTGTTTGTGAAACCTTTTACTTTAACTGTTTCTTGTGAGATGCGAAACGTGGCTGCCTGGGGACGCCGAAATCTGTTGCCGAGTGGAACTGCTAGACGGATCAGGTATTTTTTCTGGGGATTGAGATCTCATGGGGTAGGTTGGGTGATTTAGGGAACAACCCCCTCCTCTTCCGAAGACACTCAAGATTGGATCCGAAGAGCAGAAGATTAAGTTTGGTAAGTGACCCTTGGGTTTGTGGGTGGTTGTAGCTATTAAGTTAGGTTTAATATACGGGGTTCTGTAGTTCCCGTTGTAAACTACAGTGGTAGCAGACTGCGTATAGGTTAGGTTAGGTTAGTCGGACAGACGTAGTGTCGGGTCGAGGTTTTTTACCGGTATTTTTTTTACCCGGTAAATTTTTCGGTACCGAACCCTCCCGCCCTTTCGTCTGCCCGGAATTCTCTGCGTACAACGGCCGCTTTTTGCTAGATTCTCGAATTTGGTCGGCTTATCATGCTATTTCACCATGGCTTGGATGTATAATTATATTTCTTAATCTACTACATATATTGATCTGATTTTTGGTGAATGGATAGTTAACTATATTTAGCAATTAATGCAAAACATGTGAATTCCGTTAATAAAAGACCAACTCGTCTAATGGACTGTCGAAATTCATGGCGGCCAAATCATTGCATTTTTTCTCATAACTTATTAAATACTTATGATACTATGTTGATACTTACATAGACATTGAAAGCAACTTCAAAGTACAAACTCACGTCACCAATTAGTCTCTAGGGCCCATATTTATAGTACAAGCGCCAAAATACCTAAATTCACGTTTTTATTTTTAGCTCCTGAACGGTAATATTTTTTAAATTTCTGTTTTTACAAACATTATACACAAATGAATAACAACTTGTGTAAAAAAAGTCATATCTCTACCCCATGCCATTTAGGAGATCCAGCATCCGGCCAAACGTTCCCCCAGCAGAATTTTGAATTTCTCCCAAGTCTTTCGATACACAAATTTTATTTATTCATAAACATTTACCTTTCACGACACTCTAATTATTGTACTTACTTTCATTTCGATCCGAGAACTTTTTTTGCTGGGGGAATGTTTCAAATGTCATCCTGGCAGAATCTGTTTGTAATTAAAATTTTAAAAACTAATTGATGCACAAATTTGAAACTTATATAAACATTTACACGACGTCATACTCTAATTATTTAGTAACATCACGTTTTAATATTCAGTACTTTTTTGCTAGGGGAACGCACTCGTTTGTACAATAAAGGTTAAATAAATAAAATTCACAACAGCTTGTTGCAAATATTGTCTTTTTGTAATTATAAATATTGTCATTTTTACAGAAAACAGTAACCAAGTGAGGCACAGGAGGGATGCGTTACAGATTATGGAAATACTTATCAAGAAATTGAAAGGTAACACAATTTTATTCATATTCTTCATAAAGTATATAGTTTTCAGAACAAAATCGCCATGGAACTCATAGTACAAAAATAAAATGTTAACCTTTTTTTCAGATCTAAACAGAACTACAGAACTGAATAGGTTAAAGGAAATCTACCAAACATACGCACAAGAACTGTCCAAGGATTCGTCACACGAAATACGCACCAAAGTGGAGAGCATCAAGGTTCATTTTAAGTAATGACGTGTATTATTAATTTATTTACAATGATTCGGATAATAATAAAAATTCACTTCTAAATTTGTATTTTTCTTTAAAAAGGTACTACATGCAGTGTCCTTCTAATATAGAAATGTGCGTGTACGTTTGTTCATAATTCATTTATTTGCAAAACATGAGCATAAAGATGACAAAAAAATGTGCAGTTAAACATGTACCCAGTGTGGGTGTAGCAAAATTAAATTCAAAATTAAATACTATAAAACGATGTCTTTAAAATTAAAATTATTTCATCAAATCTTTAATTATTTACAGTCAAATTAGTCAAATGAGGTCAAATTTAATTATTCTATTTTCGGCGTGCGATAGAGACATTTTCAAATATAAGTTATCTTGTCATTTAAAAATTCTTCGACAGAGTAATATGCTTTTGAGATTAGTAATATTTTTAAATTGTTAATGAAGATAGTGTCCTTTGTTTCTGATTTTAATTTGGCCGGGATTTTATTATATATTTTTAATTGACATCACATAAGTACTTTTTGAGAACATTTTTAAGTTTGATACCGGTTGTTTTAAATTATTTTTCTGTCGTGTGTTGATTGCGTGCACACCGTTGTTACACCTTTTCCGCCAAATCTACTGGATGTTTGCAATGAAATTTGGAACCCGGTTGGAATATAAACTAGAATAGCACACAAATATCGACCAACTCCAATCGGCCTCGATGCCAATGGGGATTTGTGGAAAAAAAGTTTACCCCCTGCGTAGGGGATCATTTCAGGGGATTTTAGGAATAAGCCTAGCTCTTTATACCCTGCCCTTCTATACGGGCGGGAGCTTCATAGAAACGGGGCGTCAAATATACCTACTACAACTACAAATGCAACTGTACATCCGTGAACACGTCAATGTGTGAGTTAAACAACTAGGGTCGCCACCGCAAAATTATTTATATATACCTATGACACAGATTAATAAAATAGTTACTACGTGCTATGAATAGTTTAATTATGAACACTTATATATTTTGAGACATACCTGCATCATAAATAAGTGAACTTGCACATAGGCATTGCAACTGTCACAACCACACCACTATAAGGCTTAAAAAATAATTTATTATAAGTACACATATTATTAAGTATTTATTTATCATTCACAAATATTTATTTAGGTTATGATATCCGGTCTTATTTTCATTACAGTTTCACACACATCGCAGTGAATATACTATTGTACTATGGTTATATATTAGCGCCAAACTTTGTGTTAAATATGATTAAACTAAATCAAAACAAATTATTTTTTTTTGTCATCATATCACGGCTCACTAGTAAACAAATCAACAACTGAGTGGCGTGGCGGTGCCAGGAGCGCGCGTGTGACCTTCGACCGGCGGCATTTTTTACGAAAATCATACATTTTATTGTTTTAGTTAGTGTTACGAAAATTTCTAAAATATATAAGTACGATTATGTAATCGGGGAGAGAGAGGATAAAACAAAACGTAAAATAAAACTTAAGTTTACATTATATACTTAAACATTTATTGAGCTTCCTTTCAACAAATATACAATACAAGCATAGAAAACTTATAAAAATATATTGTACAAAAAGACGCCGCGACAATGTTGTATGTTGAAAGTGACAACTCCGTTCGTTCCATTATGTCTGCCATGCTGTTTGATATCTACTGGAGTAATAACTTTACTCAACATTTATTCCGAAAGGCAGATTAGGATGATAAGCCGACGACAAAGACACGAAAATAAAATTTAATACTCATATGTTGCTCCCATTTACCCACAAAATGGCATAGGTATGACGAAAAAATGAATATCTAATGATGTGAAATATTTTTAATTACTTTGCTTACCTACCTGTATTCATCCTTCGGAAATTTATAAAAGCGTCCTTCTTGGTTTGTACTAGATAAACAAAGGTTAACTGCGCATTACCTTACCATAATTAATTTCAATGAAACGACGTTTCTCTCTATCTATAAAAGCGAAACGTAAGAGTAGCTTGAGATACGCTTCGCAGTCGCAGCTGCTAACCCCGTTTCATAGTGTCCCTCGACTCAAACGGGCGGGGTAGAAGTGCGGGGTACGCCATATTGCGGGAGAGGCAGGGAGCTTCCTTTCTGTATGTAGTACTTATATTAATTCTGTGACAAGGTGTAACGGAATACCTATATCCATATCGATTGTGCTAACTGTGATAATGGTTTTAAACTAGTTCCAGACATTTTTAGTCTTGTATGTTTTAATTTTTAATTTTAAGAAAACCGTACAGGCACACATTTTTCCAATTTGAATTGGCACAACACTATTCACCACTATGTCAGTAAACAGCTGTTGGATTCAAGGATCATCTACAACTATCATAATTAAATCACACCTCCTTGACTCGGCGCCTGGTATTGTAATAAATTAGAATTTGCGAAAGAGGTTTCGCACTCTTTTTTTGATGTGAAGACTTTACATTCTGATAAGATAAAAAAAGGTTTTGACAAAATTTTCAAATGAACTCTGAAAAAGGCGTCGCCATGGAAGTAATAAGTACTCTGTACAAAGTACTTCTACTTATTACTTCCATGGGCGTCGCTTCTACCTTGTTAGGCTGATTGTGACCCTGGTATGGTCAAAAATTAAATTTAAAAAATTATTTCGCGTGTTTTAATTTCTATTCATCTTCCTGGAACATGACAATAATTAAAGTTAAATATTGGTTTAACAACAAGGGATCCATGGAACAATGGGAGGTTCATTCGGAAAAATATCCTATTTATCAGCAACACCGACTTCGTGTAGGTCCGTGTGCTCTATGTAGGATATTTATTTATTTTGTACTAGGAAGGCAGAATCAAAAAGGTGGTGTGAGTTTGGCTAATAAAAGACGGGACTAGACTTTTTCCGAAAAGGTACCTGGCCGCACAGCACCAATATTAAAAAGTAACTGTCACTATTAACCTGAGTTGTTGACTTGTCAAAGTGAAAAATATTTATGCGAGTTATTTGATTTCTAATTAAAACCATGATGAAAACACTGAAAAGCGACTTGCCAATGGTTCTATTTACAATGATTAATCAATTTAAAGTAAGGTCATTAATTGAAAAATTCCCGCCGCTGTGCTGTGCCGCTCTGCACGTGTACTTGGCGGTTTCTTTGTGAAAACCATGGAAGTAATAAATACTTTGTACAACAGTACTTATTACTTCCATGGTGAAAACATTGGTAAAAACTGTCAAAAGGTGACGAAAGCGGATAGTGCTCAAAGTACCAGGTTTTCATAGTAACCGAGAAGGTGAAATAATTTGTGTTATTGTTTGTGTGTGAGCAGTGCAAAGGCAACCTTGACATTGAAATACCCTGAATAGTGATGTGCAGTGTTTGTTTACATGGCAAAGATTTCATTTTATCATTTATTTTTTTAACACTCCTTTTTAAAAGTGCTGAAAATAATCTGAAACTACACATAAAGGATCTACCCACGGTAACGAATCTTTCCACTTTGTATAGTAATACCCTTTACCTTGTATATACACAGATTAAAATCAGATAGCCGAGGGCTGATTTAAAAGAAATAATATAAATTACAAATTTACAAAAATCCCCTTTCACGTTGAAAAATGCTGATTGCTCCTAAACGACTTGACAGATTTAGATGAATCCAATTCGCTCCAGCAGCTTTTCCTTCTTCCGCCTCATCTATATCCTCTGTTTATAGATTAAAATCAAACATTACCGAGGGCTATTTAAAAGTCACAATAAAACCACCACATCACTTACAAAATACTTTTATTATCTAAACCTTATTACTACGCTGTCAGCTGCCTTCCAACTTGACATCCAAGCATCCGTACCGCTCCAGCAGCTCTTGTTTCTTCCGCCTCAACAAAGCCTCCTCTATGTCTTTCTGCGAGGGCACGGCCACGTGCGAGGCGGTGCTTCTGGGCTCTTGGTCTTCATCGTCGTCTATTCTCTTATCGTCGGGCTGTGGAAATAGTGTTTCTATTAGATACCTACATAAAATAAGAAAAGAAAAAATAAAGATTCTTTTAATGTTTATGGTTATGGATAGAACAAATATTTTATGAACAGTTTCGGACGTTAAATGCGTCGTCCAATATTTTCTTCAAAAATTATTGTAATATTCTCTACAGACAATCATACTACAAGAGCCTTGCTTTAAAAGAATGGCAAACGATATGGTATATGGTTCAGAAATATAATGTAGACATGTCTAGTAAGTTGTTAAAAGTAGGGGCGAATAAAGTTAGACAAAATGCTATTATAGACTTAAAGTTTTAGGCATACAGAGAACAAAGGAATATATGAAATTAGGTGTGTGTAAGTAAACTTACATCTTCTGGATAAATGTTCTCTTCTTCGGGTAACTCTTGCTCCTTATTCTGTTCTTTGTTCGTCTTCCACTCGTCCACAGCGCGGGCTATTGCTGTAATTTATAAAATAGCACACATAAAAATGAGAACTAAATAGACTAAAGAATACTCGACTCAAATATTTTTTAATTTTATTTATAAAACACTAGTTGAGCTATGGGGTTTTGCTCCCGCGGGATTTTTTGGATAGAAAGTACCCTATGTGCTCTTACCGGTATTTTTCTACCCGTGTACCAAATTTAATCGGAATCGGTCTAACAGATTTTTTGTAATTGGCATACCGAATTGGCTCGCTAACTTCGTTCGCGCGTTACTTCCGTGCGTAAGCCCATCTACAGTCCGATTCGAATCTAAACTTGGGTCGGGCTTTAGCAACTTCACTCCGGTTTCTTTGACAAATGTATATGTAGTGAAGTTAGTTTCGAATGGTTTGAAATGGTTTTGAATGACAAGCTGACAACTTAACAAAAATAGTATAAAGATGGTGTTATGTCATGTATGGGCATAAACCCATCTCTGGCCGCTTCTTACCATCTTTCTCAGCCTCCTGCTCGAGCGGCAACAGCAGCCCATCGTTATCATCTCTGTACCCGTAGTAGTCTTTATAAAGAGGATTGGAAGGCGATACTGAGACCTTTACCCAGCTGTGGGACAAGTTTTCCTTTGGCCGCTGCTTACCATCTTTCTCAGCCTCCTGCTCGAGCGGCAACAGCAGCCCATCGTTATCATCTCTGTACCCGTAGTAGTCTTTATAAAGAGGATTGGAAGGCGATACTGAGACCTTTACCAAGCTGTGGGACAAGTTTTCCTTTGGCCGCTGCTTACCATCTTTCTCAGCCTCCTGCTCGAGCGGCAACAGCAGCCCATCGTTATCATCTCTGTACCCGTAGTAGTCTTTATAAAGAGAATTGGAAGGCGATACTGAGACCTTTACCCAGCTGTGGGACAAGTTTTCCTTTGGCCGCTGCTTACCATCTTTCTCAGCCTCCTGCTCGAGCTGCAACAGCAGCCCATCGTTATCATCTCTGTACCCGTAGTAGTCTTTATAAAGAGGATTGGAAGGCGATACTGAGACCTTTACCCAGCTGTGGGACAAGTTTTCCTTTGGCCGCTGCTTACCATCTTTCTCAGCCTCCTGCTCGAGCTGCAACAGCAGCCCATCGTTATCATCTCTGTACCCGTAGTAGTCTTTATAAAGAGGATTGGAAGGCGATACTGAGACCTTTACCAAGCTGTGGGACAAGTTTTCCTTTGGCCGCTGCTTACCATCTTTCTCAGCCTCCTGCTCGAGCGGCAACAGCAGCCCATCGTTATAATATAATAATAATAATTCTTTATTGACAAAAAGTTACATTTTTTAAAAATCAATATTTGCATCTGTGCCTGAACTAGGTATAAAACCTGTTTTTCAGGTAACAGTGCTCCTTCCTCCGAAAATTACAACCAAGTAACATTACGAATAATTTTATAATTATAATTAATTAAAATACCTAATTGAGTATTAAGCTATTACAAAATATGCGGTAGTGTAAAGTGAACCTCTCTTTGTGTAGAATGTATGTGAGTGAGTGTGTGTGAGAGGGTGTGTGAACTTTTTATTTATGACTTACGGAAATAAGTATTACGTTAAAAGATCTTCTGTTTCATCATAACTTAATTTTTGCAACCAATTTGTTACTGTATGTTTGAATGAGTATCTACTCAGGTTGTGCAATGGCAGTGTTTTGCAGATTTTGTTGTAAATGATGGGGCCAAGAAATGAAAAAAAGTTCCGACAGAAAGCATGTTTAGAAGGTAGAATCTGAAATACAATATATTTACATCTTTTAGATTTATATCCTGGGACAAAGTTATTTTGTGAATGTTGCTTCATTAATAACTGAAAAAGGAACAACTGTCATACAGTCAAAACTTCACATTCCTCAAACAATTGCTTGGTAGAAAAGCGTTTTGGTCGGAAAGTGCATATCTTTAAAATTGCTCTTTGCGCTCTCTCTAATAGCAAAAGAAAAGTTTTGGCCGCTCCCCCCCATGAGATTATATCATAGGTAAGAACAGATTGTACAAGTGCCAAATAAATTTGTTTCAAGAGACGGGGTTCTGCTGAATGACGAAGATTTTTAAAAATGTAAATTAGTTTTCGTATTCTCTTACTAAGAAGTTCGATGTGATCTGAAGATTTTAAGTTTTTATCAATTATAATTCCCAAATATTTAATATTATTTGACTTTTCTAAAAAAGGACAAGTGCAAGCATAAATTTTAGAACAGTTAGAATCATGAGCAGTAATTTCCAAATTTTGTATATATTTTGAAACATCACGCATGGAGAATGTGACGTAAGTAGTTTTACTAGCATTTAATGTCAAATAATTACAACGTAGCCAATCTGAGACCTGATCGAATCCTGCTTGAGCTAGTTGGAAAACAAGGGGCCATGTTTTTGCAGAGAAAAGTAAAACCGTGTCATCGGCATAAGAGATAATTTTTCCTTTAAATTCTGTTAGTTCAAGGAGATCATTGATATAAACTAGAAATAAAATAGGTCCCAGAATGCTACCCTGAGGTACTCCGAAATTTACAAGAAGATCATGGCTAATGTGATTTCCTATTTTTACGCACTGGTATCTCTCTGTGAGATAGTCTTTGAGTAGCTCTAATTGACTATCTCTAATGCCAATTCTCTCCAGCTTTTTAATTAAAATTTCAGCCGACACGGTGTCAAATGCTTTGGCTAGGTCCAGAAAAATGCCTAACGTTTTATTACCGCTGTCCATACTTTTAATAATGTAGTCTGTAAGTTCGTGCAAAGCATCACTGGTAGATTTTCCGGACCTAAAGCCAAATTGCCAACTAGAAAGGAGTTTATTTTTTTCAAGATAAAGTTTGGTAGCCAACTTTTATAAATCAATCGTTCGAGTAATTTAGAGATAGCGGGCAAAATCGAAATTGGTCTATAATTAGTAACTTGATCCTTGTCACCTGATTTATAAATGGGAATAATAAGCGATTTCTTTAAACATTTTGGGAAAATACCCTTATCAATACATAAATTGAATATATGCGTTAGAGGCCGCGTAAGAATGTTTTTAAATTTTTTGAGTAAACTATTTGAGATTCCATCCCAACCCACTGCGCATACAGATTTAAGATTTATAATCATAGATTCAACTTCCTCCTCATCTGTATTCAACAAAACAAAAGAATTTGTATGTGCAGTGTTAAAGTTGGGTAGAGAGTTTATGGGAGTTATTTTGTTGGCTAAGTTTCTGCCCACATTTGCAAAAAAGTCGTTTGCTTTGTTTACGGACACCTGAGGCGAAGAACCCAAAAGATCATTCCCAGTAGTTTTATTCAAGGATGTGTTTGCTATCTTTTTAATTGCTTTCCAAAGTTTTTTATTGTTATTTCCTGCTTCTTTAAGTTCGTTGCTCTCATAATTCCTCTTTAATCGTTTCAGTAGGTTGTTGCAGAAATTTCTATAACGTGTGTATGTAAGTTTCATTACAGGATTATCAGGGTTACGTCTAGATTTCTTATGTAGTCGATCCCTATTTCTAATGCACCGAAGAAGTCCTGGAGTTATCCAGGGTTTAATCGGTCTAGAACGTCGAGCTATTTTAATTTGTGTAGTGTTATTTTTAATAGCTGTTTGAATAGACTCAACAAGATACTCCATAGCAGAATTTGGATCATTTGAACTAAAAATTGGATCAAAATTAATATTATTCATATCATGAGTAAGACCATCGTGATTTGTTTTAGTGTCATATAAAATACCTTGATTTTTATAATTTTTATGGTAAAGACAAAGTAAAACAACTTGGTGGTCCGTGAGCGTAGAAGAGGTTACTACAGTAATAGCTTTTTTGGGTGTTTTTAGTATTACATGATCAAGACACGTTTTGTTCAATCTTGTAGGAAAAGCATGAGCAGGTAAAAGACCATGTCCGGCGCATAAATTTAGATAATCGAAAGCTCTGCTATCATTGGATTGGGTTTTAATATCAATATTAATATCACCCGTAATGATCACGCTCTTAAAACAAGACAAGCCTGACAAAACTTTACTCAAGTATAGGCTAAAAGTCTCAATTTTATCATACGAAGGTGATCGGTAGATAGCCACAATTGCAATGTCTGTACCTATTTTTATCAGGAGACAATTTGCGTTATCATCTCTGTACCCGTAGTAGTCTTTATAAAGAGGATTGGAAGGCGATACTGAGACCTTTACCCAGCTGTGGGACAAGTTTTCCTTTGGCCGCTGCTTACCATCTTTCTCAGCCTCCTGCTCGAGCGGCAACAGCAAGCCATCGTCATCGTCCCTGTACCCGTAGTAGTCGGCGTCCACGTCGCGCATGAGGTCGGCGCGCGTGCGCCGCGGCGGCGGCGGCGGCTCCTGAGAGAACAACTCTCGCACACCTACGCAATAAATAAACAAATATGGACATGGGAGCCAACAGACGAAAAAATTGTATGTGGATCCCATGGGAGCGGTCCATGGGAGCCAAAAGGAGTACCAAATTATCTGAGGATCTCATGGGAGCCAACAGACAAAAAAATTGTATGTGGATCCCATGGGAGCGGTCCATAGGAGCCAAAAGGAGTACCAAATTATCTGAGGATCTCGTGGGAGCCAACAGGCGAAAAAATTGTCTCTGGACCCTATGGGAGCGGCGACATGGGAGCCGAGTGTACGGAGCGGACAAATCACACAGATTGAGTTAGCCCCAAAGTAAGTTCGAGACTTGTATTATGGGATACTAACTCAACAATACCATATTTTATAACATACTAGCTTTTGCCCGCGGCTTTGCCCGCGTGAATTTCAAACGGGAACAGTGCGTTTTCCTGGGATGAAAGGTACCCTATGTCCTTCTCGGTACTTCTAACTATGTGTATACGAAGGAAGATTGGTTCAGTAGATAAAGAAAGAAAGAATCATTTATTTGGCTATAAAAATCCAAAACGGTCTCTTCAGCATGTGTCATGGACCGTGGTACGATCCACAACGCTGGTCTTCCACAGCGAGCAAGTGAATTTATTTGTTTGTTTGCTTATTTGCTTAAAGCGTGTAGAGGTAACAAACAAACAAATAAATTCACAAAAAAACAAACTCACTTTCGCATTTATAATATTAGTTAGTTGGGATACATATATAGATAAACATCCAAGAGCCAGGTGAATCTCAAAAAATATCATTTTCCACCTTGACCCGACCAGGGATCGAACCCGTGTGGTAGTCCGGCGTGATGACCGTTAGGCCACGGAGGAGGTCGCCAATACCGTTACATTAAGTTACTACTGATTTTAGTCATTTTCACCACCATTGCCTAGTGACTTCGTCCGCGCGGAATTTACTATTGTTAATATCTCAGGTTCTTGGTGTGTATGGTGAGTGGTATTAAGTTAAAACCTGTCGGTTTTTAAGTTAAACCTTTAGAAAATGTAACTTCAGCATCAAATTTTCTGTCCGCATGGAAAGTTGCCTAAAAATCTCAATCTTCCTACATCATTTTACCTGACCCTGAAAGTTATATTGACCACATTAAAACCTATAGAGTAAACCTGTCACATCAAGCACATACCTGGTAAATCCTTGGCAGCCCCGAAGTATTTATAGCCCCTATTCCCTGGTACTTCTTTTCCATCTTGGTCCAACATCTTAGGCCCCACTCTCGCATGATCTGGTCCTCCTAAGGCTTTGATTTGGACTTCCCAATGACGCTTTTCCCGCATCAGTTTGTTGATTTCGTCGTTCAGGTCTCGAATGCGGAACTCGCCCAGACCAGCTGCGAAGGTAATATAAATACCAAATACATAAAGCTATGCTCTTGCATACACTGTATCACATCTTTATTCCCTACGGGGTAAACAGAGCCAAGAGTCTCGACACTGAAAGGCACGGATTTTGGACTTTCTGATACTCCTGGGATTGAAAAACGAAAATTAAACATTTTTATTAACTTACCTCTTAACTCATAACATCATTGGTATGACTTAGGTGGTTTAGAATGTTATTCTATAAAATATTTCTTCAACATTGGGAAGTATACAAAATACAACGAGTTGATAAATTGTTTAATAAAATTGATATAATAAAAATCACTGTTAAATTCGGCTCTGAAAATATGCAAAACCTAAAATGCGGGAAGTTCACAAAAGGCCGCCGTATGATAAATGTTTCAGATTACTTCTTCCCTTTCTTCTTTCCTTTAGCTGTCTTGCCCTTACCCTTGGCTTTCTTCTTATCACCCTTTCCCTTCTTGGCACTCAGCTTTGCCGGCAAGTCTGCCGAGCTGCACTGTTGGTCCGCGTTGCTTTTATCAATCGCCTTTTCTGACGGCGCTTTCGGAGTTACCAACTCTATCTCCAAATCTGTCTTCTTATCGCTCGTCTCCATCTTTTTACCAATCTTCAAAATGAACACGTCTTTTCTAGGATGCACGATCTTCTCCATATCCACCGGCACAGGGCAGTTCGTTGGAGTCACGTTAATAATCTTATTGTCTTTACCAGTCTTCTCACAGCCTTTGTAAGTATACTTGAGGTTTGAAGAATAGGTATTATTTTTGTAATCGTTCGGCATTTCGAATTGTATCTGCTCGCCCGTGTTGTAGGGAGTGTCCTCGCACGAACAGAGCTCTTGTATCTTCTCGTATTTCCCGACTCTCTCTACTTTCGTGCTCTTTGGCACTCGAATCTTCAGCTCGTTCGCGTTAACCTTTGTGAAGATTTCGTCGTACTTCGGTTTCGTATCTAAAACATGACAAAAACTATGTGGAACATAAAAATTGTAGTAAACTACAGCCTAGTTCTAGAAAATTGGCCCTACAATAGTGAAAATGGTTTCTTAAAGCTAATTAAAACACAACTAATTTAAACTCCTTGCTTGAGATGACGTAAAACAAAAACTTACGCGGATAACTGGAATACACTGGAGGCTCGCATGACTTAGAGGATATCACGCTCGACAGCTGCGACACGGGGCTCTCGCTTCTCCGATTGGAGTGGTGCGTCCGTTTCTTGTTCATCACTTCCTCGTCCAGCAGAATCTTGCCCATGTCGTCCATCTCCACCTTCTGGCACGAGTACATAGTCATCCCGTTGTCTTGCTTCAACAGAAACGAAGCGCCGTGCGTCTTTGGAGCTGCGCAAAAAGCAGTCGTAATCTCCTTCCCAAGAAACGACATACGAACTGTCACTTCTATCACGCCAATCGATTCTCCATTATTATCGCTCCCACACGACAAGTAATACAAGTTCTTCGTAAGCGGAGTTGACGTCGTGCATATAATGTTATCGTTAGGCTGTTCTTCGCACCATTTCTTACACAATTCCTCTCTCAACGAGACAAATTCCGCCGTGAAGTCCATCCGGGTTTCCCCAATCTTGGTGACACACGAGGAGCAGGGCGGCTGTTTCGTCAGTTGTAAGAATATTTCAAACTCTTTTATCGTGCAAATTTTGTCGTAAGTCATCGCGAACAGCGTAGACTTGCCAGCGTTAAGTTTGGTCAAATTCTCCACTTTTCCCAATGAAGAGTCTAATAAAACTATTGGCTGCTTTCCCAAAAACGTCGCAGTGATGACGAGGTTGTTCAGGTCTACGTCAAAACATTCGCATTTCATGTGAATTTTGTTAACCACTATTTCGATCAGGAAAAGGTGATAGGGGAAATTGACATCTATTGGTGCCTCGACGTTCATCTCTTTTTTGGTTCGAGCGATATCTTCTGACAAACTCTTTATTGAGGTTCTCAGTGCGTTTGCTTCGTTAGTGAGTATTTCCCCCATGGTTGCTATTTTCTCTATGTTACTGCTGAGTTGCGGCGAGTGGGGACTGCCGCCTTTCGCGAGCATGTTCACCGAGCTTGTGAGTTCGTCGACATGTTCGCTGAGCTGTTTGCTGAGCGAACCGATCTGACTGACTCCATTGCCGGGGGAATTCACAGATAACTTCTGGCTGGTGCCCGGCGAGGCAGACTTTACTTCGTCGTTCTGTTTATCACTGGCGACTGATTCACTTTCCATTTTGATCGGAAACTAAGGCACCGGCCTAATTTTAACTAGAATTTGAGCATTGTTTGACAAAGTAAATTATCACGGCCACATAGATCTTGTGTAGAATGTAATGTTATATTTGCATATAGATTAAAACCTACTAAGTAACCTCAGTCAGTCTTGAATGAAATAAAATAAAGCTAATGAACTATAACAACATTTAAAAAAAAATTAAAATACAGACTTTTTTAGTTCCAAATGTTGCTTGATCTTGATCAGTTCAGAGTACAGCATAATTTTTTTAACTTAAAAATATGTACAGCTAAAAGTTTATTTGCATAATACAATAATATAATCCCTATGTAATATTATATATGTATTAGTATAGGCCTATAGGGTAATATCCAAGTAATATCTTACCATTCTGTATCTGCGCGACTTTCTTGGCGATCTCCCTGACGATCTGCAGCCGCCACTTCTCGGCTTGCGGCAGGTCGGTGCACTCGGACGCGAGGTAGGGCCGGCGCTCGCGCTGCCCGCCCGCCTCCTGCACCTGCGCCGCGCGCCACCGCGCCAGCGTCGTCCTGGCAACGTCACAAATAGAGAATATGCACAGCACGTGACACCAAAATGGCCAATTATTTTTATGGCTAATAAAACATATGTATACAATTATTAATAAATAGAATCAGAAAAATATGAATAAATAGAATCCGCGCAGAATAGGAGTCTATGGGGCTCTCTCGTATCGGAGAGCAAGATCCACTTTGGGATCACTGTGCCGTATACAGTTATTATATTTTTGATGTTTTATATATATTTTTGGTAATGTAATAACGAGTAGAAATGTTTAAAAAAAATATATGCATATTCCCTATTGTATTTGTCGTCGGCAGATCGTTGAGTTAGGCACGTGATCTGGCCTTTTAACACTCGCCATATCGCTCAACACTTATATATAAAGGCCCATTTAGACGGTGCAAGTTTCTTGCCTGTTGAATATAATTAAATTGGAGCAATTATTTACTTATACGGTCTAAACAATACAGTTGCTTGCAATTATTGGTCTTGTACAAGAAACTTGCACCATCTAAATGGGGCTTAAATATTTGGCCAACAATACTTGGTCGAATTAAAGTATGCCTGCTGTAGATCATGCGAAGTGGAGAAGAAAAAGTAGAAAAGCGGACCCTGGATCCTGAGCAGGAAGACTCATACGCTGAGGATGCAACCGAGAAACCGCTCAGATGAGAGAGAGAGACTTGGGCAAAAAAAAGGTAAGTAAAAAGACTTGATTAGGTCTTCAGTAGGATATGTTGATTGTGCAGTGTTATACAAAAATAAATCATCTTCTTATAGTGCCGCTTCTCATCGAAGATTGGCGACCATCATGGCTATCCGGACTTTGGAAGCTGCTGCACGAAAGAGCGTCCGGGTACTCAAATGAAACCAGTCTCTTAGGTTCTTCAGCCAAGAGGTTTTTCTCCTTCCGGGTTTTCGTTTGCCCTGGATTTTCCCCTGCATTACGAGCTGAAGAATGCGGTATTTTTCCCCTCTCATGACGTGTCCGAAATATTGCAGCTTCCTTTTTTTAACACACTTCAATACTTCTAACTTTTTACCCATTCTCCGTAGGACCTCAGCATTAGTCACCCTTTGAATCCACGATATACGGAGCGTACGCCTGTAGATCCACATCTCGAAAGCTTCCAATTTGGAACATAATACCGGGGTCAGAGTCCAACTCTCCATTCCGTAAAATAGGACACCAAAAACATAACAACGAACCAGTCTCCTGCAGAGTTTCAGATTGAATTTGCGGCTACACAATATCTTTTTCAATTTGCAAAAGGCACTTCTAGCTAGTTCGATGCGGACACGAATCTCCTGTTCACTGTCCCAGTGTACATTTATGTAACTTCCTAGGTACTTAAATTTATCAACGCGTTCTATTGGGTTACCTTCTAATTGTAACTTTTCATTTGTCAGGACTTGTGGCTTCTTCTTATCTTTCTTATATATAATCATAAAATTGGTCTTTTTCGCATTTATTTTCAATCCGTACTTGTTACTAGCTTCATTTACTTTGTCTAGTAGTCGCTGAAGGCCTTCGATATTATCCGCAATAAGTATAGTGTCATCGGCATATCTAATGTTATTGACAACTTCCCCATTTATCACTATACCGTCTTCACATTCATGAAGTGATTCTGCCATGATTCGTTCGGCATAAACATTAAACAGTACTGGTGACAATATACACCCTTGTCTAACCCCCCGTTTTATGTCAGATTCTCTTGTCAGTCGGTCATCGACTCTTACTGTTGCTTTCTAAGCCCAGTATAAGTTGGTTATAATATGCAAAAATAAATAATTAAATATAAATATTTACAGACAATTCACACATATTGATTAGTTAGAGTTAGCCCCAAAGTAAGTTCCAGACTTGTGTTATTCGAACAACATAATTCTTAATAAACAACTTTTCTCAATTATTATTCAATATGTAACTTCCATTGCTGGGTCAAAACTCCTTTAAGAGATCTAAGGTCTTTTTCTCTCCAGCTAGTTCTATCGCTTGCCAGTAGCTTACTGGCTGACAATTCATCAGACAAATTTTTAGTTTACCTTTGTTTTGCCATCAGTCAGGACTAAGGCCATTAGAAAAATTATGGAGGGAGCCAGAACAAAAATTTCAAAAACTCTGGGCATTTGTGTGAAATAAAGAATTTTTTTCCCGTCACCCTCAAAAATAATTTAAAATTACACCAACTAAGACTTATCCAAGGAAACCCAGACATATGGCAGCCCTAGTCAGGACCTAAAATGTGATTATTTTATTACAATAATAGTATATAAGCAGTGCCCTAGGGAATTTCTAAATAAAAAGTACAATACAAAATAGTTTATTGCACACTAGTAATATACACAGTAGGTAGACTAATAAAGTAGAGTTAAAACTAAAACGAAAAGAAGAAGCATGTAAGTACTACATACTATTCCTGGTATTTATACGTACTTGTACCAAATTTAATCAAAATCCGATAGAGACGTAAACTTACATCCAAACTTTCCCATCTTAACAATATACCCAAGGCCCAATAAGGCCTCTTCGTCATTGAAAGATTAGTACCTATATAATAAATTATGCACTTACATAGCTTTTTCAGCATTTCTGGCCTGTAAATAGAATAAAACACATTGATTAGTAATAATTGTACTGCTGGAGAAACCATGCTGGAGGAAAAATGAAGTAGCTACTAATACTTTATCATTTTATTAATTAATCTTTATTACAACACATCTAAATGGTGAACTAATATGTAAAGTTGTGGTTCTACTCTACCAGCCAACCAAGTATCCTATTCCCAGATAATCTTTGTAAACTTTCATGTGAAGTTTTGACTGTTAAATGTGTCCTAAGTTATCACCATTAACCACTATACTACTAACGTAAAAATGATAGAGAAAACAATTTAATCTTACCATTTTAGCAAGTTATTAAATATACAATTTATTTTTTAGGTTTTTCTCAACATTCACAGCGTTGCCACTCACAATATTACAATTTTCTGTAAACGATTATTTACTAAAGAATAAACTAAAGCGTTTAAATTTCATTATATATGAAATTTATGTGTAATTTTTACTGTATTTTAGAATAAAATACGAAATAAACAGAATAACTCTTCATAACAAACTTAGCATAACCTCAAAAATCAACACCGTCCGTATGTCATACAAATTGACAGTGACAGAACATAGCAGATACTAGACATGGGTAACTCCGGACTCGAAGATTTAAATGAGCCGATTCATTAGCCGGAGTCGAAACCCTTACTTAGTCCGAGCAATTCTTATCGACTCACGGGAGTTATTAGTCTTATTAGATCCGCGTTCCGCCGGGATTCGTTTCGTCGCGTTTGCCACTTGCATCGCGAGTCACTATCGCCAGCCGGCTCTCGGACTCGGGAGGAATCGGATAGCGTTCGGTTATAATAGAGTGAGATGCGAAGTGATTTTTATAGAGAAAAGAACAAGACGAAATTAAATTAATAAAAAACGAATATTTTTTAAAAAAAGAACAATTGACAGTGTATAATAAAGTATTAGTGTGTACTTATATAAAATTTTTGATTGATTTTTAACTTACGCCAATCTAATCCACATAAAAGTTTTGTATCTTTATTTTCATGAAAATTTAAAACAAATACTAATGTACAGTAAAATTACCTAAGTAGTATTAGATTGACAGTCCTAAGCCTGGAAAGTACGAAGGGAAAACAATTTACTGTTGAAACGGGTACCGAACGGAGTTGAACGGACGTCTGTGAGCGGGAGTCGATAAGGGAGTAGGAATCATTAAGAGGAGTCGGTACCGAATGAGGATTAAGATTCAGTGAGCCGAAACACGCCTCGGAGTCGAGATTACCCATGTCTAGCAGATACTGACAGTAGGTAGTATTGTTGTTAGCATAAAAAAATATCTGCAAAAAAGTCATTTTACACTAGCAACTCCTCTATAGAAACTAGGGGAAAATTCAAACGAAAGAAAAGAGGTGTGTTAGTGTTACTTACAAGTTTTTTTTATTTAATCAAAGATTTGTCTGTCGAGATGATGAGAATGGATTGAGGAATGGATCCATGGAAGGATCTCTGTTCTTAGTTGTATATGATTTCAAAAAAATCAATCCAGCGGCAGTTGTTGGAAGATCTTAAAAAGTGCGAGTCAAACTCGGGCACCGAGGGTTCCGTACACGCAAAGCATCTCACATTATAGCTCTAACTAAAAGACCAACTAGTTTCAAAAACAAACTTAACTTTGCAGTTCGATCCCTAAGATTCATACTGAATCCAGCGCAAAAATAAGTTTGTAACACTTTTTTAGACTTTCAAGAACATATTTACTATTTTTAAATTTATTCCTGTATTAGTACTGTTAGACCTTGCTTTTTGCCAAATTTCATAATTTTAAATCAACGGGAAGTTCCCTATAGCTTTTGATTGCTGCCTGAAATCGCAAAATATGCGAAAATTCGCAACATTTACGGTAATATCTCTTGATCGGATTGACGTATAATTTTGATTATTTTTTTGCTGAAGGAGACCGTGGATCCGAGTATTTGATATTAATAATAATAAGTTTTTGCAACTAGAATCAGACAATTTTCCAAATCAAAACCAAAAATTACTTATAAGTAATATTTTGCTGTAAAAGCACTTGGTTGAAAACCCGTGCTTTTACAAAATATACCAGGGCAACCTGAGCACAAAGAGTGGATAAAAACATAATAATAATATTCTTTATTTGCATAAAACAAAGATATAATTTCAACTTGATACCTTTAAGCGTTCCTGAGAAAAAAAGTTTGACAGACAGACGGACAACAAAGTGATCTTATAAGGGTTCCGTTTTTGCCTTTTGAGGTACGGAATCCTAATGATAATTTCAAGAAAAAAAAAACAAAACATTGTCATGATTTACAATATTTTAATTTCAAAAACTCCATAGAAATATATCCGCAGCAGGCTTCGTCAAAAAGTTTACAGAAAACATCCGCAATATTAATAAAAGGCCTCTTCATGTTGGCTTTTTAATTTAGTGTTAAGTACAGTCAACAACAGACCATTGAACCCAGTCCCAGTATTTGGTTGCAAACTCAGGGATGCGGAAGTAGAGTAGGTATCTTGAAAACTTTAGTTGACTTGACAGTGTAGCACATCGTGCAACTCGTGCAAGCGCAGATTGCTACGGCGGCGTAGCACTCCGTAGCACCTACCTAGAGTTGCTACGACGTAGAATGTCTACCATACATGGGCAATCGGTTTGACGCTACGCGGCTACGGCGTAGTACTTACTACTACACTGAGTCAAAACTTTGGAGATACTATCAAAAAGTAGTAATAGCAGCTAAAAATGTACCTAATGGCGCTTGATATGAGATAACTTTTTGCTTGCAGCTATTACCTCCGTCATTATTAGAAAAACCTTGTACACACGAAGTGTTAATTTTGAAGATTTGTCTAGTTATGTCTTTATCTGAGAAGAGATTGACCTAGTTATAAGTTATATTGTGTATTTGTAGTACATATAATACTTACATTGGATTGAACTGGTCAAAATAAATATCTTACATAGGTACTTTTATAGATCTGCAAATAAGTCAAGTCATTAAATACATTTTAATAGAATACTTACGACAAATGTATGTAAAAAATTGTGAAGATAGAGTATTTATGTTATATTTTTACTAAACACATTTATTAAATTTGGCAAACGAGTACCTATTTTGGTAATAAAATAAAATAGCTTAACTATAATTTTATATGTTCATTTATCTCGCTCTATTAGTGGGTCTTGAAAAATCTCGACATTTTCGTGAACAACGACCTAAGCCCGCGTTATGAAAATAATAAACTTTCATTTCTGTTTCCAGTCTGTCTATCTGAAACAACGCAACGAATAACTTCATCTCGAAAGCATTCCCAAATGATTCCGCCAACGCCGACCTATTGTTGGAATCCGTAAAGAAATAAACATTTAGGCCGTCTAAAAATACACTTTATCTTCTATCATTTATCCGCAGTAGCATTCCGCCAGCTTGTAAAATCATTATTTTAAGCACCGTATTTTTGAGTATCGCTTATTTCCATGAGTCACGGAGCCCGTAGACTCAGCGGATTGGTGCTTCAGCAAAGCTTCAGTCCTGCGAACGCCGTAAGTGCCGAAACTCGTGTAAAAAGTTGTATCCGGCGAGAACGCGCGAGGAATCCGTTTATTAATATACGAGTAGAGTGCGGTGTTCTGAGAGGATAGGAATGGACCACGCTGGCGTGCGATGTTTGTGTCGGTGGATTGTGTCGTTGTTTTCATGAAAATTGTTGACATGAGTCAAGATACGAGATAGGTTTAGGGTAATTAGTTGGTAGAGATTAAATTGTGCGCTTGCCGTTATAAAGTGTTACCCGCTAAAAAAGTGAATGACACATGAAATATTTATCCTTTGGGTTGGAAAACGGCTAAAAAAGTTACTGATGAGTTCTGAAGATCTGAAGTCATACTGTCCCATGGCTATTAGACTATATTAACTGTAGAAAAAGATTAGAAGAACATTTTAACCTGTTTAAAAAACTGGTTCCATATGCGGATAAGCGCAACATAACATACTAAAAAATAATACATACTTACCTAGATGAACTAATTATGAAGTAATTCTGTAGACTAGTGGGTTCGTTAGGTAGATGAAAATTATGCCAAAATAAAGACCACTGAGTCATATTACTTCTGTTGGAAATGAAGCATACGTTATGACGTTATTTATTATTGTTTTGTAGTTTCGTCCTACTTGTGTGTGTGACGTAAACAGTCATCAAAACTTTGTTATCCAGTAACGCCAAATTGTTGTTTGCGCGTCATGATGACCAAATTGCTTTGTGCAAAAGAGCTGTATTCTGTTGTAGTTGCGAGTTAGTTTCTTGTATGTAAACATTGCCAATGTTCTCAATAGACAGTACTTTAATCATGTTGCATTGTGATTTGCGTATTTTTCATTCTGAAAATAGAAGATAGGTACGACCGTTCGGAAATATTTATGAAAATTCGTGTAATATTCATTGTTATTGTTTCGACTTTGTTTTGCTTTTATAGAACTACAAAGCAACTGAAGATACAGAAGAACAATCTTTTAAAACTGTGTGTTATTACCATTTGGACCTAATGCAAGTGTTTTTTTTTCTTTGCCTAATGTGAAGTTGGACTATCTGGCTGAGATGAGACTACAAAAGCAATTTTGTGATAAACTTAAACTATTCTAGATCTAAGGATTATAATAGGCACTGACATATAAAAGAACAATGGCTTACTGAATGGGTCCAGGTTTGAAAACTAAAAAAGTTAAAAAAAAGTACAAAAAAATCTTTGAGAACAGTCCAAACAAGTCCAGTCGGTCTTTTTGAGCAAATGTGAAGCAGCACAGTAACAGCAGCAGGTTGCCGGCGCGCGTCACCGCGGCATGCGCGCGCGCCGCCCATGATCTTCACGGGCACGGGCGCGCGCCGCCGCTCGTCGCCCGCGCCGCGCCCCGCGCATCGCGCCGCCGACCGCCCGCGCACCCACCTCGCTACTAGCACCGCTTTCAGTGTAAGTTCTATTCTTCTGTTGTTTGTACGTCTGCAGTCATTTAATTGTAAGATATATGTTGTATTGTAAAGTGACGTCTTTGGAGAAAATGCAGCAGTGGAGTTTGTTGCGCCGCCTCTTCTCCACTTGCGCTTTGGAGCTAGGCGGTGGTAAACTTAGCTTTAAGTAATTTTATGACGTCAACTAACTAAAAACAAGAATGTGACGATTTATAAGTGCTATTTATAAGCCTATATGAATAAAAATAATTGACTTTGACTTTGCCTATATGAATTTATTGCAAATTCGACGCTCTTACTGCGACTGCGGTGTACTACACAGGTTTACGTGAGATAAATTGATATGCAGTTGTCATTGACTGTTGATGGAAATTATCTAGTCATACTAGACATACAAATATTACAAGTATTAAAATAGTTAAGTATAAGTAAGCTGTAAGTTAAGTAGAAATCTCTTCCAGCATACCCGTGAAAGGTAGAAGGATAGAAGCTTCTAACCTTAATCTAGCCGTTAAAGTAACACATAGGTACATGAACCCGTGATTATCAAAACAAAAACATAAATAAGTAAGTTTGTATTCTTAACTAAAAATACATATAAAACATGTAAGAAGCTTCAGCGGCATAACAGATGATTGAAGACGACAACTTTATTTAACTTCCGCATTTGATGGATCATCTATAAAAAAGTCAAGATCGAGGGGATTAGCCGAAGCCGATTAGGGGAAGCCGAGTGTGCGTAATGACCAAATGCACACGTGTATCATACGACGTTTTTCAACACACTTGCGAGTAAAAAGAAAATCTATTAAGTTTGCAATGAATGATTTATTATTATTTTTTTTTTTTATAGCACATTCAATAGGAAGACTATAATCGGAATCCCGGAATTCTCAGAGCGAATTAACGAGTACAAACCAACAAACAAATTCTTCAACCTGTATCATCACTTATCATGTAATAATTGATAGTTAGTAAGTACCAAAGTACGAATGTAGGAAATAACAAGCTCAGCCTTCACACTGTTTACACAACATTATGGTGTCTGCACACACCTTGAACTCGAATAGAATTACAGCCGACTATCAAATCCAACAGAATCGTGCGTGATTGCTCGTAAATTGATGTGTATAGTAGTTCTACTGTGATTATAATGTTACTTATGTCATAGACATGTACTAAAAGGGATGCAGGGCAAGTATAAAGTAAGAATTTGATTTTAGGCTCTTAATTAGCATTTAGCATCTGCATCTGGATGCAGGGCAAGTATAAAGTAAAAATTTGATTTTAGGCTCTTAATTAGCATTAAGAGCCTAAAATCAAATTTTCACTACATCTACATCTGTACTTAGTATCTACTTAGTTTCACTCTGTAACTATATATTAATTGTGTATACAGGTTATAATATATATATATATATATATATATATATATATATATATATATATATAAACACTACTTTGGGCCCTTTGTTGATCCAGCAGTGCGCTGAGAACATTATCGACTCCACCTTTAACCCGCAATAACTTGGCTCCTCTTGTTGCTATCTCGCTCGGAATCGAATATATCTCATCTACAGATTGTGACGGACCGATATATTCGTTAATATACCTTTCTACTCCATAAAAAATTTTGCTCGAATTTCGAAAAAAATTTGCTCCGTAACGGTCAATTTTCTCAAACTCAAAATCACTTTGTGACTCCAAGATTTTTTAAAACTTGAAATTTATTGGCTCCGATATATATTCACTGACATATATTTATCTAAATTTCGGAACATTATTAGATCCGTAACGAACGCTTTTTTTTAATTCGTAGGCACATTCTGGCACCGCGCTTTAATCAGAACTTTGTACTTTGAGGACTCCTTTTTATATTCAATGATATATTGAATTAGTATGGGATTGCTCTTAAAATGCCAACATTTGTTAATCCGGCTGATTTTATATTTGTAAAGATGGTAACTTATAAGATCTACTTCGTACACGGGGTGAGGGCGGGGGCTGGTGCGCAGGAGCGGAGAGGGCTGTTTCGTTCCGCGCTACTGTCGATCGACCGATACAGACCGCTCGGCAGTGTTGCCAACTTAGCAACTTTATAGCTAGATCTAGCAATTTTTTGATATTGGTCAGCAACAATTTCATCAAACTTGTAGCTAAATTTTTTGGGTACTTTTTCTAGCAACTTTTCATTTGATTAACTTTTTTTAAAATACCCAACCAAAGAAAATACTGAACAAACCCAGCCATGGACATCTTCCTCTTAAACTAAAATAGATATTTCTAATATCTACTCTCTGTTTTAAAAATATGTTTATTTTTCAACGATACTTACAAATTTTCTTAAAAAATAAAATGGTCATTTCATTGTATTCTACATACTGTATCACATATTACTGTACATATTTATTAATATGATTTAGTGTACCTATGTATGATAATAGTTTATGTACATTATATTTTTTGCACCCTCATAGCATTCTCTGTCTCTGTATGACCAAAAGGTAGACTGTTAGATCAAAGCTGTTAGATAATGCTTTTGGCATGAAGTTCGTCTATTCTTTTACTTTTTTTCAAATAAAGATAAAAAAAAAACATTTAGCTACTTCTAGTAGTACTTTATGGATGCAATAAAATATTGAGTATTGAGTATAGTACGGCTCCTTGTCCTAACAAAAATCGATTTTATGGTCCCATCCGAAAGAAAGCACAAAACTTGGCATGAATGTAGCTTTCATATATGTACTTTAATATTGATATAGAAACACTTCGAGAAATGAATGTTTCCCCCCCTTTCCCGTCCCAAATCGTGGTTTTTCTAATTTTTTATGAAAACGGTAAGAGCTACACAACAACTGTCAAGAACCAATATGATCTTCATTAAATTATCTATAATAACATCATTGGATGTATGTTGATGAGACTTAGTTTACAAAATATGCCCATGTTATTAGGACGTTTTTTTGAAAAATTCGAACTCTTTCTACTATTGCACGGTCATGGTAGAATTTCGTATTTAATTTCATGGATAGCTTTCGACTTCTGATATACATTGTAGTGGTCCCACACTTCGTGTTGACATATGTTACCATCATCAACAAAGTACCTCTTCCGATTGGGGTTACAAGCGACACTCCGCGCGCTACAAGCGAAGAACTACTGCCTATTCTGTTTAAACATTATATCGTGTCTGGTATCGTTTTCGTATATATCAAGCACCAGGCATTAATTTTTGATAATAACTTGGCAGCATTTCATAGAAAAATATCGATACTTTTCCTAAAAGTGAACAAAAAATTCTTAATATAATTGTCTGTTCAAAGCACGTTCAAATTGCTTTAAGATATAACAAGGGTAAATCTGAGTAAAATAAATTCTGATGGTAAGTACGGATATTCTAGTTTATAAAAATATATATTTTAAATAACATTTTAGTTTAACTTCCATTCGAAAAAAATGTGAAAATATAAAAGCCCGTGCGGCGTTTAAATTCAAAACGTGCTTGTAGCTAAGTCTATGAGTTTTTCCCAGAAAGTCCTTAGAAACAGTTCCAATTTTAATGATAAGTTTCTTTAAATATTTGTTTTAAACAAGTGAAAATAAATTATTTATTTATTGAAACTGTTTCAAAGGACTTTCTAGGCAAAACAAATTGATGAGATTTAAGTACGTTCTGAATTTAGGCTTTCAAATTTTTGGAATGTAAGTTCAACTAAAATGTTGTCTAAAATGTATATTTTTATGAACTTAAATATACATGCTTACTATTTTACTCAGATTTAGCCATGTTATAAAATCTTTAAGCGCTTTGAACAAACAATTAAATTAAGAATTATTTTTTGACTTTTTAGCAAAAATTTCGATATTTTTGTATGAAATTATGCCAAGTTATTATCAAAAATGAATTCATGATGCTTGATTTATACGAAAACGATACCAGACACGATATAATGTTTCAACAGAATAGGCAGGAGTTCTTCGCTTGTAGCGCGCGGGGTGCCTTCCTCCTCCTCACCTTAATTGGAAGAGGTACTTTGTTGATGATGGTAACATATGTCAACACGAATTCTGGGACCACTATGATTTATTTCCGAAGTCGAAAGCTATCCATGATATTCAGAGAATTTAATGAAAAACATATTGGTCTTTGACAGTTTTTGCGTAGCTTTTACAGTTTTCAAAAAAAATGAGAAAAACTACGATTTGGGACATAAAAGAGGGGGAAACATTAATTTCTCAAAGTGTTTCTATATCAATATTAAAATAGATATATGAAAGCTACAATCATGCCAAGTTTCATGTTTTCTTCCAGATGGGACCGTATTTCACGTTAAGGACTCTAGCTATAGCAACTTTGTTTGGTAAAAAATATTGGCAATCTAGCAACAAGTTCCCGATGTGTCATACCAAGATTTGTCACACTGAGACACAACGGGAAAAAAGTATCAATGTGTAACAGTGTTACATATCGTAACTGATGTTTTCCCAATGTGTGAATTACAGTTGTGTAGCACTGTCACTAAACGAAACTCTGTATTCCAATCGAGTATCAGTACCTAAAACAGCTTTAAAGCATTGTGATAAAATCTGTGGTACCTAATCAGATAAAATTATGATTTTACGAAGAAGATTGATGATCAATTTCATGTATTCTTTTTTGTAAAATCTAAAATAGTAAAATTATGATTTTATAAAGAATTACATGAATATAGTCATGTAAATTTCTTCGTAAAATCATAATTTTATCTGATTAGGTACTCATACTCTATGAGAATACAGAGTTCCTTTTAGTAACAGTGCTACACAACGGTAATTCAGAGTGCCGATGAGTAACAGTATGACATGTTAGAAAAACCTCAGTTGCAATGTGTAACATTGTTATACATTGATACATTTTATCCCGTTGTGTCTCAGTGTGACAAAACTTGGTATGACTCATCGGGAACAAACGCTCACGGTCATACGAACTAAATTAAATTCTTTATTTTCAATATTGGATGTACAAAATCACTTATTGACGTCAAAAACTTAGTACCACCGCCTCCAAAGCACAAGTGTAGAAGAAGCAGCGAAACAAACTACCTACCTACACTGCAGCAGCATTTTCGCCAAAAAAGTACATCACTTTACAATTTCCATTTACCTACATTAAAGTATATGGACGAATATACATTGTCGTATCAAAAATAATTCTTAAATATGATTAGTAATAATTAAATTAATAAAGTTTATTTTAAATGTCAATAATACCTATAATGTTAATGGAGAGCACATTTCATTTCGATTAATTATCATCCATTTCCGAGGCCTGGATACCATGTAGCATAACAGTGCTTGCCAACAAGACAAAACAAATGAGCCTAAAGTAAGTTGACAAGGCAAACCTTGCGTGCGCCTAATATTGTGTATCTACTTAGTGAGTAGCCGTCAGAAGCCAATCACAGTTTACGACAGGAATGATGTGCTCTGATTGGCTCGTTTGAATCGGATCAACATGTGGGTGAAAGCGAAAAAGGTGGAATTGTATAAAAATGGCGTAATTATTATTATTAGTCGCCCTGACACTTATGGTTCCGACCGGAGCCACTGTTGCAAAGGAAAACAGCAATGGAATCAGAAAATCAAGCCGGATCAACAAATGAAAAAGGATCAACAAAGTGCTGCTCGTATGGCACGATTGAGCCACTAAGTGCCCGTGGGGATATCTATATATATATATATATATATATATGTAGGGGTAGGTCTAAATAAAACTTAGAAATCTATATATATATATATATATATATATATATATATATATATATATATATATATATATATGTAGGGGTGGGTCTAAATAAAACTTAGAAATCTTTATGATTTAACTTTAATTACCAATTGATGGCGGAGCACAATGTTCAAAGTACATCTTAATCTTTTTAATGGCGTCTGATTCACTCGACAATCTTTGAATGAATGAATGAGAGAATGGATTGAATGTGAATGAAAGAACGACAAATAGGTAGGTACTGCATCGTTTAGAAATAAGTAATGAGTAAATAGAAAAAAAATCCTACATATATTATATACAATTATTTATTCGTTTATATAGAAGAACGTGAAAATGTTCATACTTTAATTTATTTCAATAAATTAATAAGATTTATCTGTTAAGTTTACTTATACTTCATTTTTGTTGTCGTACAATCTAAACCACTCGCTATTTACGTCTCAATGTAGGTATGCTGGTCACTGTGGACGATGATTCTACCCTGCCGCAACCGCAACACACTTTTTAACTAATAAGGAGAGTAGCCGTCACTATCTGCTGCTACTGCTACTACCGACCAGAGTGCGAAATAATTTGTAATTTACGTTAGTTAAGTAGATATAAGTGTAAGCTACTAGCAATATTGTTGTTGGAAATAAATACATTTTTTTAATCATCAGGTCCAAGTTTTATCTGGTACTAATAAAACTAAACTGGTAGTACTGGTCATTTTTCACCCCTCAGTGCCTCTGCGTTGACTGTCAATCAATCAGTTAATGAGCTGAGCTGAACGTCCTCTTTTATAAATATAGATGTTCAGATGTTGTGATGATTAGATATTTTTCTTGTGGAGTCGGGATGGCTATTAAAATCAATTTGGTCCAGTATTTGGCCACGCTGATGCCGTTGTTGACCTGGTTCAAGTCCTCCATTGTGCAGGAAGTTGAGGATTTGGGACATGACAAGTGGTGCGCCTATGTTACCCTACCCTCTTATCTTATAGGTATTGAAGCAAAACGTACACAATCCCATTGAGTGTGGGTTCATTGTTAATCTTGATCGAAGGTTAGATTGACAATAATTCCGGGGTAATTGTCCAGAACATGATATACTTTGATGTCTATTTTTCACGTCGAGTTCGTTAAGATTCGATTACCTATCTATTTTTATAAGCAACAATCTGATGGAAAGTAAATTGATGTCTATATCTCACATCATTTTCATTAATTAACTCGCGCAGAACATTAACCAATCCATTAAGAAAAGCATTTGATTTGGCTATTACTTCGCGCCATAAATTACAAAGTTGCACCGATCTCAGACGAACAGAATCTCCTCCATGTATTGCTCTGCTCTGACGCACAGTTCCATCGGCAGTTAGTTGGTCAGTTCAGCTATTTATAACTCGCGTTTGTTCGCGGCACCGCACTCCAGCCAGCCTTGTTGAACCGCCTTTGTTGTTACATGCTAATCGGCCGAGTCTTTGGTAGAATTTCGAGTATTTGGTTCCAGCTGTAAACCATCGTTGTAGCATATGTCACAACATAAAGTTGAGCTGTAACTTTTTCGGCAGTGTTCTTCTTATAACCTTTTATTTATACTAAGATTAGTCGGTATAAAAATAATTTTATGTTTTTGTTTTTGTGCCGAATAAAGAAATTTCCTTCTTTCTCTCTTCTTTCTATTTGTTACGGAAAACATTTATGACATTTAAAGATGCAGCAGGTCTAAGCCGTGAAATCTCAAATGCCAGGAATGTACCTACAATACTATAAAAAAATAGGTGCTCTTTATCGCACCAAAAAATTACTGGTAAACAAGAAAGAAACTTTTTTACAAAAAAATACTTGGGCAAAACTACAAAAATGTTATAATTTTATAGAAGTAACTTAATTTTGAATGTATGGAATATTAATTAGGTACCTATAGGGACAAATAAACAATAACTCGAAAGAAACAATGTACAAATATCTTCATAGAACCTCCTTTTTTGTCGTCGTTTAAAAAGACACAAAGGTGGACTTATCCATCGCTCGATCTCTTACAGTCAACCTTAGGGTAATCTAAGGTAGGTAATATAACTAAGGATACAAAAGCGAACAACTTTAAGAGGAGCATAATTATCCCTAAAAAAAGCTGTGACTGCGGCGAAGGCGAAACATATCGGGAGAATTGGTGATAGACTGGCCCAACTTCCTTCGGGTACACGATCATTCTGGTCTCTTGCCAAAGCTGTCCAGGGAAATTTTTGTCAGCCATCTTTTCCACCATTGCGCACGGCAAATGACACCTTGGTCCACGATTCAAAAGAGAAAGCCGATCTCCTGGACACCTTTTTTGCGTCTAACTCGACTTTGGATGACGGGGGGGAAATACCCCCGAATACTTCACGATGTGACTATGCCGGACATCCGGTTTACTCAAAAATCTGTCCGGAAGACACTTTTCTCCCTTGAAGTCCATAAGTCCCTACGGAATCCCTGCCATTGTGCTCAAAACCTGCGCTCCTGAGTTGACTCCGGTTTTGACGCGCCTTTTTCAACACTCCTACGCTATAGGCGTTGTCCCGTCGGCTTGGAAGACTGTTTTAGTTCACCCAATACCCAAGAAAGGTGATCGCTCTGATCCTGGCAATTACAGGCCTATTGCCATTGCCCTGCTCTCCAAAATAATGGAATCCATTATTAACCGCCAGCTTCTTTCTTACCTTGAGGAGCACCAACTCATAGGCCATCTGCTGGCGATCTTCTGGTATACCTGACCCATAAATGGGCGGAAGCGGTTGAGAGTAAGGGGGAGGGCTTGGCGGCCAGTTTAGATATGGCGAAAGCCTTCGATCGGGTCTGGCACAAAGCTCTTCTATCGAAGCTTCCTTCCTACGGGTTGCCCGAGAAATTATGCCAATGGGTTACCAGTTTCCACAAAGGGCGCAGCATTAAAGTCGTTGTTGACGGTTCTTGCTCTGCATATGAGCCCGTGAATGATGGTGTCCCACAGGGCTGTGTTCTGTCCCCAACGCTTTTTCTTTTGTATTGCAACCCAGCAGCATCCTTTGCTATGCAGATGATAGCACGGTGGACTTCTTTTATTCCGGTCAAGGTAACATTTCTTGGGCGCGCGTCTCTGAGTGTCGAACTAAACTTGTATCTCTGAGGTTGAAACTTCCTTAAACCAAGTTTCAAACTGGGGTAATTCCAACTTAGTTCAATTTAACCCCAAGAAAACACAAGTCTGTGCGTTCACCGCGAAAAAAAGGCTATGGCTATCAACCACCGTCCGTTTTAAAAGACACTTCTTGCTACGTACGACCATACTGTGGAATCAGCTTCCTGCGGCGGTGTTCCCGAACCGATACGACATCAACACTCCTGCGATACCCCTGGTGTTGTGGTTGTCCATGGGCAGCGGTGACCCGCTTGCTCGTTTGCCGCCCTATGTTATAAAAGAAAATCTACCTGATCTTCTTTTTGCATCCAAAGAAAAGTTAGCTAGTTAGATTCAGATACGTTCTCTGTTTGTAAATTTCAAATAAAAATCCAATTCCATTTGTTTATTTATTTCTTGCTTTCAACGGCTCAGCTGATAGGTGTACCGTGTAACTGTAACGTATGGTCTGCATCTCCGCTTACAGTAATACGTGGTACGATCAGCATCAACCTACTCATATTCAATGGATATTCCCAATCGATACATACAGCTATTCTGATATTTACGTGGAGTCGAATTAGTACGCGATAAATTTACGCTAGTAAATGATCTCAAGCACACAATGAATCCATAATTCACCCTTCAATCAATAAATATATTCATCGTTAAAGTCTAAAAGCAAAATAAATCACAATCGACGTCCCACGTGACGAAATACCGCTCATATGACAAACTGATTCTGAATTTTGGCCATCCGACACACATAGTATTTCTCGGCGGTAATCATTAGAATCTATGCCAGAGAATTCTTAAACTAGACCTTGGACGCTTTCTAGGCATGTGCATCTAGTATCCCTTCGATTTGGCGGCACGAAGTTGCTAAAGTTGTTGACAAACTCTTAACGGACACCGGTAGATGGCATCGTGGTTCTGGGTATGTGATGTCACAGATTATTTAAGACAGTGATGACATTTTGCAAGCATCGACCGAAAACCATTGTTTAAACTTGTTCTAAGGAACGTTTTAATTAATTAAAAATACCATCATGATTTGTAAACAACATTTTGATGTTCAAACTTCAAATTGCTCAATTCCTAGTTGTACAAGAACAATAAAACATAATTCGTTCATTTATCTACAGTACATGAGACACATAAATACTTCAAAGCGACTCTAATTGCGACAGAAATAGTCCAATTTACAATAACAGCATAATTTTCAGATGGTTCTTATAGAAATCTACGTTTTCTTCTTGTTTTAGCTGCGTGAAGTTGGCAATCTATCAAGTGTAATTGCTGTTGACTGATATAAGATCTTTGAGATACCTACTCGATGTACCTACATGTATATAATGCCTCATATAGCTGTATGTAGTAAACAAGCTTAGTAAATAACAATACTCAAGCCATTCACGTCTCGGGATTACATTTGCAACATTGAAATTGTCATTCAAGCGTTAACAATAAATTAAATGTGCAATTTTCATGATTTGTATACTCTCATCGATTACATCTGCTTTATCTTGTATCGAACATAGGTAGTTAGCTAAGAAAAACAATGTAATTTCTTAATTAAATAACTTTTAGTAGGTCACACAATTACGTACAATTCTTACGTCATATTTTTGCGATTTGCAGAATAGGAAAGCATAGCGTTGTGAGATTTTTATTTAATAGGTAGTCAGAAGTTAATATGAAATCATTATACTTTATAAGATATTTTTCCCAACTGCATCCGAATTCCAGAGTCGCACACAATGCCTATCAGTTCGATTCCTACGGGAAACCAGTTAAGTGTTTGCAAGCCTAAATGTCTGTAGGAAAGTAGTTTGCCGTGATACGGAAGGCATGTCTAAAGGACATCGCTCTTCTCCTCGGTATCATTAATGCCAACCGAGCGGGGTGTTGCAGGCGTCCATAGACTGCAGAGACCGCTTTCCATTAGTGTAAAAAGTATGGTGTAAAAAAACTAAAAATACCAATTTGCTTCTATGAGTTAAAATCACCACCGCGTGATAGCGGTGGTGATTTTTACCATTTTACCGTAAGCCATTTTTTATGCCCCCACTTCCACTGGCCTTCCTTATAGATGGACCATGGTCCACCACGCGTACCAAAAATGGGTAAAAGTAGCGTAAAATAATAAGGGACATTTTGTTTCCAGTGGCTGCCAGGTGGCGGGTGTGGGGACGCGATCCCGGAGGTGCGTCGCTCGCGGGGCAAGGGCATCACTCAACGTCGTGGGGCCATCAAACACCATAAGTAAGTATTCTTCCAGTGGCTGCCAGGTGGCGGGTGCGGGGACGCTATCCCGGAGGTGCTTCGCTCGCGGTGCAAGAACATCATTCAGCGTCATGGGGCCATCAAACACCATAAGTAAGTATTCTTCCAGTGGCTGCCAGGTGGCGGGTGCGGGGACGCTATCCCGGAGGTGCTTCGCTCGCGGTGCAAGAACATCATTCAGCGTCGTGGGGCCATCAAACACCATAAGTAAGTATTCTTCCAGTGGCTGCCAGGTGGCGGGTGCGGGGACGCTATCCCGGAGGTGCTTCGCTTGCGGTGCAAGAACATCACTCAGCGTCGTGGGGCCATCGAACACCATAAGTATAAGTATTTAGGTGCACTATTTTAGATATCATTTCTTTGTTGCAGTATAATTTTTTTTTTGTTAATTTAAAGCAAGACACCTGCTAATTTAAAAAATGTGAAAAGTTTGTCGCAACGGTGTGACGATTCAACATGATAGGGTACCTATCTACCTACCAAATACTACTATTACCTACCAAATTTTTTTGATGAACGGCTCGCGCATTTTGATAAGCGTCCAACAGCTAATGCAAAATTGGTGGCACATTTGTACTATCCTAGACGGGTTTCATCTTCGATATAAAAGTATCCTCTATGTTATTGCAGGTTTTTTCTACCCGTTGGTACACTACCAAGTTTCATACATCCAATATCTAACAAACTTTTACGTTTGTGATTATTATAAGTAGTTGAAACGGGTTTCCCAGGAAAAGCAAATTTTTCATAGAACAGCACGGACGCCCGGTCCGCGCGCGAAAGTCCGTATTGCTCGAAGAATTGCTGACAAAGCTACAGGTATTACATTTGACAAATGATTAAATACAATCATTGATTAAGGGCAAAAGTGTCTGCTACAAACTAATGTTACAACATCGATCTTCATGAAGGTTGGCTGCTTATGTTGGCTCAAGTCCAGAATCTAAAACATGGATCTAAAATGAGTGCTAAACAAGGTATTCACGAGACCCTTTCCACAATACATCACGCCTACTTCCTCGTATTTCACATTCTTGGCGACTGATCATCTGCCATGTGGAAAACCGCCTACCCGATTTCTTGCTCTTACTTTATAATTTAAATGTATATTTTTAAATATTAAAAATAGATCGTGTTTATGTGACTACAATTACATATGTAGGTTAGTGAGCAAAATCAAGGGAGGCCAAGGTTAACTAACTTTGGTCCCCAATTTTTTTTTATAGATAGGTTAAGTAACTACCTCTCCTACCTATAAAAAAATTAAGACTTGGGTAAACGGATGGTTAGCGGTGATGATGGTGAAGATAGAATATGCAATCATCATCATCTCTGTCCTCGGGCAAGATTGTGGTCAAGAGCAAACCCATCTTTTATAAAAAAAAATGAAAGGACATTACCATTAAAGACTCTCACACACATGACGTATACCAACTCTATTATATACAAAAATAAAATCTTTAATAGTTTATATGTATAATCCGGAATAAAGATACTATAACCCGGAACCTACTCATTTAACGAAACATCCTCAGGATCTCGGAGTACAGCTAGTATTATTTAAAAAAAAGATTAGACTAAACGTAGCTCAACGTTAAAAGCCATTGAATTAAGAACCTCTGTCAGCTGCTCTGATAAATAATTGAAGCACTAAACCATTATTCTCCTTAATTCCAGAGTCCACGAGGTGAACGGACATCAGTTCATCGCCAAGTTCTTCCGTCAGCCGACCTTTTGCGCATTCTGCAAGGAGTTCCTGTGGGGCTTCGGGAAGCAGGTAAACCTAATCATTTAGCTAATGACTGACGTCAATAAGGCTTTCGTTCTTTTCTTGTGTGTTATTATTACTTACCCCGTACAGACACTTTAATTAAAACTTCGCTTTTATTCCTGTAAGATACAGTTTCCCAAAACCCTACCGGTTTCATGTCAACCGATTGTTAAGGGGCGAAAAATAATGCGTCAAATTGTAAATGATTTGTAGGATTGACAATTTGTCGACACATTATAATCTGCCGAGTCAGATTGTGCTCTGGCGGGATTTACGATTCGACGATGACAGATAAACTTGGGTAGCTTTATATTGTATGTATGACTACCTATACCCTGTCTCAATTACTGTGTAAATACAATAAAGATGTTGAGTTTGAAATTAAAGCATTTTATTCCAGGGCTACCGGTGCTCGGCGTGCCAGACCGCGGTGCACAAGCGATGCCACAACAAGCTGCTTGGAAAATGTCCTGGGACCAGCGACATCTCCGAAGCCACTGTCGTGAGTAAAGTATCCTAACCAAGTAATGTTATAAATGCGAAAGTGAGTTTGTTTGTTACCTCTTCACGCTTTATCTACTGAACCAATCTTCCTGAAATTTCGCATACACATAGTAAGAAGTACTAAGAAGGACATTGGGTACCTTTTATCCCGGGAAAAAGCACTGTTCCCGTGGGAAATTCACGCGGGCTAAAGCTAGTACCTTATAATCCGTGGTTATTTTAATGAGAACTAGGAAGAAAGGCGCAGATAACGCCTCTACCGGCCGCGAGGTTCGATCGAGTTGAAAGATTAACCGAACCACATAGTACTTAAGTACCTTATAGTTCGATCAATAGGACAGCGACACTGAAATGGATCGACGAATCAAAAATCCTTAAATCGTCATAGTTCAATCAATTTCAGTCAATTGAATTATTAAAAAAATTACCAGACCCCGAACAGTTAAAATACCTCTTTCTCATGAATAAGTTTTTGGGCTACCCGCCATCTCAAAGCCACGTGGCGCGCATGCATGCTTTGTGACATCTTGCAAGCCTGACTGTGAGAGCGTTCGTTTGAATTAGGGTTTGAACGTCCATTTCCCCCGAACGGCCACATCCGAAACGGAAACTTGATTCCTAGCAGCCTAAATTTAATGCAGTCAAATGTGTACTAGCTCTTTAAGGGCTCTCAGTAAGTGAAAACGACAATATTGGCTGTTTTCTATAAGCTGCTGTATAAAGAATTGAAGAGTTTTCGCCCTGAAATTTCTGATATGTATTGTAGAACGTATGTTTAAAGGGAGGACTGTTTCCAAAACACGATGGGAAAAATTTTGCTCGATAGAAAAAAATCCTGAAGTTACCTCTAAAATTTCATATGAATACAGATAACATCCGTGTTTTATAATAAAAAATGTTTTAAAATCACCAACACAAAGGTATTTTACCTTTTCGATTTCGTGACTGATTTAAATTTTTGAAAAACTAAACATTTCTATTAACTTTTTGATAAAAATGTGAATGGCGCGCAACCGGGACGTCCCCCCCCGCCTCAGCCGCTTCATATGAATTTTCGCTGACCGCCTAATCCCCCTTAAGGCTTTGCATCCATCTATATCCACCCTGTATGATAATATATATTGAATTACTCTTACCAATTGCCCCTTTGCTTCCAGTACCTCCGGGAACGGTTCAAGGTGGACGTGCCGCACAGGTTCCGTCCCCACCAGTTCATGTCCCCCACCTTCTGCGACCACTGCGGCGCACTGCTGTACGGCTTCTTCAAGCAGGGGCTCAAATGTGAAGGTATACTCGATGGAACATCTACCCTATTACCACACCCCGGGACCCATACAATGCTCGCAAATTTACTACCACATAGGCAAATGACGTTTGAACACGACGAGCAAATGTGTGCATAGAATTTAGTACGGCTGTTTGCGTGTCATGGTTATCAAGCAAAATGGCGCGAATAGTGCGCCGATTACGCGCCAGTCCTCGTTCCAGTGTCAGTGATGTCTACAATGAAGTGCGGGGTGGGGTGCTGTAAATACTGTGCCACACTGTGCTATGACTATAGTCCGGCTACTTCGTCCGAGGTACAGTACAGGCTTTGGCGAGAAGGACGCCTTGAGTATCTCCTGTCACCACGTAGGAAGGTCGCGCACGACACGTTGTCGGACTATTAGTAAAGAGATAGAAATTATGGATACTGAATCCTATTCGAAATAAAATTCAAAATTCTTATTATTTATATATGTATAAACTATATAATTCAATGGTATAGACCTTCACAGGCACTTTGTTACGTCAAATTTTAAATTATATAAGTGGGTATAATATTATAATCCTCAAAGCTACGAGCTACTAGGATTTTGGAACGACCACTGCTGAGAAATGTCGAAAGAAACTCTTTATACATCAGACAAAAACATTTTAGTTGTTACTGGTCCGCAAACTTAATTGTTCCGACCATGATGGCCCCACAAACTTTGTAAAACGTGACAGACCTGATGAATACATTTTAGTTCTGCTTTCTGCCACCAGAACAGATAAGTTTGTACTACTATGTGGTTAGCATCTTCTTGGGTCACATCACTGGCTTATTATTCCCCGTCTTTCTATTATGGATTTCAAAAAGAGGAGGTTCTTTTTCTACTATTATCCAGGGTGACTTATTTTCCATCAGCTAAATTTTCGCAACAGGTTTGGATGATTTAAACAAAACAATTAGCCGATTAGGATTTTTTACTCTTCTAAGTTCTAATATGAAAGAGTGAAAAACAAACAAATTGACACTCTTTGCTAAGTATAGTTCTTTATAATATATTTATATTTGTATATTCTTTGCAAAGTGTCATCATCCAAGCCTGCTGTGCGAAAATTTAGCTGGTGGATAAAAAGTCACCCTGTAAGTTATAGATGTACTGTACTACATTTTGTAGCGTGCTGTATTATGTGCTAACTAATTGCTTTTGCGCATTTATTAAAAGCAATCCATGTGGTGAATATTTATTATTTAACAAGTAACATTATCTTTTAAATTCCGAACAATATTAAAAATTATCGTCATAGTTCCAGATCATATCTGATCCAAAGAATTTATCTGGCCATAACGAGGCAATGCTGCCAGGCTTATTAGAACCTTTGGGTCCTATATAACACGGAACTGAATTTTTAATTAATGTATTTATTTTATTAATAATTTTTTATCATTATTAGAATGGAGCATGGTTAAATGGTTACACATTTTTATTTTACAAACTAACAGCACTTGTATACTTACTCACATCACATTTTTATACTTTCAAAATCAGAGTTTATACGGTTTCTTTTTATATATACTTATATAGACTTTCAGGAAACAGCTCGTGATGACGGAGAGAAGCCTGAGGGCAGTATAGACCACCAAACTTATGATGGAGAAAAAAAGATATGAATGTGTCTCATTCTGAAGGTTCAAGATAATAAATGCTAAATGTCGACCTTATTTTGGTGTATTGTTGTATTTTCCAACGTTTTTAATATAATTCCTTACATTAACTGATTTGTGTGTCAAATCTTACGTAAAGTCAGTCAAATGTGGTGATCTTACTATTCGTATGCTCGCTCACCCAGCTGATGCTTAGGGTTGTGTCATTTTGTTTGTTTCTTTGTTCGCGCTGGTATCTGGAGTTGAAAAGTTATTTCTGTATGTGATAGCTATATTTATGTGGAAGGACTACATGTCCGGAATCCCGATTTTTCCACGGAAGCGAAGCACAGGAGCACCGCTAGTGTGGAATGATACATATAAATACTTACAAAACGGGTTTCTTGGCTATGTTAACAGTATGGTTTTATAGTACACTAGCTTTCGCCCGCGGCTACGCCCGTGTGAATTTCCCACGCGAACCGTGCCTTTTCCCGGGATAAAAGGTACCCTATGTCCTTCTCCGTACTTCTAACTATGTGTATGCCAAATTTCAGAAAGATTGGTTCAGTAGATAAAGCGTGAAGAGGTAACAGACAAACAAACCAACAAACAAACTCACTTTCACTTTTATAATATTAGTTAAGATTAGGATACTTTAGTGTCTCCTTCTTCGTCAGTCTTGTCTACTTCTCTTTCAACAAAAACTTAGCTGATTCATTGTCAATTTGGCACATAGCTTTTTTCTCGTGCAATTTTCTTTCAACGGAAAATAGCTGCTATATATAGATAAAGATATATAATATCTTTAATGTAATATTTTCTCTGTAAATCACGATTTTCCATTTTTTGTATAGGTACCCAAAGCTATAAGTTTCTATATCATCGTCTCTCGTGATGAATAGTGAAGCATCCGAATCTCATCAAAAGATCAAAGGACGTTACCTATTATGAAAATAAAAGCTGATCTATCATCAGACCTGCCTAGACTTATTGCATGATTTTACGTTCATACATCTCTTTCTAATTTCAGCTTTTAGATATAGGTGATAAGCAGAACTATTAATTAAGCTTAAGACTGTAAAAAACCCTATCTTCTTGTATGCCTATGGCACTATGATCATGACTATACGGATGGAATTTTATGATTTATTGGTTGTGGAACGAAAATCACTTTTTTTGTCGTCATTTCATCATCAACCTATCTGCTACTTCTCCTGAAATAAAAAAAACCATTCAAGTGCGAGTCAAAATCGCGTACCAAGGGTTCCGTACACGCAAAGCATCTCACATTATAGCTCCCACTATAAGAACTATTAATTTAAAAAACAAACTTAACTTTGCAATTCGATCCCTAAGACTCATACTGAATTCTGCACAAAAAAAAGTTTGTAACACTTTTTTTAGACTTCCAACAACATATTGACAATTTTCAGATTTATTCCTGTATGAGTACTGTTAGACCTTGCTTTTTGCCAAATTTCTTAGTTTTAGGTCAACTGGAAGTAGTTTTGATTGCTGCCTAAAATCACAAAATATGCGAAAATTCGCAACATTTCCGGTACTATCTCTTGATCGCGTTGACGAATAATTTTGATTATTTTTTGCTGAAAGAGACCGTGGATCCGAGTATTCGATATTAATTTCAACTTGATACCTTTAAGCGTTCCTGAGAAAAAAAAGTTTTACAGGCAGACGGACAACGAAGTGATGTTATAATGGTTCCGTTTTTGCCTTTTGAGGTACGGAACCGGAGGAGGTACGGAACGGATGGTTTTTACTGAAATATTATTTACTTATTTTTTATTTTATCCAGCAATATTATTTTAATTTTCTTTTATTATAGCAAACTACTAAATATTGAAAAAATATCTACAATATCTTTGTCACGCACGTGAACACGCGTAAACAGAAGTTGTCAGTCCCTCGGTTCAAAAATAACGTAACCTTTTTGCACGGAGAACGTCCCTTCGAGACAAATCTGTCGTTCTTATAGATCATTTCCCAAAAACAAATTGATAGACAGTGACAAAAATTTATTTCCGAAAACTTGTGAGCGTCACATGGGGTTATTATTGTCGGAATAACGCCATCAATCAATCACCTGCGACGCGGGCGGCGATGGGCGGGCGGCGGCGGTGGGCGGGGCGCGCACCTGCGCCGGCGACGGCAGTCTGCGCGCACCCGGCCGCCTGCTCACGCGTCGCGCCGGCACCATGCCTCTCTACTCCGAACACATCGCGAACATGTACTACAGCGGGTCACCGACCTACACCGGTGGCTCCTACGGATACAGTGGTTCAGGCTCCTCGTTAGGAACCTCGTATAGTGCACCTTATCTTAACACTGGATCTAACTACAGCACACACTCGTCCCTTGGAGGATACTCCCGCGCACCTTTAACGACCAGATGGATAACCAGCTCAGGACGGAGCTACTCTCCTATGCTCAGTACCATATCGGAGAGGTCAACTTCAAGTCCGGTAAGGATTAATAGCCCTAGGAGAATTCCTTTAATGAAGAGATCTTATGGAACACCTACTTATACTCCGCGACCCATAAATATAAATACCGCAGATATAGATGTATCTAGAGAAAAGTATCATCATAGACGAAAAAGTCCATCGCCAGTTAGTCCTAAAACATCACCCTTGAGGGAACGCATCGATAAAGAAACCTCACCACCTAAAGACGCTATTGATAAAGATAGTGGTCCATTTATGCCGCGAGTGGACGGTAAACCAGAAACTGGTATTGACTCATCACCAGGTAAGCAAAGAAGTACTATAAAGAGAGGACGAACAGTTGTTAGGCTACACACGATAAAAAGAAAAGATAGAGATTCGCCCCGTAAACCGGCTGAAGATAATGTTGAAACTGACCAAAATAATACTACAAGTACCGATGAAACTAATGTTGAACAGACGGATTCCATAAAATGGAGAGATAAGCTTGCAGATGATCTCATTTATAATGACAAAAGAGAAAAGAAAAGTTTAGGAACCAAACTTGCAGAAAAGTTTTTGGTTAAAGAAAAAGATAATGATCAAGTACCACCACGAAAATGGGAGACGCAACAAAGTGCTGAAAGTTTACCTTCATCAGAAATTAGCGATTTAATACCAAGCAAATTTCCTGATAGAAGGTGTTCAATGGAACTTTTAGAAGAACAGGCAAACTTGTTAGATTCATTAATAAAAAGTGAAAATCTTAGTACAGCATCATTAGACTTAACCAAAGTAGGAATAGAAGAGGAACCTCATACAAGTTTAGATACATATCAATCAATTAAACGTCGAAAATCTAATCATAAGAATCCCCTAAAGACCACAAAATCTGATAACTCTTTGCATGACAATCTCAAGTCTTTTAGAGACCAAAAACAGCTTTCAAAAAGGCGAAGTTTGAAAAAGTCTTCATCAGGTGGTAGCATTTGTAGATTGGATTCAATTACAGAAATGCCAAGAGAACCAATTTCAGCAAACTTGCCACCAATTGAAGAAATTGAAAAGAGATTATCTGTCAAACAAGCAAAAAGTGCCCAACCTAAACTAAAACCCAAAACTATACCTAAAATTACCTCATCTGTAGAAGTTTCTGCACCTGTTAGTCCACTTAAATTTAAAATAGAAAATGTGACAGTAGAAGAAATATCACATGTTCCTAAAAAGGAAATAACATACAGTAGTACCGTGATTGCAAATGAGAAAATAAAAGATGTAGAACCTAGAACAGATACAAAAGATGAAACAATGTTTAGTTTTGAGCCCCGTCAAAAGAGCATAAAACACATACAAAAAAGCATTCCTTCTCCAGAACCCGAAGATGGTAATTTTTGGGATAAAATTGGAAAACGAGAAACTGTATATTTATTAAAAAGAAAACAAAATTTAGAAGAAACTAAAGAAAAGCAGAGGCGTGCATTATTCTGGTTTCCAGAAGAAGAAGATGCAGAAATGAATAATTACTCCGATGGTGCCTCAAAACAAAAAGTATCTATGACTATGTCTTACAAGCCACAAGACAAAAATGATAGTATATATCAAGAATGCGCAGATTTCGTAATTGTACCTAAAAATATACATAAGGTACAAAAACTTGTTACAAATACCTGCGTTGAACCTCAAACAGCACTAAAATCTTTTAAAGAGGAAGTAGAGGAAAAAAATGAGGAAGAAAATAAATTAAAAACTTCTTCTGTTACTTTACCTAGCACGAGCAGCACATCTGATGTCACCAAACAGTTACAACAAAGTGAGAGTGCTAATGTTGTTAAAGAAGCAAATGAAAAAAATAATTTAAAGCCAGTTATTAGTATATTAACGGATAAGAACCTTGATATGAAGAGTGCAAAAGCTGACGTTTCAATTGAAATAGTTCCAAGAGAAATGCTAGAAGAACATAAGGAAAGCAGTAAAGTAGCAACTATTACTATTGAAACAAATAATAAAGTTGCAAGCCAGCAAATAATAAACAATGATTCTGAACCGCGTAACAAAAAAGCGCCTAGCATAAATAACAAAATAAATGGATCCCATCTTGAAACTAGTAGAAGTATAAAAGAAAATAAATCTGATAGTTGTGATAAACAGATAGAACTGGATAAAACAACATCAGATACTATTTATAAAAATGCTACAGGACTCAAAGAAGGGCACCAAAACGAATCTTCTAAAACAAGTATAGTAGGAGCAAAAAGTGATACTACAGAAATGACTTTGGACCAGAAAAAAATATCTCAACCAAATAAAAAGGAAGGAGAAACAAAGAAAAATAGTACTAATTTAAAAAACAATAACTCAGAAAAGAAAGGCAGTTCAAAAAAAGGATGTAACGTTATTGAATCTAAAATTAATTCAACAAAGGAAAATGATATTATAAAGTCAAACAATACAAATAAAATCAAATTAGATAACATTCCAATTCAAGAAAATATCAGTAACATTGAAATAAAAAAGACAGGAGAGGATAATAAGGCTGATGATAATTCTGAAAACGATACACAAATTAGTATAAAATCAGATCAAGATCAAGAAAAAGACAGCACAAATGTTGAAAAGAAGTCCAATATAGAAGATGAAAAAACTAATATAATATCAAACACAACAAACGAACAAGAAGACCAACAAATTGATCAAAATTCTGAAAAAAGGCTTCAAGCTTGTGAACAAATTCAAAGTAAAACATCACCACAAGAAAGTCTCAACGTAGAAGAGAAAAAAGATGAAGACGTCAAGCGACCATCACCAAAAGACATAATAAAACTGCCAACAGCTCCAGTGGTCAAGAAACCTGTCAAAGACGAGCCAGCTATAAGGCCGCTTATAGCAACGCCACGTCCCCTTCAAAAGAGAACACCTCAAGTGATACATTCTTCCAGTTCCTCTGATACTTCTTCTGAAGATGAAGACTCTTCTGATGAGGAGGAAGAGGATGAGTCTGATTCCAGTGAAGGATCTGCGGAATTCTTTGAGTGTGAAAATATAACGGATGGCAGAACATCGACGGGCTCCAACGATTCTGGCTTTGATTCCTCTGCGCCTACGTCTCCTGCAGGATTCGTCCAGATAAAGAAAGGTAATCAAATAATTTAGATACAGATAGGGAAACTACACATCACCTACTAATACAGCACATTGTATATATGTCTTCAAATGCACGCTAGCTTCTGCACGGCTTAACAGCAAATTGGTAAAGAACCTTACGTTTCTTTTAGCCCGCGATGTGTCGTTATTTTGTTTTAGACTGTGATGTAAACTGCCATCGGAAATGCGAAAAATTGACTGCAAATTTATGCGGTGTGAACCAGCGCCTCTTGGTAGAAGCGTTAGCGACGCGGACTTCGTCCAAAAGAGGTGAGTATCCGGACTACTTTGTATAAGAGTATCATTTGAGGTTAGCGTGCTAAGATAACGTATAGGAAGACACGAGCGTCACAGCTACGTCAGACGTCCCGCTCGAAAATAAAGCTATGTTTTATTGGCTAGCTATCTTCTGTAACGGCTATTCTTAGCGATCGGGCAAAAATATTCTAAATCAAATGTAGAATAAAATCGTCTATAGATTTTTTTATTAAAGAACTTTAAAAATACGTCAGAACTAATAATTTGTTACCTACAGATGAAAAGTTGGCAATCTAAAATCTAACCGTCACTTTTTCTATATTTTGAGAAGCTGTCGTCAACTATTTGAAGTGGATAAATATATGAAAGTCCATTACGAAACAAGACGTGTAATATAAAGAATTATGCGTATTTGTTTATGTTCTCTAGTACATATCTGCGTGGGAGAGCGATGCGGTTGCCACTATCTGGATAGAGGCCAATCACTCGCCTCACCTGTGCAGAATTAATAGCTACATTAGCTATTAACATAAGATGCGGTCAGCGGTCATCTCTTGTAGCAATCAATAAACGTTAATGATTTGAAGCAAACGCAAAGCTGTTTTAAATCAGCTAAAGATGTGCCAAGAATAGGTATCAAATTTGCTTTGTGCTAATAAGAAGTTCTCTATTGTTTTGAAAGAATTGTCTTGCAGAACTTGACTCATGTGTCAAAATCTTCCGTTCTCGAAATACGTTTTATTTTTGTTTGTTATTATCTTAGATTTATGAGTGATCAATCAGCAGATCGGTCACATAAAGAGATGGCTGCCAGCGACGTGTCTCGACTCTCGTGACTAACAAATCGATAGATTCTCTGATCGACGATTATTTGGCTAGATTTCAAACGTCAGTACGTATTTTTATTCAGATCCAACAGGCTATAGTTGGCATTGTTTCGCCAAGGGTTTCTTGCGCAGTGATTTCGCAGATTTCATCTTTATTAAGGTCCTCTCAATGAACTTGAGACTATTAATTACTGAGCTTTCTCCTTCCTTGTCTGTCCTTTCATTTTATTTGAAACAACAACTTTGTAAGTCTACGCCAAGGAAAACATAATTAAAATTTTTGATATTTTTGTGACGGACGCCAACAGATGATAATAAAAACTTTTCCTCTGTAGATACCTAAATATTTACGTATATCTTCCCTTCCGGAGTAAATTACGTGATCACGAGAAAAGCCTGGAAATTTACCATGATCAAAACGTTATTTGCGTTTTGTTAACCTGGTTAGAAAACCGGCGATAATATACAATAATATTAACTAGTATCTCTTCCCAAATACATTAAAAATTAACATTATTATTTTAATATATAAATACTTCTACACTATCTTAAGATTGAAACTTTGTACAATATACTTTACCTACAGTTACTTCACTTAACTTTTACTCAATTTGTTTCTTCCTTATTTCTTTCTGTGCATTCTTAATTACTTTTCGCTAAACTTTATCTATTGTGTTTATTTAATCACTATGCCAAAAGCTGCACTTGACTTTAGCACGACATAGATGATTTATATATTTATTTTTTACAGTTTATTTTATTGCTCTTTTGATCCATGACGACATACCTAACGAGTTTTTAGGAGTGTATAATTTGTAAGTCAAATTGAATTGTTAGAAGATTGCAGGCATATTAGGTTCGAATCCTTAGTGCCATTAAGATTACCACTGAACACAATAAGTAGCGCATAAATAACAGCAGTCCAGAATTCAAAATAATGAAGTAATTGGCAAGAAACACTTTCTGAATCATGAAGCTGATGAAAAAGCCACTACCTTTACCTTTCACTTTTGCAGTATCAACGCCTTCGTCAGAAGTAATTTCCAATATCCGGATCTAAAGAGCTAGTTTTCTTTTACACGTGTATAGGGTTGTCTCGAATAGATTACTTTACGGTGTATGTGCAGGTGCCGACAGCCCTGGTCCCTCCACCCCGCCTGCCAAGAGTGACACTTCGGATATATCCGAAAGGGAGCTTGGTAAGACATGCCTTCTTGCAGAATTTGGACTAAGAACAATCTTGCTGCTTAGTATTTTTAATATATTTTGGGACATTGAAGTGTGACTTTGTCTAAGCCTTTAAAATCGATATCCTGAGCTGGTGCTTTATTGTGTGTCAAGCTATTATTTTTGCAAATAAGCAAGATTATTTATGGTCCACCTTCTGTAAACAGATGATAATGTTATTATTTCATTATTTACCAACATTAAATTAGTTTTTTTATACGCGATGGGTTTGCTCTTCAGTTTAATTTTATCATACAGAGCAATTTTTTTATTTTTAAAGTACTTATTTTTTAGTTGTAGTAGGTTATCTAGTTTAATGGGTGTTGTACAGTAGTTTTTAAAAATAATATATTTGGAGTAAATTAAATTTTGCTTGCTGCTACTAACGTACATGTTTCTACAAAAATATCAAAATTTATAGGTAAGGGGCAAATTATAAGTTGGCAGGTTGCAAAATTTAAAATAAAATTCAATTCGCTAAGAAATTTTAATCATCATTTTAATAAGATCAATCATTCAAGCAATAGTAGTATTGGTTAACAATAAAAAATATCGACTTGGTTTCGTATTTTTCTGCCAACTTTTATTTGACAGTATTAATTTCTTTTTATTTAATATTTAAGGCTTTTATAGAGTAAGTAACTTTCAACTTACCTAGTTGTATAAGTAATATATTTTCATATCTACATTTGCATTTCCTATCTTCATCTCATATCACTGAGATCTGTATACATGTATAGGTCTACCAGGATCTGATGGCAAAATGCCATATGAAAATAGCTATTTTTTAAACTATTTTTTTGCCATCAGATCCTGGTAGACCTTTAGTTTATCTCATATAGACATAGAACAAATCATTATTTCTAACTTTATGGTTTACCTAATCCATACTGGAAATTCTATGTAAATTTAAATACTCTGGCTTAGTTTTTTACATGCGAAAACCGTTATCTCTAAGAGAACCCTATAAAATTCTTGAATAGTGGTAGCCATAACAAAACAACGAAAACAAGCCACTTCATAAACTATTTCGAGATATACTTTTTAGTTCACATAATAAATCCCGGTTCCTGACACAATTGGCATAAAGCGCAATTGCAATTGGTATTTCGAAGGCGGCTAAAAATACTGAGGTAGAAAGCAGGGCCGGCCTTAGGCAGTTGCTTTCACTGCCTTATCCATAAGGCAGTGTAAACAACTGCCTAGAGGCGCCGTATATCCTCACAGCCCCCAGCAAGATAAAAAAATACCAAAAAAATTACGAAATTATGTTCCGAAACTGGGGGAAATGTCAAAAAGCGAGAGCAAAGCACTTCGAGCTCGCGCTCGGGTGCAATATTCTCCTGACAATGTATTGCTTTTTTATATTACTTTTTAATATTTCAAATTATTGATTTGTAACATTAGACATGTTAAATCACTCCCACAAGCCAAATTTAATAATTTGGCTTGTGGGAGTGATTTTGTAAGGACAGACTGTGGAACGGAACGTTGGAAACTAAGTATTTCATTGATGGCACTACATACGGCGGATCCCTTAATTTCTAAGTATAAAACATTATAAAGAAAGAATTATGCTGTTTTTAGAAAGTAAAAATTAGGACAAGCTTGCCTCGCGATATGCATTGCCTAGGTTCCTAGACTTGGCCAATCCGGCTCTGGCTACAAGCGGAGGACTTTCACTGAAAGCGCTGAAGTGTGCACGCGGCATCTTGTTCCATTTCGTGGGTTCCGCATTCTATGCCGCTGGTGATGTCACCGGATGAATTATTATTTTAATAATAAACGCTCCTGTATGTTTTAGATAATGTGAACCTAATGTAAAAAGGTCGTAGGTCAAAGATCTTTCTTATACTTTCGCGTTTTGGTTGCGACCACGACGACTGCAACGATCGCGCGAAAAGTTAGAGCTACACTACATCTAATCCTACTAATAAACTCCTGACTAATATTATAAATGCGAAAGTGAGTTTGTTTGTTGTTTGTTACCTCTTCACGATTTATCTATTGAACCAATCTTCTTGAAATTTCGTATACACATAGTTAGAAGTAAGACATAGGGTACCTTTCATCCCGGGAAAAAGCACTGTTCCCGTGATTTCTTATTGGATATTATTCCCGTGGGAAATGTAACGCAGGCGAAACCGCAGGCAAAAGCTAATAAATAATAAAGGTTACGAGTAGATACAAGTTCTAATCTAGATAATTTAAATAAGTACTATCTCTTCAATCACATTTGTAATTACATAGCACATAATTTAAGTTACCGTAAAATACAATTAGTGAATCGGTAATCTATCGCTTGTAATTTGGTCTGTGTTCGAGGATACACCTTGATTTTTACTATAGGCACATATTATTTATTTACGGAAAAGGTCAAGATGATGATGACATCATGACACCTTTAAATGCTATATAGTTTCTAAACCTCGATCCTGATTCGTGCCGCCAACTTCTGCAGTTCGGCCCACTTCCGACTAAGTCTACCTGCCAAATGGACTGATAGTTGCTATTATTTATCGGTACAGTCTACAATGCAAGAAGCTTCCCACATTCAAGGCTAATTTACCATTATTACCGTCGCACAGAGGCGAGGGTAGGGTGATTTGGTGTGAATTTGACTGTACCTGATAGTGCCCGCTACGCGCTATTAAGTATTCGATTTAGCAAAAATAGATTTGAAGATGTCTAGCATATATTAGTAACAGATCATATATTAGCAACAAGCTGTTCAACCCATAAATTAGTATATAAATTATAAACCTCGTTTATGGTAGCTATAAAACAACAATAGGAAAACACTCTATTTGTATCATTGTAAACTTAATAATTACTTTCTAGTTTAATATAATAGTAAAAATTTAAAAATTTGGTCTAGGTACTGTCGAGACAAAGGGTATAAAATGCGTAGGGAAGTCCCTACGCATAAATAATAATATAATATCTACCTAATTTTAAAATAATTCTGAACCCTGAAAACATAGCTATCCTTTAAAAAAATAGACACTTTCATAATATTCTCCGTTATTATCGAGCACTCCGAGCAGTTATAAATATGTATTGCTTATGCGGAAACTGAAAAACTAAAGAAAAGACTTCTCTACGCAATTCGCGGAATTAATAAGTTGCCATTTGCTTTCAAAAATTAGTTGTCATCACGACTGTTTTCCTACTTCTAATGAGAAGGAAAAAAAATACATTTGTGAAGTGTGTTTTATGACTCATTATTCTTATTCCCTAAATACCTAGGTACACAACTACATATTCGAAAATCTTAGATATCTCGAACAAACTCAAATAGTTAATGACTAAGTTTTTAATACTTATTTAATTTAGAGATACAATTTTAATTTTATCACCTTCCTAGAGGAAAACTGCTTAGGAACATGACATTTTAATAATGTGATAAGTGCTAGTTAATTTAAAATTTGATGAAAAATGTACCTAAGCACCTAATTAATAAATAAACAAATTGCGAATTCTTGTTGGATCCCGTGATGACTCCCGAATTACCCCGACCTTGATATTGGTCGCAGCTAATATTTTTAGCGACGGTCGCGCTCCCGAGCGAGGTGAAAGAAAATTAATTCATACCAAATGTTACGCTTGTTACGTCATGTCATAATTTACTATTACAGTACCCGAAATGGTATATTGAATAAGTATGTACGTATGTACTTAGGTATACAAAAAAATGTTCTTCGATAAGTACGTAACACTGTAATTAACACATAAACTGCAAATCAATTTTATGGGACAAGAAAAGCATTAAACACATAAATTGTATGTATATCGTCTCATAAAACTATTTCATAATATTATAGCTCATCTTTCAGTGTAGTGTTTACGGGATAGTAAACATCGAATACTACGTCACGTCATAGGCATAGCTCACTTTATTGAATGAATGTAGAGTCAGTGAATGAAAGTACAATGAACGGTAAGTATAAAGTATAAACGCAAAATTCTGCATCACATTTGGTCCTATGAACGAAATCAAAAAAATCAGCTACCTACCAATAAAATTTTAAGGACAGGAGCGTTTAAAATTAAACAAGTAATCATTATCTTTTCACCATCACTCATTCAATCACCTTCATATTCCATACAATGCATCATCCCACCCATGACACTTCCCATCGTCTCTGAGAAAGCACAATATCTCACCATATCATCTCATTGCAGAGCAATCCACCGCGTACGGGATCTTCAGGAAGACGGGCCGGTTCACCCCTCCGGCCAGGTCCATCCCTCGCTTCAGGAAGTACACGGTGGAAGACTTCCAGTTCATCAAGGTGCTGGGGAAAGGCAGCTTCGGCAAAGTAAGTTATTTTTTTGCTAACTTTTATACATATAGTTTCAGGAAAATAATTGTTTTTATTACCTACTAGCTTTTGCCCGCGGCTTCGCCCGCGTGAATTTCCCATTCCCACGGGAACAGTGCTTTTTCCCGGGATGAAAGGTACCCTATGTCCTTCTCCGTACTTCCAGCTATGTGTATGCAAAATTTCAGGAAGATTGGTTCAGTACATGAAGCGTGAAGAGGTAACAAACAAACAAACAAACAAACAAACAAACAAACAAACAAACCAACAAACAAACAAACAAACAAACAAACAAACAAACAAACAAACAAACAAACAAACCCACTTTCGCTTTTATAATATTAGTTAGGATTTCGAACTTCTAAGTTTCTCCTATTCCGATGTTGCCAGTGAAACATAAAACAAAACCGAATCTTTAAACAAGTCAGTAAAAATAATATAAGATAAATTAATCAACCATCTTTGAAGTTTGATAAACTGAATCAAAAATAATTTCATCTTAAAGAACATTGACCTGGGAATCTAATGATATCTTGGGACACATCTGAAACGTAGATACCTTTATACATATAATATTCATATATCCCATGATAGGTACTTACCTATGTTTTCATTTGTAAGATACTTTTGCCGGGTTCTGAGCCGGGAGTACCAGCATAAGAAGTGAAATCACCTGTGCTTACCTTTACTTTAATCTATGTCATAGAACCTACTTACAGACGTCCCAATTGTTACGAACTAACGGAACGAACGCGCCCGAAATAAACCCGCGAGCAGACAAAAGGGTTCCTGCCAAGAATAAAGTATTCGCGAAAAAAATCATAAACACACATTTAGGTAGGAGTCGGACTGTTTGTTGATAGATGCGTCTAAACTCAATGTGTGACAAACTGTCGGAGTATGGACGTACCTACTCGTTTCTTTGTGATTTTAGCTAGTAAATGATCACTTAAATAGGTCAATGTATGCATAAAAAAACGCAATACAAGATAGAATTTTTAATTGTGAATTTCCCACGGGAACAGTGCTTTTTCCCGGGATTAAAGGTACCCTATGTCCTTCTCAGTACTGCTAACTATGTGTATGCGTAAATTTCAGGAAGATTGGTTCAGTAGATAAAGCTTGAAGAGGTAACAAACAAACAAACAAATAAATAAACAAACAATCTTACTTTCGCATTTCTAAATATTATTTAGTTAGGATACTTAATATTACGGCTAACCAAAGAGGACTTACCTAGTTAGACCAACTAAATAAAACTGTGCTCTAAGTATAGCTCAAAAGGAATCAAAGAAAACTTATCTTAAAATCGTGTTGCAAAATCCTTTTCCTTATCCTGACTTTATATTTGTTTCTTTTTTATTTTTCCCCTTTTCCTCTTTTCTAATTGTGTATTATTAAGCTTTACTTTCATTACTCTTTCTATCTTAGTTTAATAGTAGTATATATATATTAATTTCTATAAAATGTATGTATTGTATTGATTGTTTGCACAGCCTCTGCCCTTTGTGTTATTATATATATTTTTTCGTACCGGTTGACTGGAAGAGATCCCTTCATGGGATAAGTCCGCCGTTGCCATCTTCTGGATTTGTAATTAGTATCTATTGTATTTATGTTATTGTGCAATAAAGTTATTACAAACAAACAAACAAACAAACAAACAAACTTATTTAATCTAAATCTATTTTGTGTACGTACACTTTTTCATTAAAAAAAACAGAGTATATCTTTCTTATCTTGTAAAGTCCAAAAAATTGTTCAGCAAGATAGTTCCACTACAACAAAAGTAGATACATTTAAAAAAACATTATTAACAAGGTGATCTTATAAGGTTTCAGGTTTGCCTTTTGAGGTACGGATCCCTAAAAATACGTATAGAAAAACAGTGGGCCACATAGAAAAAAATACCTGGAATACGACGCACTATAAAAAGTGGTATACTTTTCCATGTAAAGTCTATTTATTCTTTATATGTCTTTGTATGATTTTACAACAGTATATATTAAAATAGACTTTTTAGGAAATTACTTTCGTGGTTAATAAATGTTTTACTTTAGAATGTTTAGGTTTGAACAAATATTTGATTTATTTTGAACAAAATTCAATTAAAAGTACTGTGAAGATTGTTAACATAATAGGACAATTATGAATAAATGAACCATACACCTCCGATTCAAACAATATTCACAGATTTGCTTTAACCTATTACATCGGTACGAGGTATGAGGCGTAACATTTCCCAAAATACAATCGCGCAGTTATATCACAAAACTCGCAGAAGTGCGGCGGATGCGTTGTATTGAGTTGGGACGACGACGACGCGAACTGTGTCAAGCTGTTAGGAAATCAAATGGAAATAACTAGTGACTATTCTGACTACCTGCAACCAGAATAGACGGCACTAACTAGGTCGCTGGACTCCACTCTCGTTGTCACAAGTAATTCTAATATACTCTGTGGTATTTGGGAATGTGCAACATGAAAAAGCTGAAATACAATTTGATTTCTGGCTTTAGAGTCTGAAACGTCAGCTACAAGAAATAAGTAAAAAAGGCATTTTTGTTTTTCATAAAATTATAAAGAACTAGCTTTTGCCCGAGGCTTCGCCCGCGTGAATTCCCACAGTAACAGTGCTTTTTCCCGTTATGAACGGTACCTTATGTCCTTCTCAGTACTATCTCTCTATGACAATTTCAGGAAGATTGGTTCAGTAGATAAAGCGTGAGAGGTAACAAATAAACAAACAAACTCCCTAGCGCATTTATAATATTAGTTAGGATTAGGATTTGTTATTACAAAATTGAAAATTTAGGAAAAACTGTCGCATCGTAAATAATCAGGGTTTGGGTCTGCAAAAAAAACTAAATTATTTCCTAAATCTGTTATCACTAGTCCAACGCGTGATCGGCCACTCTCTTAAGATAGTCTACTCTACGTCTGAATATAACTCTATTAGATAATTTAAGACATCATCTCATACTTTATTTTTATCATACCTAATCAATTATTTCAATTTTGTATAGGAACAGCACGCGTGTCAGACTTCTCGGAGCCAAATTATATCAAGTCTGGAAGCTCGGCACGTGTTTGTGGACACTTTTGTGGATATTATTTTCTTTTGCCAAGTGCTAAATAGAACCCTCCTATTCAGGTTCTACGTAGCTACTCCTCTTACATACAGTGTACTAAGGTACATTAATTGCTTATACACCATCTCTACTGAGCGTTAAAAGTGTCTAATAAATAAAAAAAAATATTAGGACAGAATAAAAATTATTACCATTTAATTTTTAAATCATTTCTTGTTTAGGTATTAGTAAGAGTAGTAGTATTAGTATTGTGATAAAACATAAGATTACCGTACGGTTAGTATATAACCTAAGATTACCCTTGGGCAAATTAACTATGTGCTAATTTTGAGGAAGTCCAGTTTCGTACAATTTATTTATTTATCAGGCACATCAACAACATAATCAAGTAACATTTACAAAAATCATTTTTTAATCATACAATGAAACATGGCCGTTTGGTTGGTAACTTAAGATTTTTTTTACGAGACATTTACAAGAGCTGCTAGAAAATAACAACGTAAAAGTTCCCGCCTTTCTCGTGTAAATAGCCGACATTAATAAATTATTACTGTCCAGTAGCAGTAATTTGGTTGTGAACTAGAGCAACTTTTTTGATAGCTAGTCTAGTAGTTCGTTCTGTTACATTCGTTGAGCACGATGACCCAATTTTATTTAATGCAGAATTTATTTGTTGACATTTTATGTTAACCAGCCAAGTAAACATAATATATATAGACGACCTCCGTGGCCCAACGGTCATCACGCCGGACTGCCACATCAGAGGTCCCGGGTTCGATTCCCGGTCGGGTCAAGATGGAAAATGATCTTTTTCAGATTGACCCGGGTCTTGGATGTTTATCTATATATGTATTTGTTATAAAATATAGTATCGTTGAGTTAGTATCCCATAACACAAGTCTCGAACTTACTTTGGGGCTAACTCAATCTGTGTGATTTGTCGGTATATATTTATATTTATTTATTTATTTATATACCTGAATGTCCAGACAGTTTGGATTCTTGTCACTATGCTATGTAAGAAAAATACGCACTTGTCAATTTGTGTTTTAAGAGATTTGAGTGTTCGACCCATTATGTAGTAGTCACTTTAAGCAATAGGCAAAAGTCTAATGTAGTCAAATTGTGTTCTAAACGGTCCAAGACCAACCCGTTTAAAGCCGACATGAGTACAAACGGTAATTAAAAGTTAACTCATACTCTACCTATACCGTTTACATTGATATATACTATATCATTTAGATATGTTGTACACCAGGCTTAAATAAATTGGAGTTGGTTCGAAACTATCAGTGTACCTACCCACAATCTGCATTTGCAGATTCGCTCTTGAGTGCCAGCAAGGTCTTTCAATTTACCAAATATATGGAATAAACATCTATATTGCGGTAGTATAGTGGCGGTAATTAATTTCGGCGGAATGATGTGCGGTTAGCTGTACTTAGAGCTGCCATCGAGGGAGTAATTTTTTTTTTCGATAGAGTCCTGGGAAAAATCTTTATTTCACACAAATGTCCGGGGTTTTTGAAGTTTTTGTCCTAGGTTCGTATTTTTACTGATGGCAGCCCTAGCTTTACTATATCTATGTACGTTGTTCACATACATACAAACGGAAATGACCACTATGTATTGTTGGCTGCTGTTTAATTGTGCGTGCTTTTTTTAGATGCGCCAATAAATAACATTTGCGTTTCTTTTTTCGTGCTCTACTCGTGATTCACGCATTTTATTGTTCCATTCCATCTTTATTGTTTGGCGTAACTATTGTGGTGTCTTTTATTAAACTGGAGACCACAGAAATAAAACTACATTTATCATTCACATTACTTTATGACAGACCAACTATTTTTAACTGTGACGTCAAGCACAATTCATTATAACTTCTATGAACCACTTAAGACAAAAATTAAAGATACGATCCAAACACACATATGTGAACTTTTTCCACTACCTATATTTACATGACTAGAATATATGTTTATTATTTGATGATATACAAACTCACAGGTCCTGGGACATTTCGAACACAGACTCCGCCTTAGGCAAATACCTATCTAAAGTCCACCCTGAAATTGATGATCGCCTACGCAAACTCGGAAAATCGCGCCTTCAAATTATGTGTTCCCCATGGGTGTAACATATCCTTCAACTTCGTATTGATTGATTCGATGGATTTCCCCATTTTCTTCAAGCTTCAAAAGGGAGAGATGTGGCAAATAAATCGTCCAATATTTACTTGGCAAGTCCCTCGTGCACGCGTGTCGATGTCATACGTCCTAACGTTGCCCGTAGCGAGTGTTGTTATAAATGGCACAGTGCCATCTTTGGAAACCTCAGCCTAATATGCCGTGGGTCACCTGCAGAGCTAGATTGCGAAATTTCATCTCAATATTCATACCTACCAGTAGGTGCATTTGGGAAATTTAAATTTTGTTACAGTAAGTACTTCCTGCACTATCGAGTCTCAATGAGGCCAATAACAATGCATTTGCCGTGGGCCACATACTGGACTAGAAAAGAAGAAGAAGGATTCAATTCTTCTGATTGCAATTTTGGTCTAGTTGCAAAGAATCAATGGCGTGGTGGCTATATGTAATCATAGGCTCTGGTGCATAAAATTATTGTTCTTTTTATGTTACAACACGAAAAGTAAGGAAGATCTCGTAAAATATCTATTAAAACAATACAAACTGCATCACCGAGCTAGCCAGATATATCCTATGTCCACCAGCGTGGTGGTGGCTATTTCTATTACTTACATCACGGCTACGTCACGGGCACGTGCATCGACCCAGGTGTGTGTTTGTATGACCGGTTAAAACGCAATAATTGCTTACATTTATTAAATAGATACGTCTTAGGGACGTCAGAGATCCAGCGTCATACAAAGGGACAGGTTTAATTAGTTAGATGGTTTTGGGAGGGTTTGTCTGCCAAATTATATGATTATAACAAATGTGAAGTGTTATGAGAGAAGAAATGTCGTGAGTACAATGTTCAGTTTTATACCTATAGATATGTACTGGTGTATAGATTGAGAAAATGCTGCAGTGAACTTTGGTGCGCTATCACTTCAACATTGACGCTTTGGAGGCGATAAACTTAGATAAAAGTTATTGACATTTCTAATTCTAATTCATAGTTTTCTAAAATTTTGCCCACAATATCGAAGCAATCAGTATAGTTAATCAACTTTTCTAAACAGGAATTGTAACTTGCTGTTGCCACGACATCATCAGCGGTATTACTTGTCAAGACATGGAAAGTGCAGTCATACCTCAAGACTTTAAAGCCTAGCCTTAGAGATCATAATGCCTTTTACATTCTGACTGCACTTTTGACTCTTGCTTGACACATTACAGGTTGGTTCCGAACCTCGTAATCTAAAACACGATTAGTTTGAAATGGCTTTCCAATTTGAGTTCAATTTGTAAATCTATAAACCTAAACCCATGCATCTTGAAATTGTCACCTCTGAATCATGTTTTCCTTAATCCAGCCCAATCCTTCCTTGTTGTTTTGGCCCGATTGCCAAGGGAATGGTGAAAGTATGATATTTTAATAAATATATGGTTAAAGCATGATATATTTCCAGTGATTAAACAAAATGTTGCGTCTGCGCGGATTTCCTGACTCCTTTGGAAAACAAATTTATCATTGCTGTTGGCGTTTCGTCGCGTTCAACTTTAATACTATCATTAATATGTGTTAATGTCCAAAGTGTACACTGATTTATATTTTATGCGTGTTAAGGGAGGATTACTGGTAGCGTTTTATGTTTTTAAAACGTTCAATTAGTTACATTACAGTTGTCTGCCCCTGTGTCTGTGTATTCAAATTTTTCAAGTTATCTTTTCCGGTTGCCAACAAAAAAATATAAAAACTAGTACTGTGACATGGAGTTTCTCTGATGATGAAGCTAGAAAATGGCCACTGAAATACTCTATTATACGCCGCAATCCCATCAAAATTGGTTTCGTTAGATTCGGACAAGGACTTTGGTCGTGCTTAAACTTTTTCATTCAATAAAAGCTTAGACAATACTTACCTAAAAGTGAAAATTCTTGTTCAGTCTAAAACAATGTGGCACCAATAATCTCAAAAGATAAAACACCATCTAAATATAAATCAGTATTACTTCATAACACTTATTTATAAACCTGACCCTATAACTACACAGACCATTTCAGTTTTGCTCGTAAAGCATTTCACCGTGAACCATTACTCAACTCCCACGCACTGTTACATGCGCCATTCTATGTTTTATGTCCGTCCTGAGGCACTTAAATATGTACCTGTAACTGTAAATTTTAATGAGAATTCATCAACGCATAAAAGATGTGACAAGACGGTAAGGCGTAGATGGGAGAATAAAGTGAGGACAAAAGAAAGATCAATCGAAAGGATCAACACGACAATAGATTCTTATTATTTTATTATATCCATCGAAAACTCTGTCTGAACATAATCACAGCGAGTTTGCTAAACCAAGTCTCTAACGGCTTCTGGCGTGGTTTAAAGTATGTGTTAACCGCACTTAGTTCCAGAGTAAAAAGTAGGGATCGTAGATCTCTCTCGGACGATCAGGAGAATCAAGCCTGCAAAATTCAATCCAACTGGAATTTACTGATGAAAATATGTTTTATCTCTTTAGGATGCGATATCCACAAAATGTAGATGTTAATTTTATGATATATAATACACAAAAAATAACAACTATATTCAACCTGCAACAGTTTTATGGTATACAATACACAAAATATTGAGTAGGTCCAAGAGGCTGAATATTTTTCTCATCATCATAATTTCCTCCAGGTTCTACTGGCCGAGCTTAAAGACACGGAGTACTACTACGCCGTGAAGTGCCTCAAGAAGGACGTAGTTCTAGAAGACGATGACGTGGAGTGCACCCTCATCGAGAGGAAGGTGCTGGCGCTCGGCACCAACCACCCCTACTTGTGCCATCTGTTCGCCACTTTCCAGACTGATGTAAGCTTCATCATTATCATTTGAGCCAAAGTCTTTTTTCCCCATAGATTTCTAGGGAAGTGTCTTTCATCTGTCAGGATCAAAGAGCAACACTGACCTCCACCGGTCCACGCATGTCCGTGTTGCTCGAAGGTCAGCGTTAAATCCTGACGACTTTTAACGTGGCTGACAGATTGCTATTGATATATAATTGAAACAGATTGGCCCCATGGCCTAAACAATCTCTCAATGACAATCTAGTGGGATTCAAAATCAATAAACATGCTATCAAAAGGCAATTACTTAAACCACGGCGTGGTGAAGGCTGCCTACAGCCCAGTGGTTTAAGTCAGACATTTAAAACGGGATTTTGCGTGATAAAATCTAGGGCAGTTAATCCTTCTTCAGATTTCTAGTACTTCATAATAAATCTTTGTTTTCAGTCGCACTTATTCTTCGTGATGGAGTACCTGAACGGCGGCGATCTAATGTTCCACATCCAGCAGAGCGGCCGCTTCCCCGAGGCGCGAGCGAGGTTCTATGCCGCGGAGATCGTCTCAGGACTCAAGTTCTTGCACAAGAGAGGCATCGTGTACAGGTGAGCTGAACGAGCAGGGAAGGACAGGCCTAATTTGGATTAAAGCAGTGGCCATGTTCATTAGTCTGAATACGATTCACCATCCTGTGATCACAGGAAACAATAACCACGAAAACGAAAGAAAATGAGAGCTAGCAACTTCTGGGTGGCAAGATTATTAATATCTAAGTATTTCAAAAGACTGGATATCTAAAAAATACACAATCATGTTTTAATAATAAAGATATAAATATTCTTATGTTGCAGAGACTTGAAACTAGACAACATTTTGCTGGACTTCGACGGGCACGTGCGGATCGCTGACTTCGGCATGTGCAAGCTACAGATCTACCTCGAGAAGACTGCTGACACCTTCTGCGGCACCCCGGATTACATGGCTCCGGAGGTAAGATCATTTGTCGGTATGGTGATTACCGCCTGGCTAATTCTATCACACATAGTGTTCCTCTTCTTTCCTCATCACGTTTATTAGCCGACTCGATGTTGAAACAGCAAAGCCATGTTATTGACGAATACTCATAACTATTTTTATTCCCCCAGATTATCAAAGGCCTCAAGTACAACCAGACGGTGGACTGGTGGTCGTTCGGCGTGCTGCTATACGAGATGCTGATTGGACAGAGCCCCTTCAGCGGCTGCGACGAAGACGAGCTGTTCTGGTCCATCTGCAACGAGATGCCGTCCTACCCGCGCTTCCTGTCACAGCAAGCACTGACCATACTCACTAGGGTACGTACCAAGTACAGTCACATGCAGAGAAACCTGACCCCACACAATTCTACAGAATTCACACACACACGCAGAATCTCACAGAATTCCATTTCAGGATGGACAGGTTTCTATGCATTTGACTGTACATATATACCAACTTTTGACGTCAGGATGTTCATTTCCTTATCAGAACTTAAGAAGACGATCTATAGGTTGCAGCATATGTTATCCCCATTCGTATACATACGTGTTTTTAAATAACAATAATTTTGATTATACTGAATTACTGAATAATTACAGGAAATAAGAGTTAGAGCTATCTACCAAATCAATAAACTGTCCCTGAAAATTAGCCCTAGTCCTGCCTGACACAAGCCAAGTGGAACTTTTTGTCCACGGAAATATTATTCTTTTCTCATCTTCCCTCTCGCCTATCCCCTAGTTGTTGGACAAAGACGCGAAGTCCCGGCTGGGCGGCGTGGAGTGCATGCACGGCGACGTGCGAGACCAGGACTTCTTCCACCAGGTCCACTGGGACCGGCTCGAGAGGCGGGAACTCGACGCTCCATTCAAACCGCGTGTGGTATGATATTCAATAACTATTTTCAAGACACTTATAAAATGCAAGCCTATAAAGGTTAACATGTATGGTTATCAAAGTTCTGCCCTGTAAGTACATGAGCGGTGACTGTAGCCAGGAATAGGATAACAAGTCTCTATAACTTCAGGAACTAACAGATCAAAAGGAGGAGGTAAACTTCCTCAAACGTCTACCTTCCGAAGGAGTTATCCCTTGACAAGTATGTATAAAGTTTACCCTGCCCTATAATAAAAATATATACTAAATAATTTGACCCCTTTTCGGTACACAAGCCACTACATTTTCATCTACCTAGTTCAAAACGTAAAAATGGATTATTCCGAAAATTCCCTTAGATGATCCCCTGCACAGGGGGATTTTTGTCCAGAAATCCCCTTCACATCAAGGCAGAAGATTTCTTGATGGAACTTGTTCTACAATAACCATACTATTTTCGTTCCTATTCACAGAGGCACCCCCTGGACACGCAATACTTCGATAGAGCATTCACCGGCGAGAGACCTCGACTTACCGCCGTGGAACCCCAAGTCCTACGCTCTATGGACCAGGGTCCCTTCAGGGGATTCTCCTACACCAACCCTAACGCCACCGATCGCTAGGGGCCGGAGAGACCCCTAGATGTACCCGGCTTTATTGAGGAACCTGTTATGACGTCACGGTAAATCCAGACTGAGTTTGGTTAAACGATCAGGGCAAGCAATATTATTGTAAGGATAAAAAAAATCGATTTCTGCAATTGTAAGCCTATTTGTATGATCGAAACGTGGAAGGTCTAGGGTTCGAAGAGTTTCAAAATTTATAATCTAGATGTTTGATTTTATTCTGAATGAAAATTTATCAAACCTAGCTAAAAATATTATATATCTTTTCCCACCATGTGGTTGTATTATAAGAAGCCATCGACGGTTTACTTAACTTCAACCATCGACGAATTAACTTATTTTGTCGCTAAAGAGAAATTAAGGAGAAACATTAAGATTTTTTATAATTATTAAAATTATTCTATTCATTTTTTAGTTATCTTCCTGTGGAGAAGACTTTGTAAATTTTAATTTTCGTGTTAAAAAGATCGATACTGTAATATAATACTAGTCATTCGCTTTAAATATACGAAAAGATATCAACTTATAGTAAATATCAAGCTATAGTTAAAGTTAGCCGGCAGATGCAAAACAAATGAGCATCGTGGTACAACAGGCATGCCATGCCGTTTTCCATCACGGCATTCAATTTTATTTTACTAACTGTCAAGCCGCGTAAATAACTGTTTTACATCAAAAACATAGGTATAGTTGTTAAATATGTATTGTTCTACAAAAACAAGACATTAAAAACTGTGGAGAACACAGAAATAAACATTTTTTTTGGTCGAGAAATAATATATTTAATTTTCTGGTTTTTATTATGTATGTTTGTACATATAGATAGCCAACTATATATCCCTTTTGTCATACACAAAATATTGCAACTTAGTCGAATTAGTGAGCATGTATTTTTAAAAAGAAACAAAAATTAATGAGAATTGGCACTGGACCAACCAAAGACAATCAAGATCTGCTAAAATTAGTGTTGATTTTATAATAAGTTAATATTGTGCCAAAGTATCATGAAGTATAAACATATTGCTGTGTATAATTATTTAATCTCAACTTCAATTTTTTTTAAATTGTTTTAGCACACATTAAAATGATATTTAGTTCTCTTTTATTTAATTAGAAATTCTTCTTCTAAAGCAAATGGTGTGGAGTATATGTGTTTAAAACATATTATTGATTAGATTTATTGAAAATCTCAGTAGTAAATTGTTTAAATGTTTAATTTTAAAATGTCGTTTTTGCATATCATAGATACAATATAGAAATAAGTTGTCTGTAAAATGTTTGTTATAAATAAATGGATGATAGAAAAACTACATTGTATCTTATATTTTATTACTAAGGTCAATTTTAATTGATACTTTATCTAAGTTTGTGTTGATCTATGTTCTAAAAAGTGTACAAAAATTAATTAAAAAAACTCTACATAAAAAACCGTTCGGGTTTACCTCCGGTCCAAAAAAGTAAATAAAGAATATGAAGATTTCAGGACCTGAAATAAAAAAAAACATAAATTTTAGCAAGACTTCGCCTAAGTATATTTTTTTATTGTTCTTTTTCTGGATAAAGGAATATGTCGTATCCTTATTTGTAGGAGTAATTTTATTTTTCAGGATAAAGTACATTGGTTGTATCGCCACAACGTCATTGTAATGTGTACCCATTATTTATTCCATAAAGTTATTATGTATGTACATTGCATTGCACCAGCAACTGGCGGCGGAAGGCTGGTCTCAGTGACATCCAGGTGCTAAGTAGTGCTAATACCATGATGTAGGTGTCCAAGGTCATGGGCACGATGCGCGCGACCCTGGGTGTGATGGGGCACAGGCAGTGGCTCATGAGGACCAGCAGCTGGCGGCGGAAGGCTGGCCTCAGAGACAGTCAGTCGCTAAGTAGTGCTAGTACCGTGATGTAGGTGTCCAAGGTCATGGGCACGATGCGCGCGACCCTGGGCGTGATGGGGCGCAGGCAGTGGCTCATGAGGACCAGCAGCTGGCGGCGGAAGGCTGGCCTCAGAGACAGTCAGTTGCTAAGTAGTGCTAGTACCGTGGTGTAGGTGTCCAAGGTCATGGGCACGATGCGCGCGACCCTGGGTGTGATGGGGCGCAGGCAGTGGCTCATAAGGACCAGCAGCTGGCGGCGGAAGGCTGGTCTCAGACACACTCAGTCGCTAAATAGTGCTAGTACCGTGATGTAGGTGTCCAAGGTCATGGGCACGATGCGCGCGACCCTGGGCGTGATAGGGCACAGGCAGTGGCTCATGAGGACCAGCAGCTGGCGGCGGAAGGCTGGTCTCAGAGACAGTCAGTCGCTAAGTAGTGCTAGTACCATGATGTAGGTGTCCAAGGTCATGGGCACGATGCGCGCGACCCTGGGTGTGATAGGGCACAGGCAGTGGCTCATGAGGACCAGCAGCTGGCGGAAGAAGGCTGGCCTCAGAGACAGTCAGTCGCTAAGTAGTGCTAGTACCGTGATGTAGGTGTCCAAGGTCATGGGCACGATGCGCGCGACCCTGGGCGTGATGGGGCGCAGGCAGTGGCTCATGAGGACCAGCAGCTGGCGGCGGAAGGCTGGCCTCAGAGACAGTCAGTTGCTAAGTAGTGCTAGTACCGTGATGTAGGTGTCCAAGGTCATGGGCACGATGCACGCGACCCTGGGTGTGATAGGGCACAGGCAGTGGCTCATGAGGACCAGCAGCTGGCGGCGGAAGGCTGGTCTCAGAGACAGTCAGTCGCTAAGTAGTGCTAGTACCGTGATGTAGGTGTCCAAGGTCATGGGCACGATGCGCGCGACCCTGGGTGTGATGGGGCGCAGGCAGTGGCTCATGAGGACCAGCAGCTGGCGGCGGAAGGCTGGTCTCAGACACACTCAGTCGCTAAATAGTGCTAGTACCGTGATGTAGGTGTCCAAGGTCATGGGCACGATGCGCGCGACCCTGGGCGTGATGGGGCGCAGGCAGTAGCTCATGAGGACCAGCAGCTGGCGGCGGAAGGCTGGTCTCAGAGACAGTCAGTCGCTAAGTAGTGCTAGTACCATGATGTAGGTGTCCAAGGTCATGGGCACGATGCGCGCGACCCTGGGTGTGATAGGGCACAGGCAGTGGCTCATGAGGACCAGCAGCTGGCGGCGGAAGGCTGGTCTCAGAGACAGTCAGTCGCTAAGTAGTGCTAGCACCGTGATGTAGGTGTCCAAGGTCATGGGCACGATGCGCGCGACCCTGGGCATGATGGGGCGCAGGCAGTGGTCGCGAGGACCAGCAGCTGGCGGCGGAAGGCTGGTCTCAGAGACACTCAGTCGCTAAGTAGTGCTAGTACCGTGATGTAGGTGTCCAAGGTCATGGGCACGATGCGCGCGACCCTGGGCGTGATGGGGCGCAGGCAGTGGCTCATGAGGACCAGCAGCTGGCGGCGGAAGGCTGGTCGGAAGGACAGCCAATCGCTGAAGTATATCGACTGGTTGATATAGTCACTCTGTCAATGTGAAACCAGTCTTAACTAAGCATGCTCGTATCTTACAACAGATTTTGAGGTACGAAACTCCAAAAAATTGATATAATACTAGCAGCTACACGTAGCATAGCTACGGCGTAGCAACGCTACGCGTATCGTCCGTCTGTTCTACGCACTCCGTAGCCGAGCTACGCCGTAGCTACGCTACGTGTGTCCATCTGTGCTACACTCAAGCTACGTCGTAGCTTGAGTGTAGCAATGAACAATCGTAGCGTAGCTAAACTTTGTTTCTTTGGTAAATGGAAAATTTTGGTACTTCATTTTTACCAATTTACCCAAAAATTTAAATATTAGTAAAACTTATTTGAGTATTTTTAAAACTGACAAAAAATTTTAACTTGCGATATGACAAAATACCTCTATTTTGAACTGCGTCCCGTAGTAGCAGTAGATGAACAGCTGACCTAGGATCACTAGTAGGTAGACCAGCATCGACACAAACTCTGCCGAGAACAGATCCAGCTGGAAATGACAGATATTTACTCCATTTTACATGTTTTCTGTCGCGTTCAATGCGCTTTAAAAAAAAATTTTAGGGTACTTCCCTGCCAACAGCCACGGTGTTCCCTAGAAGCTCCAACATGAAGTTCTTCAAAAAGAACGTGAAAGTTTTATTCAGGGTCCGTACGGCAACGCGTGCGTGACATCCCTAGTATATTGTCCATTTACCAATCTGTGGAATCAACTTCCTGCGGCGGTGTTTTCGAACCGATACGACGTTGATACTTTCAAAAAACGAGTCTACGTCTTCTTGAAAAGCCAACAATACTCTTGTGATACCCCTGGTGTTACAGTTGTCCATGGGCAGCGGTGATCGCTTACCATCAGGTGACCCGGTTGCTCGTTTGCTGCCGTTATAAAAAAAAATTGTCATACGTTTAGACAAAATGTACATAATTTACTTGGTACTATGTTCTCTTACCCCAACAATCTTGTAGACAGTCATGCAAATCACCCAGGCTATCACAAAAAACTGAAAAGTCAAGGCTTCGGCGAATATCGACTCCACTTCTTTAGAAAACCTGAAATAAATATTACGATTATATCAAGGTAATATGTAGTGCCAGGACTGAAGAATTTTTTAATTTAGTTACTTCGAGTCCTAAGAGTATACAGAGTGTTTTTTAAATCATTGGCATCCTTTCTATTAGTGAAAGTACTCATGAACATGAGCAACTTTTTTGTATGGGACCGACTCAATCCGATGGAAAAAAAAATCAGCTGTTCCCATTGAATTATAAATAAATATGGAAGTGTAATTGTCATACAACGAACGCTCTAATCTTGGTTCCATTTACGCAAACAAATGTACTTAAATACAACAAGACACTCACACATTCTCATAGAAAAAGCTAGTACACGATTGGGCGCGTCAAGGTCACGGGGCGGGGTCAACACATCGCGGCAGCCGGCTACCGCTCAAACAAACGGCTCAGCCGCTTCGCGTTTGAAGTCTCGGACTCGGCACAGAATTAATATAAGTACTACGTAGTCTCGGCAAAGGAAAGAAAGGTAATTCCGCTGTTCTTCATATCTGTGTGATTTCTACACCACTTTACGACACACGATGGCATATTTTTTCTAATTAAACTTGCGAAATTACTCGATGATACGTACAATTGACACTTATGTGTTAGGTACAAGTACAACCGTTGAACTCGCAGCGCCACGGCGAACTGAGGCGAAGTGAGGTGTGTATTTTACGCCCCGCCCACAGAGGTGCATATTTCGTGGAACCATTTTTTTGGCGTTGTTAGAGTTCTTGGCTGTTCCATACTATTTTCCAATACCTACTCACCCGAAATGTATGGAACAGCTGATTTTTTTTTCCATCAGATTGAGTCGGTCCCATACAAAAAGTTGCTCATGTTCATGAGTACTTTCACCAGTAGAAAGGATGCCAATGATTTAAAAAACACCCTGTATAATCACTACGTTTTATTCGAGTGTTTGGACTTTTGGGTAAGTCTACCCCGTAAGGGATAAAACCCTATCTGTAGACTGGAGATAAAAATAATTTCTCCATCGTCTTACCAATTAATTTGTCCATAATGTTTGACACATTTCTCGAACCTCCGCTGCAACATAGCACTTCTATCATCTTCCCTGACAAATCTCTCCTTTTCCCCCCTCATCATCAGCCAGGTGTTCCAAGTTGTACCGCAGCATCTGAACCTGAACCTTGGCCAGGGCATACAGTGACACTATGGTGCAGTCCTGGCTGACGTTCCCGAAGCCTTGGAAGGTTATCAGGAAAGACATGTACAGGAGCACTAGCACAAAGCTGAAATATGTTTTCATGAATAAATGATTATTTACCATACATTTACAGCTTACATTTAAGATTTGGCTCCACACTAATACTAACTCATAAAGATATATAAGCCCCTTCGACATGTGATAGAAGCGATAATGAGCTTCTTGTGGAGTTTTTTCTTACCAGTGGTCACTTCCAAATTATACATTTCATATTTTTTTGCCTGTGAAGGTCTATAGAAACAGACCCAAGTAATTTTCTATAGCCTCAAGCGCACAAAATTTGTAAAATTATAACAGATCCTTGGGTACATTTTTGACTCACCTGCGGCTTAACTCCCATTATAGTAGTTTGTTTGTTCAATAATCCCAAGATTTTGATATCCATTTTTACAATACAGCAAGAGCGGAGTAAAAAAAATACAAAAAACCATGTAGTGAACTTACGTGGTCGTGTTCTGTGTATCGAAGGGTATATAACCAGTAAACCTGACCTCCACCCCCATGGCTCTATTGACCATCGGGAAGATAGCCCAGAGCGTCCCACAGACGTAGATGGACCCCTGGTAGGCCATTAGCAGACGGTGCATAAAGCGAGCATTTGCTTTCATCACTCCTTGGTTGTAGGGGCTCGTTGCTGCAAACGCTGGCCCTAGGAGGCAAATCTTATCTACTTAAACTCGCGCTGGAAGTTCATGTTGTTCTAAATAAAAAGTAGTTTGCGTGTTAAGTAAACGGGGTTTATTCCCAATGAGTCATACCAAGATTAGTAACACTGAGACTCAAAGGGAAAAAAAGTATCAATGAGTCACAGTCTTACTCATTGCAACTGATGTTTTTCCAAATGAGTCACTCTTACTCATCGGCACTCTGTATTCCCGTTGAGTAATACTATTACTAAACGAGACACTGTATTCCCGCTGAGTGTCAGAAATTAAATAAAACAATTGAAAATATTAAATTATTGTATATTGTAATGTAATAAACCCACATATGATTATGTTTTACAGAATAGGAATACTATTTTTAAATATTTTTCTTATAAAACATTTGAAGATCTGTTTTAACAACGAAAATAAACTACTTATATCTCTTTGTTCAAACACAACATAGGATTTTTAATCATTATTTTCTACCCAGTGATATGATTTTTTATTTAATGCCACTGTAGCGTATCAAGCGCCTTAATGGCACTGTATAATAAATAAATGAGTTTACACAAGAGGCGCCGATTGCAATAATAGAGGGTTAATAAAATTAATAATAGAGGGTCAAGCAATATTGCGCCACAAGAACGAAAAAAAATGTTTGGTTTATTCGACTAATTTCAAACACTAGTTGTTAAGATTGATTGAGGTAAGTATTTTGAAATTGTTGATTGTTGTCTAGTTTTGTGGATCAAGGCGATGATTGTGATGTTTTAAAATTTTATATTATTTAAGATTGATTGTGATATTGTTAAAGTACAGTATTTTTTTAAATAATTATTCTTCAAATACTTTTTTTTTTATTTTGCAAAGTCCTCAACAGCTCCCATTGTAATCAGAAACTAAATGTGCTCTTAATATAATTTCAGTATATTTCTTTATAATTAAGAAAGTAAAAAAATCTGTTATATTTTTCCTTATTATGTTACATAAGTAATAAAATTGAGAATAACATTTTTAATTTGTTTTTTCGAAATTTATTATATTGCTTCCTATTCTGTTATCCATAACATCACAATGTAGGTATATTACAATATGTACTTTAATATTCAATTGTTATCTTTAATTTCTGATACTCAACGGGATTACAGTTTACAGAGTATTACGTTGAGTAACAGTGTTACTCAACGAAACTCTGTAATCCCGTCCCGGCGAAGCCACGGACAAAAGCTCTAGCCCGAACTAATATTATAAATGTGAAAGTGAGTTTGTTTTATTTGTTTGTTACCTCTCCACGCTCTATCTACTGAACTAATCTTCTTGAAATTTCGCATACACATAGTTAGAAGTACTGAGAAGGACATAGGGTACCTTTCATCCCGGAAAAAAGCACTGGAAGGGAAATTCACGCGGGCGAAAGCTAGTATTTAATAAACTAAAGTTTAATCTCACCATTGACGACAGCCAGGAGTTGTTCCACCCTAGCGCTGCGCACGTTGAAGGCTGTCTGCTTGGCGATGCAGCTCAGCACGGTAAACAGGATAAACAGTGTGTCCACCATCTTGTCTGTACTGTGCCTGGCCTACGGGATCCATCGATTTAGGTTCGGTTTCGGTCTTTAGTAACATGGTAACTATCATAAGCCTACGCGCATCGAAACGCGCAAAACGAAGTGTACAAAAATATAAAACTGTAGGCGATTCACAAAGATCTCAATTGGTGGAAAAGTGGAAGATATTTAGTAGCTCCACCGCTTCCAAATTCCTGGTCCAATATAACTATTATTTCATCCCAACCATTATAGTATCTGTTGCTGGTAAGTCTATCCAGTAAGTGTATTTGATCTTTGTGGTAATAGGGTTAATATAATAGTCTTATTTTTATTACGTTAACTTCCGGTTTATTACCTACATAGGTAGGTACTTATAAATGCATGCGACTAGTTTTTGAGCTAAATTCTGGCACCTTTCAGGTTTTTTTTACGGAAAACTGATGTATGATATGTACCAACCTGAACCACACTAATAAAGTGCTGCAAATTATACAAAATCACGGCGATCCAGACCAAACCCCTATAGCAATTATGCAGGATTCTTTTTAGTGGGAGATACTTCTTTCATTACGATCTTGAAATAACCCACTTTGGCCAAAGCTTCAAAGTGAGGTCTAATCGATTCGTAAGTGGAATACGACTCCATCTTTCTAGCTAGAAAGCTTAATAAAGCTGTCAAAGAAGCGCTGGTGATTAAGGAGTGTAAATATCATTTAAATTTCATTCCACTTAGCGAAGGTTTGAGGTGGCGGTAATGTCCCATGTTTATAATAATAGGAACAGTTTGACTAATTAACTTACTACAGTATGATTCATTTACTTAATTTCTTTTAAAAGATTTTTTTGTTACTTGAATAATTTGTTTTTACTCGTATATATTTAGGCAGTCACAGTATAGTTGCCTTCACGTAAAAAGTACGCTGGCGGTTAAGCTGCGCAGTAGGCGATATATCGGTCTATGCGGTCAGGCGGGTCTCATCCGGCGCGCGCGATTGGTTCGTCAGTCGTACCCATGCGCAAGTTTCACCCCCTCCTCACCCTACCAGCGGCCTTTTTACGTGATCGGAAGTCGGACTTTTATTCCTACTTGCTGCCATATGGTAGTCATAGTACTCTCAGGGGGTACAAATTTCAGGAAGATTGGTTCAGTAGATAAAGCGTGAATAGGTAACAATCTTTTTTGTAAAATTGGCATTGTAATTGCGTTTTAATTTGCTGTGGCTGTCGTTTCAATTTAGTTGCATTCATCGTGCCACTTATTTGACAAGAAGAGACAGTTTATTCAAGTGAACGCAGCTATACGAGAAGCTTTAAATAATGGGCCTGAGTCAGGCACCTGACAAATGAAAATTTTTTTTTTTTATAATTTTCATTCGTAAGTTCAATGAGTGTCCGTCTATTTCTAAACACAACTGTTGTTTAGAACATGCATGCAAGTATTTACTTGCCTCAATTTAATTGTATGCAACAGGCAAAAAACTTGCAGTCTAAATGGGCCTTAATGCTTATTGTATTGATTGTTATAGGATTGAGAAATAAAAGAATGAGTGAAAAAATATCATGCTGTAAATAGACAGGCCGCCGTCCCTCCCCACTTAAATGGGGGCGAAGGCGCTAATTTCGCAAACAAGCTATCAACACCTATCTCATAGGTAAATGTATCATTATGTTGTTTGTCCAATACTAAACGCGTCAATTAAGTTGTTTGTCTAATTAACACTTCAGTTGAGAATCTCCACGAGTGTTGCAGTAATTACTACCCAATTGTCTGAAATAAATATGTCGGTTCTTGTAAAATTACTAATTAACACTTAAGTTTAGAATCTACACGAGTGTTCTTGTATAATTAGACAGATACTCAAGCAAGGCATATGAATTTAAATAATCATTTACTTACCTACATGAAACTAAGATTTAATAAAATGCGATGATGCGACCTCCTCTTCTCTACACAAGTTGCTGTGCCCGACAGGGTCTACAAATGTACTTTCATTATATATGTCACCATGTCAATGTAATAAAATATTGAGTATTGAGTATTTACTAGCGGCCAATGGAAGCCAAATCGATTTTTTAGAACTTTTGTCTGTCTGTATGTTTGAAGCGCATCTCGCAAAAACTACTGGACGAAAATTGATGCGGTTTTTACACTTGTTTTAATTTACCCAAAAATAAAATTAATCTTTTTAAATATTAGTTATTTGATTATTTTTAAAACCGACAAAATAATTTAACTTGCGATATGACAAAATACCTCTATTTTGAACTGCGTCCCGTAGTAGCAGTAGATGAACAGCTGACCTTGGATCACTAGTAGGTAGACCAGCATCGACACAAACTCTGCCGAGAACAGATCCAGCTGGAAATGACAGATATTTACTCCATTTTACATGTTTTCTGTCGCGTTCAATGCGCTTTAAAAAAAAATTTTAGGGTACTTCCCTGCCAACAGCCACGGTGTTCCCTAGAAGCTCCAACATGAAGTTCTTCAAAAAGAACGTGAAAGTTTTATTCAGGGTCCGTACGGCAACGCGTGCGTGACATCCCTAGTATATTGTCCATTTACCAATCTGTGGAATCAACTTCCTGCGGCGGTGTTTTCGAACCGATACGACGTTGATACTTTCAAAAAACGAGTCTACGTCTTCTTGAAAAGCCAACAATACTCTTGTGATACCCCTGGTGTTACAGTTGTCCATGGGCAGCGGTGATCGCTTACCATCAGGTGACCCGGTTGCTCGTTTGCTGCCGTTATAAAAAAAAATTGTCATACGTTTAGACAAAATGTACATAATTTACTTGGTACTATGTTCTCTTACCCCAACAATCTTGTAGACAGTCATGCAAATCACCCAGGCTATCACAAAAAACTGAAAAGTCAAGGCTTTCGGCGAATATCGACTCCACTTCTTTAGAAAACCTGAAATAAATATTACGATTATATCAAGGTAATATGTAGTGCCAGGACTGAAGAATTTTTTAATTTAGTTACTTCGAGTCCTAAGAGTATACAGAGTGTTTTTTAAATCATTGGCATCCTTTCTATTAGTGAAAGTACTCATGAACATGAGCAACTTTTTGTATGGGACCGACTCAATCCGATGGAAAAAAAAATCAGTTGTTCCCATTGAATTATAAATAAATATGGAAGTGTAATTGTCATACAACGAACGCTCTAATCTTGGTTCCATTTACGCAAACAAATGTACTTAAATACAACAAGACACTCACACATTCTCATAGAAAAAGCTAGTACACGATTGGGCGTGTCAAGGTCACGGGGCGGGGTCAACACACCGCGGCAGCCGGCTACCGCTCAAACAAACGGCTCAGCCGCTTCGCGTTTGAAGTCTCGGACTCGGCACAGAATTAATATAAGTACTACGTAGTCTCGGCAAAGGAAAGAAAGGTAATTCCGCTGTTCTTCATATCTGTGTGATTTCTACACCACTTTACGACACACGATGGCATATTTTTTTCTAATTAAACTTGCGAAATTACTCGATGATACGTACAATTGACACTTATGTGTTAGGTACAAGTACAACCGTTGAACTCGCAGCGCCACGGCGAACTGAGGCGAAGTGAGGTGTGTATTTTACGCCCCGCCCACAGAGGTGCATATTTCGTGGAACCATTTTTTTGGCGTTGTTAGAGTTCTTGGCTGTTCCATACTATTTTCCAATACCTAACTCACCCGAAATGTATGGAACAGCTGATTTTTTTTTCCATCAGATTGAGTCGGTCCCATACAAAAAGTTGCTCATGTTCATGAGTACTTTCACCAGTAGAAAGGATGCCAATGATTTAAAAAAACACCCTGTATAATCACTACGTTTTATTCGAGTGTTTGGACTTTTGGGTAAGTCTACCCCGTAAGGGATAAAACCCTATCTGTAGACTGGAGATAAAAATAATTTCTCCATCGTCTTACCAATTAATTTGTCCATAATGTTTGACACATTTCTCGAACCTCCGCTGCAACATAGCACTTCTATCATCTTCCCTGACAAATCTCTCCTTTTCCCCCTCATCATCAGCCAGGTGTTCCAAGTTGTACCGCAGCATCTGAACCTGAACCTTGGCCAGGGCATACAGTGACACTATGGTGCAGTCCTGGCTGACGTTCCCGAAGCCTTGGAAGGTTATCAGGAAAGACATGTACAGGAGCACTAGCACAAAGCTGAAATATGTTTTCATGAATAAATGATTATTTACCATACATTTACAGCTTACATTTAAGATTTGGCTCCACACTAATACTAACTCATAAAGATATATAAGCCCCTTCGACATGTGATAGAAGCGATAAGGAGCTTCTTGTGGAGTTTTTCTTACCAATGGTCACTTCCAAATTATACATTTCATATTTTTTTGCCTGTGAAGGTCTATAGAAACAGACCCAAGTAATTTTCTATAGCCTCAAGCGCACAAAATTTGTAAAATTATAACAGATCCTTGGGTACATTTTTGACTCACCTGCGGCTTAACTCCCATTATAGTAGTTTGTTTGTTCAATAATCCCAAGATTTTGATATCCATTTTTACAATACAGCAAGAGCGGAGTAAAAAATACAAAAAACCATGTAGTGAACTTACGTGGTCGTGTTCTGTGTATCGAAGGGTATATAACCAGTAAACCTGACCTCCACCCCCATGGCTCTGTTGACCATCGGGAAGATGGCCCAGAGCGTCCCACAGACGTAGATGGACCCCTGGTAGGCCATTAGCAGACGGTGCATAGAGCGAGCGTTTGCTTTCATCACTCCTTGGTTGTAGGGGCTCGTTGCTGCAAACGCTGGCCCTAGGGAGGCAAATCTTATTTATTAAACTCGCGCTGGAAGTTCATGTTGTTCTAAATAAAAAGTAGTTTGCGTGTTAAGTAAACGGGGTTTATTCCCAATGAGTCATACCAAGATTAGTAACACTGAGACTCAAAGGGAAAAAAAGTATCAATGAGTCACAGTCTTACTCATTGCAACTGATGTTTTTCCAAATGAGTCACTCTTACTCATCGGCACTCTGTATTCCCGTTGAGTAACACTATTACTAAACGAGACACTGTATTCCCGCTGAGTGTCAGAAATTAAATAAAACAATTGAAAATATTAAATTATTGTATATTGTAATGTAATAAACCCACATATGATTATGTTTTACAGAATAGGAATACTATTTTTAAATATTTTTCTTATAAAACATTTGAAGATCTGTTTTAACAACGAAAATAAACTACTTATATCTCTTTGTTCAAACACAACATAGGATTTTTAATCATTATTTTCTACCCAGTGATATGATTTTTTATTTAATGCCACTGTAGCGTATCAAGCGCCTTAATGGCACTGTATAATAAATAAATGAGTTTACACAAGAGGCGCCGATTGCAATAATAGAGGATTAATAAAATTAATAATAGAGGGTCAAGCAATATTGCGCCACAAGAACGAAAAAAAATGTTTGGTTTATTCGACTAATTTCAAACACTAGTTGTTAAGATTGATTGAGGTAAGTATTTTAAAATTGTTGATTGTTGTCTAGTTTTGTGGATCAAGGCGATGATTGTGATGTTTTAAAATTTTATATTATTTAAGATTGATTGTGATATTGTTAAAGTACAGTATTTTTTATTAAATAATTATTCTTCAAATACTTTTTTTTTATTTTGCAAAGTCCTCAACAGCTCCCATTGTAATCAGAAACTAAATGTGCTCTTAACATAATTTCAGTATATTTCTTTATAATTAAGAAAGTAAAAAAATCTGTTATATTTTTCCTTATTATGTTACATAAGTAATAAAATTGAGAATAACATTTTTAATTTGTTTTTTCGAAATTTATTATATTGCTTCCTATTCTGTTATCCATAACATCACAATGTAGGTATATTACAATATGTACTTTAATATTCAATTGTTATCTTTAATTTCTGATACTCAACGGGATTACAGTTTACAGAGTATTACGTTGAGTAACAGTGTTACTCAACGAAACTCTGTAATCCCGTCCCGGCGAAGCCACGGACAAAAGCTCTAGCCCGAACTAATATTATAAATGTGAAAGTGAGTTTGTTTTATTTGTTTGTTACCTCTCCACGCTCTATCTACTGAACTAATCTTCTTGAAATTTCGCATACACATAGTTAGAAGTACTGAGAAGGACATAGGGTACCTTTCATCCCGGAAAAAAGCACTGGAAGGGAAATTCACGCGGGCGAAAGCTAGTATTTAATAAACTAAAGTTTAATCTCACCATTGACGACAGCCAGGAGTTGTTCCACCCTAGCGCTGCGCACGTTGAAGGCTGTCTGCTTGGCGATGCAGCTCAGCACGGTAAACAGGATAAACAGTGTGTCCACCATCTTGTCTGTACTGTGCCTGGCCTACGGGATCCATCGATTTAGGTTCGGTTTCGGTCTTTAGTAACATGGTAACTATCATAAGCCTACGCGCATCGAAACGCGCAAAACGAAGTGTACAAAAAAATATAAAACTGTAGGCGATTCACAAAGATCTCAATTGGTGGAAAAGTGGAAGATATTTAGTAGCTCCACCGCTTCCAAATTCCTGGTCCAATATAACTATTATTTCATCCCAACCATTATAGTATCTGTTGCTGGTAAGTCTATCCAGTAAGTGTATTTGATCTTTGTGGTAATAGGGGTAATATAATAGTCTTATTTTTATTACGTTAACTTCCGGTTTATTACCTACATAGGTAGGTACTTATAAATGCATGCGACTAGTTTTTGAGCTAAATTCTGGCACCTTTCAGGTTTTTTTTACGGAAAACTGATGTATGATATGTACCAACCTGAACCACACTAATAAAGTGCTGCAAATTATACAAAATCACGGCGATCCAGACCAAACCCCTATAGCAATTATGCAGGATTCTTTTAGTGGGAGATACTTCTTTCATTACGATCTTGAAATAACCCACTTTGGCCAAAGCTTCAAAGTGAGGTCTAATCGATTCGTAAGTGGAATACGACTCCATCTTTCTAGCTAGAAAGCTTAATAAAGCTGTCAAAGAAGCGCTGGTGATTAAGGAGTGTAAATATCATTTAAATTTCATTCCACTTAGCGAAGGTTTGAGGTGGCGGTAATGTCCCATGTTTATAATAATAGGAACAGTTTGACTAATTAACTTACTACAGTATGATTCATTTACTTAATTTCTTTTAAATGATTTTGTTACTTGAATAATTTGTTTTTACTCGTATATATTTAGGCAGTCACAGTATAGTTGCCTTCACGTAAAAAGTGCGCTGGCGGTTAAGCTGCGCAGTAGGCGATATATCGGTCTATGCGGTCAGGCGGGTCTCATCCGGCGCGCGCGATTGGTTCGTCAGTCGTACCCATGCGCAAGTTTCACCCCCTCCTCACCCTACCAGCGACCTTTTTACGTGATGGGAAGTCGGACTTTTATTCCTACTTGCTGCCATATGGTAGTCATAGTACTCTCAGGGGGTACAAATTTCAGGAAGATTGGTTCAGTAGATAAAGCGTGAATAGGTAACAATCTTTTTTGTAAAATTGGCATTGTAATTGCGTTTTAATTTGCTGTGGCTGTCGTTTCAATTTAGTTGCATTCATCGTGCCACTTATTTGACAAGAAGAGACAGTTTATTCAAGTGAGCGCAGCTATACGAGAAGCTTTAAATAATGGGCCTGAGTCAGCCACCTGACAAATGAAAATATTTTTTTTTTATAATTTTCATTCGTAAGTTCAATGAGTGTCCGTCTATTTCTAAACACAACTGTTGTTTAGAACATGCATGCAAGTATTTACTTGCCTCAATTTAATTGTATGCAACAGGCAAGAAACTTGCACAGTCTAAATGGGCCTTAATGCTTATTGTATTGTTGTTATAGGATTGAGAAATAAAAGAATGAGTGAAAAAATATCATGCTGTATATGACAGGCCCGCCGCTCCCCACTTAAATGGGGGCGAAGGCGCTAATTTCGCAAACAAGCTATCAACACCTATCTCACATGTAAATGGTAAATGTGGTAAACGTCACAGGTAAATGTATCATTATGTTGTTTGTCCAATACTAAACGCGTCAATTAAGTTGTTTGTCTAATTAATACTTCAGTTGAGAATCTACAAGAGTGTTGCAGTAATTACTACCCAATTGTCTGAAATAAATATGTCGGTTCTTGTAAAATTACTAATTAACACTTAAGTTTAGAATCTACACGAGTGTTCTTGTACAATTAGACAGATACTCAAGCAAGGCATATGAATTTAAATAATCATTTTCTTACCTACATGAAACTAAGATTTAATAAAATGCGATGATGCGACTTCCTCTTTTCTACCTAAGTTGCTGTGCCCGACAGGGTCCATAAATGTACTTTCATTATATATGTCACCATGTCAACTTTATGGATGCAATAAAATATTGAGTATTGAGTATTTACTGGTGGCCAATAGAAGCCAAATCGATTTTTTTGAACTTTTGTCTGTATGTTTGAAGCGCATCTTGCAAAAACTACTGGACGAAATTTGATGCGGTTGTTACACTTGTATTGTTGAATGTCTAACTTTAAATTTGGCGTAGATTTCATCTTTATACGTGCTGCTTAGAACCTGAGATATAAATTACGCGCAAACGAAGTCGCAGGCACAAGCAATTCAATTATAGACGCAAAATATGTAGGGACAGAATTTTCAATTAATTATAAATTAATTACTACAAAATAATGTTTATTGACATATATCAGAAATAAACCACAGTAGCATTTTATTTGGTATTCAACTCCGACCGATCGCGTCTGCGAAGCGTTCACTTGCAACAGTACATAATATCTCGATGCTTGCAACATTGGAATGTGAAAACAATCTGCTGGCCAAATATATTTCTACAGTAAATACAGCGACAATTTTATACAACCCGACAAAATTTTGTGTACCTGTAGAATGACTATAAAAAGTAATATTTTACAAATTAAAAATATATATAATACAAACTTGCTTGTTCGGGTCGTCGACTTGGTTTGAATATGCCCGGGAACATGCAGTCAGACTCCATTTATCTTCCTTCAGCACATAATAATGAGGTCCAAATTCACATATAATTCGTCTATCAAACCCTATCAAAGTAAGGAACCCTCCCCTGTTGTCAGCAGACTAGCATTGATAGAGAATGTCAACAGAATTCTTATAAATTGCATAAACCTTCATAGAGAACGCAAACAATCATTCAAGTGAGTTGTATACAGTTAATGCCAAAATATTCTGTTCAATGATCTCGATTCACGCAACAGCCACAGCATGCACGATGGACCCCATAATAATAATCAACAATGTTGCATTATGCTATATTAAATTTAATTATAAATATTTCTACACTTTCTCATTTACAGATGGGACCCAGAGCTTCAATAATAAATGAATTAACCATGTCCTCATTTACACTTATTTTTACACTGTTCATCACTCGATTACAATTTCAGGGCACTGTCTCTTGGGTGACGTTTCGTCGTCAGCAGGTTCTTTCCGTTTTAGCGTCTTCGATTCTTCTGTGGAGTCTAGGTTTTCGTCAGTCTTTTGTTCGTCAGCTAGTCTGTCATCTGTGGCGTCGCCGGCCGCATCGCTGGTCGCGTCGCCAGTCGCATCGCTGGTCGCGTCGCCAGTGTTGTCGTCTTGTGGCAGGGCTGCACTGTCGGGGTAATCATCGCTGGGTTCCAACCGAGGCTCAGATTTTTGGGAATTTGATTCCGAGCTCGCTCTTTTACTTAGTGCGATCCGCGTTTGCAGTGCTCTGTGCAGATGCGCAATGTCTACAGGTGCGCCCTGAAATAAGAGGTTGATAGTTAATTGCACAGATTTTTTCAGGTTTTCAATAGAGTTGTGCACTGATCATCTACCACGTTAATTTTTAGACTTTGGATCATATGCTGCTGCTTATTCTAACCTTAGCGGGCAACCACTTGCTATTAAAGACCAGTCGCGGGGACATAGTCACTGGTGGTCCCAACTAACTCATTGTGAAGAGAAAAATATCCTTATTTGCAACAGTCGCAGCTGTACAGTATATACTGACCATGACCAGGAACAGCTTGATCTGGTTGTGGCAGTCGGCGGCGGTGACCCGCAGCGACCTGGGCGCGGCCCGGTCGGCCACCATGGCAGGCCACACTCGCGTGTTGGCAACAGTCGCAGCTGTACAGTATATACTGACCATGACCAGGAACAGCTTGATCTGGTTGTGGCAGTCGGCGGCGGTGACCCGCAGCGACCTGGGCGCGGCCCGGTCGGCCACCATGGCAGGCCACACTCGCGTGTTGGCAACAGTCGCAGCTGTACAGTATATACTGACCATGACCAGGAACAGCTTGATCTGGTTGTGGCAGTCGGCGGCGGTGACCCGCAGCGACCTGGGCGCGGCCCGGTCGGCCACCATGGCAGGCCACACTCGCGTGTTGGCAACAGTCGCAGCTGTACAGTATATACTGACCATGACCAGGAACAGCTTGATCTGGTTGTGGCAGTCGGCGGCGGTGACCCGCAGCGACCTGGGCGCGGCCCGGTCGGCCACCATGGCAGGCCACACTCGCGTGTTGGCAACAGTCGCAGCTGTACAGTATATACTGACCATGACCAGGAACAGCTTGATCTGGTTGTGGCAGTCGGCGGCGGTGACCCGCAGCGACCTGGGCGCGGCCCGGTCGGCCACCATGGCAGGCCACACTCGCGTGTTGGCAACAGTCGCAGCTGTACAGTATATACTGACCATGACCAGGAACAGCTTGATCTGGTTGTGGCAGTCGGCGGCGGTGACCCGCAGCGACCTGGGCGCGGCCCGGTCGGCCACCATGGCAGGCCACACTCGCGTGTTGGCAACAGTCGCAGCTGTACAGTATATACTGACCATGACCAGGAACAGCTTGATCTGGTTGTGGCAGTCGGCGGCGGTGACCCGCAGCGACCTGGGCGCGGCCCGGTCGGCCACCATGGCAGGCCACACTCGCGTGTTGGCAACAGTCGCAGCTGTACAGTATATACTGACCATGACCAGGAACAGCTTGATCTGGTTGTGGCAGTCGGCGGCGGTGACCCGCAGCGACCTGGGCGCGGCCCGGTCGGCCACCATGGCAGGCCACACTCGCGTGTTGAGCAGCAGCCGCAGTGAGCCGGCCGCGCGCGCCAGCAGTCGCGGCCCGCTGCGGCTGTCGTTGAGTCGCAGCACGCCGCGCCCGCGCTCGCGCCAGCTGCCGCTCTCCCACGCGAACAGGCGACATGAAATCTGTACAATTATATACATGTTACGCTGAGCGAAATAAAGCTCACAACGGGCTGTGAAGACGTGAAATTCTTTATGTGGATCTGAGAGATGTTAGGCACATTTTTAATTTTTATGCATTTTTGCAATATGCGTATCGTTTTATAGGTTTTTAGGGGTGCTGATTATGAAAATGATATTAATTTCGGTATCCAAGATGACAGACACATTTTTAATATTTACAATATGGGTATTGTTTTCTAGGTTTTTGAGGATGCCGATTACGAAAATGATTTTTGTCTATTTTCCTGAAAGAGCAAGTTAAACAAGATGACTTGAAAGATGGCAGGCCCGTTATGGGTCAGGCTGTCCAGATATCGGAAGCACTGGAAGGACCTGGAGGAGGCCTATTTGTCAAGAGGACACACCGAAACAAATTCAGCATAAAAAGGCTATTGAGATTGAGAAAGAAACTTACATACATATTTACATACATGCTACTTACATACATGAACCCTGAAAACATAACACTCCATTTTTGGTCAGTAGAGTAAAACAATATTGACCTGCGCAACATTGGTCTCGTCCTCCTCGCCAGTGGTGGTGTATGTGGCGGTGGGGGGCGGCGGCGCGGCGTGCGAGCGCTCGTACTCCGCCGCCGCCTGCGCAAGCCCCGCCGCAGGGTCAGCGCTGCGGCTGCTCTCCTCCTGGTAATGTGGACGCATTTTATAGTGTACGAGTCCAAAGTAGACAGATAAATTATTTATTCTCAACCATTTACACTTTGAAAAAAAGCATATAACATAGTAACAATGGCAGTAACAATACAAATGTGAAATATATGACGAAATTTAAATGTGCATGTTGAATGTACTATGACATTGTGTAAAGTATAATAAAAATTTGTAAATGATGAGAAAGGATCCAGACTCAGCAAATAGTCGAAGGCAAAACTGGCCGCGCTGCGACGCTGATGATTATGGCAGAACCCTGGGTGAGGTCAGCAAAGCAACACAAAATTGAGCCAATTGCAAAGTGGTGCCCAAGCATCTACCAAACATGAGTCTTAATCACTTCTGTCTTCTATGAGCAATTCTCTATAAACTACAAGATTTTATTCTTGTTTTCACTAATAATGTGTTTTATGATGAATATTTATAATACAAAGTTTGCAAAATTTTGTAAGTAGGTATTTACATACAAATGAATGTTTTATAAGTAGCACAGTATTTATGAGAATGACGTAGGTATTAGCTGGAATAGTAGATATGATATCCTACAAATATTTATAGACAGACATAAACGCTTGTGACAATGGTTGCCTGTTATTACACAAAAAAAAAAGATACTTAATAAAAATCATCACAAAATTAAACAGAAAATATTGTCTGAGGTGGATACAACTTTGTTCAATGGAATACTTTAAAATGTTGAAAAAGAAAGGGTAAATCCAAAAGACAAACCTGTACATTCTCCTTCACTGAAGCGGCAGCACTTGTGAACAACAACTCAGAAGTGCCATTTGTTGAGCTATGCTCCGATGAGGAAGCTTCCCCGTTATTTAAATTCTCATTAATGACAACTCTCTCGCTCAGGTTCTGACCAAAAACAAAACCGGACGATGAACTCGCTGGCTGGGCAGGTGCTGGGACAGGGTTGGCTGTCCTCGGAGTCACATTTGAAGACCCCAATGGCACAAACTTAGGAACTTCTTCCTCTTTTGTTTCTTTTGAGGAGTTTTCTGGTTCAGTTTTAGTTTCTGAGTCCTCTGATGGCTCAGTGGCTTTGAGGAATGGGTTGATACCTGGCTTCAGCTGTGGTGGGCGTAACACTGAGCCTGTAAAACAAAGTTATTCTCAAATCTTTATCTATACTGCCAATTCTGTCTAGTAATTCTGTGTAGATTATAAAGGAAAATCCATATAAGTATTAGCTGAAATAATAACTAACTTACCAAATGGATTGCAGCTTTTGCTGGTGCCTGAAGTAGAACTGGAACCAAACCCGGAGGAGCCGAAGCCTCCCAGACGAGGTTTTGCCAACACCACCCGTGACTGGGATGAACCGTTGCAAAAATCCTCCATTGGTGTTTTACCTGATAGAAAACTCCTTTTAAATATTCTGTGTACAAAACTTCACTAACTGCAGCATATCTATACAAGATTTCCACAATCATAGGGTGTGTTTGAATGTTGTATAAGTAGCTTTATCAAAATAAATCACTTTGATTAAAAAAACTAACAACTTACATGTTCTGCTGAAGTTAGTAACAGGGTTTGTTAGCTGGTTTTCAAATTAATGAATTATATTCATATACAAAAATAAATTAAAGAGATCACTTAGAAGAAACGTCTGGTCATGTTAGCATGAAGTTTAGCAAATTATTATCTATAAAAATGTGTTCTCATAGCAATGTATCTTATCAAAGCAAGAGAAAAACAGTAAATTGAGATTGAATTATCGCGGAAAATATCATTGAAATCTAGACAAATCAACAGTACACTCATACCTCTTTGAAGAACGCCCTTGTTTTTAATGTGAAGACTCAATTTTGACAAATCAACAAATGTTTTAATTCAATTTGATTCAGGTAAAGGTGCATACTTGAACGATACATTTATTCTTATAATCGCGCATATAGTACCAGGAAAGGAATAACTTTATCCAAAAAACACTAATCGACCGAAATGGAATCAAAAATCAAACAAAAAATTTCGTTGATGATGCAGCATGGTCAGACTCCACCAAGGGCATGTTCAAATAAAAGTAATGAAACACATAATCTGTTTATGATTGATACTCTTAATATCCGTTGTGATTCAGTGTGGAAAACAAAAGTTATCGAATAATTTTGATAAAATATTGAAAAGTTACCTTGCTTCGCGTCTGCCATTGTGAATTTTTTTACATGGCCGAATAGTTAATGTTGCCATATTTTATTTTAAATATATCCCATCCCACATCCCACCATTAGTCAAAGATGTTACCATTACCATTGCATTTCATTTAAATAAAAATAGCAAGCATGGGCCTGTGACTTTGTTCCCGTGTCAAAATCGGGAAATCCTTCCTTAAAAACCTGCATCAAAGAAAAAATACACCTGCATGCCAAACAGCTTCGTATGCCCAGTAGTTTTGACTGTGCGTTGTCTGTCAGTCCAGTCAATCAGTCAGTCATGAATTATCATCAGTATTGTCCGCGGATTCGCACGCGTGAATTTCCCGCGGAAACAGTGCTTTTTCTCGGGATCAAAAATACTCTAAGTCCCGTATTAATAAATGACACTCAAGTCTTAGCTCGATCTTGAAAGCTCACTTGAGTCGCGGTGCTAATTTATAAATCTTACTTGAGTTCCCGCTTGAGTTCCGCGTTTCAGCCGTTTCAGCCGAGTGAAGACGTAATAATAAACAAATATCAGCACTCAAGATGCTACTCAAGCAAGAGCGTATTTGCTGATGACAGTACAACCATGACATGAGTAGGGACACGAAAAAAGTATCGATACTTTGTGGTATCGAGTACTTTTCCTTTCGATACCGATACTTTTGTACTCGATACTTTGTATTCGATACTTTTACTCAATGAGTACTTTTTCAGAGATATCGTATGGAATATATATATTTTTTATTTATTTATTAGGTTCGCCAACTGGCTATGCAACATAATATAATGTAATGTGTTGGAATTATTAAAAAAAAAATCTTTGTTTAGAAATTAGGTTTTTTTTTTAACACCGCGACTGTACTACGAGTACCTAATATAATAACCAAATATCGGGATAACCAAATGGCTGAAATTTTGAGTACTGGAGTTTAGGTACCTAGTTACCTACCTGCACTATGTGTACATACATAATTGGCTGTCTGCCGAAATTCTTATTGTAGTATTATATTCATTACGTACGTATTACTTTGTGGCTCTCAAGTTCAGAGTAGGTTGCAAACTTAGTAACGAGAGCAATTACAGCATTGAATCGATTCTGAAAGTTTTGTATTAATCGTACACAAGGTTCTTTTTAAAAAAAATACACACACTGCGCTGCGCAAGCATTTTGCAGCTGCAGCAGCATCAGTCGTCAGTCTGTGGTTTATAATGTTGTTTGAAGAAATTTATGCTGATTTGTCAGGTATATAATGTTTTTGTTTATTTAATTCAAATAAAAAAAAATAAGAAAAAGTACTCGATACCCTAAGGTATCTGTTTGTAATATAATTGTTTGAAACGGAACGCGAGGGTTTCCCATTGGCGCCGCTACGCGCAGTCGGCGCTGGCGTCGCCCGCCCGGCCGGCGTCGGCAGTCGCGAGCGACCATTTTGAATGAGTATCGGTTTGGACAGCGCGGTGTGAGGTCGTACTGCGCGATATATCCCCGCCGGTGCGGGCGACCATCTTGTTGGTCAGTTTTACGACCGCGTGTGAACGGTCTATTAACTAGTTTGATTTGTGATTGTTTAATTGTTAGTTTGAAGTGTAATTGTGTATTTCATCGTTGTTAAATAACTAATAAGCTCGCGATAATTTGTGTTGTGCGAAAGAAATGTGTTTAGACTGTTTGTTGTGAACGACGTGATTTGTGGCTGCCTGGGGACGCCGAATCCTGTTGCCGAGTGAACCCTCGTGAAGAAAGCAAGGTATTTATTCTGGGGATTGAGATCTCAAGGGGGTAGTTTGGGTGATTAGGGACCAACCCCCCCCCTCTTCCGAAGACACTCGAAGTTGGATCCGAAGATTAAGAAGATTCAGTTTGGTAAGTGGTTTGAATTGTAGTTATTAAGTTAGGTTAGTATATAGGGCCCCGTAGCTCCCTATATAAGCTACGGTGGTAGCAGTCTGCGTATAGCTTAAGTTAGGTTCTAGTCGGACAAGCGTGGTGCCGCGTGGAGATTTTTTCCCGGTACTTATTTTTACCGGTGGGTTTTTTCCCGGTAAAGTTCCGGTACAGAATTCTTCCCGCCACTTCGTTTGTCCGGATTCTCTGCGCACATTTTCTGGTAGCAGAGCGTAGTTTATCTACCCTCTATTTGTTCGTTTGTAAAAAATAATTAATTGTTTGTAAAAATTATTAGATTTTTCTTAGTTTGTTTGTATAAGAATATTTGTAACCTTTTTTGTATTTGTTTGCGGTTTGTGCCGTGCGTTCCGGGTTTGTGCCATTCTCATACCTACCGCGGTTCTTCGTGTAGTTGTTTGATTTTGTTGTTTTTTATTTACCTTTTGTTATTTTTTGTTTGTGACTTGACGCGATGGCGAAGGTCTCCAATGCTAGGGCGACACTCGCCAACGAATTGAGATGGTTTGTGACGGCCGGAGGACTCCTGTCCCGGAAGGACAGGGAGGGCGCCATACTGCTAAGAGCGGATCACCTCCTGTCGTGTATAAAAAATAAAAAAAAATAAAAAGTGTATTGTGGGTTGCTGTGTGGTGTGGTGCGCAGGGGTCTCCAACTATTTGAAGCGAAGACGGGCAGTATCCCTGCGCAGTGCGATTATACACGAACAATTACTTTAGAGAGAGCCGGATGTAATGCTCAGGATAGAGCCTCGTACTTTTGAAGTACAAGGACCTCTTGTCTAGTAAGCCTTAGGTCCTGGGAGTCATGGGCAGGATGATATCATTAATACAATATGGTTGGGATAGAATATAGCATTTTATTCCATAAACACACTAGCCGCTGAGGGCGGGCACATGTTATACTAATACCAAAATCTGATAATTCTTTGCCGCAATTAAAAGTTAAAATCAACATAAACCAAATATAGGGTACCTGGCCAGGTCCGTACACAAACGTCTGTGCGCACTTAGAACGTCGTTCCGTTCACCGTTATGATCCGTTGGGTTCGAGCACTGGCGCTGGTCACGACATCAAAGCGGCGCGGTGCTCCTGCGACGCTCCGTTGTATGCGAGATAGTAGATGCTGGCTGGACCTTCCGAAGTTTGCGCTGAGTCACTACAAGGACATCGGATCGGGGGCGGCGATGTGGCCTTCGGAAATAAGGTTAGGATCCAGTGTGTTGCACTTTGGGGTCGCCGACGACGGGGCCTGCGCCGTGGCATGCGGCCCACGGTCCGGGAGAACCGCACCCTCTGGTGATGGGAGGACACTCCAGGAAGCGCCAATTCATACGGCCGGGCGGGCACGTGGATATCAACAGCTCATCCTCCTGACAACTTCGTGGCGACAAATATCCCCTGTGTCCTTGCGCGTATCGCGGATTTTAAAGCTAAAGGTTAAACTATAGTCCCATGACGGGGTGCCGAGGGCGGCGAAAGTGAAAAAACCCAAAAAATTTAATGATTTTGCTCAAGCCATGTTACATGTCGTAGCGGCCACCCAGGAAGAGAAAGATCCCTCCACTTGATTTGACATTCCGCCTCGTCGCGTTCCATTTCGCCCAATTCGGACGCACGTCAAACCAACTTTTAAACATTCTTTAAAAGAACTAATGTTTAAATAAGGTATTTATTCGTTGAATATTATAACAATCTAAGTCGACGATATTAAAGGAGAATAATTAAAATTCTACAACAATCCAGCCATGATTTCTTATTTGTTTATGATAAGAAAGGTTGGTTAGGAACTGATACGGAACGTGTGTCACCAGCTGTCAATGTCAGACGTCCATCTCTGCAGATTTTGTTGACAGTCTAATTTAATCATAGAATGTTTTGTTACGAATGTTTAGTTTTTGATATAATTCCGTAAGTACACAAAATCGCGTCGAGTTATTGCTACCAATGGTTTCGGCGTGACTCAGAGAACGTTTTGATGTGCGGGTCTCCCTGTCTTCCTATCAAGTATTGTAAAAACAACATATGAAATTTGTGTACCGGTGTTTCACTTTCCAATTCAATTTGTCTGGAAACTAATGGATTTGAATGCCTGCTATTGTGATGCGTCGAGAGCCTATCATGCAGGTAATACGCCACAGGAATAGTATCCCAATATATCAACTATTTCGCCTAAAATATGACATGCAAAGTTGACCAGTTAGAAGTTCAAAATAATTCTGTAGTTATCACTACAATACCCCCCTTTTCGGCAAAGAGGTTAAGTCGTACTTAGCCGAAACAGCCGGGGTAACCGGAGAAAACATTAACCTATCCTACGGCAATATATTTCTAAATATAAAACTGTCAGCTATATATGAAACTAACTCATGCTATCTCATATATTAAACTAAAATGTATGTTCTAGAGTTCTAAAACTAACTCAATTTATGTTGAGTGTCAGGAATACAGCGTCTGGCCAGACCGCTGCAATTCCCCTGCATTAAAAAATCGTACTTGGATTTCTAATGAGATAATCGCAAGTAGCATACTAATAATAAAGAATTATCTAAAGTAATATAGTTCTTACTTATGTATAATAAGAAAACCTATTTGAGATTTAATTAAAATATGTAATCTATCATTCCTACATAATTTACTAGTTAGTAATTAAATTGTAAACCTAATAAAGTCTTTAAACTAATGGAGAGATTGACATTTAAATGTATAGCCGTTGGGCTGACATTGTATAAGGAAAAAAACTTATTTTCCTTTTTTTCTCAAAAATTAAGGAGTATTAATCCATATCCTTATATTTACTCTGGCGCCTAGAGTGTGTAGTTACAAAAGAAATTGGTTTTCATGAAAACGCTTGACAAAAAAATTTCACATGTGAGTCATGTTATATGTGAAAAATGAGGCCTCTGATTGGTTATACCAATCCAAAATAACAAAGTTCAAGATAAGAAAGTTGCTAGCTAGGGGACACACCTTGTGAGACTTTTATTATGTCCAGGACATGATATTTTCCATCTTTACCAGTTTCTATCTCCTGAAGGTTGTAAACAACATCCGAATGCTTCCTGACAACTTTACATCACAAAGCGCGGTGCTAGTTTAGCGGAGAAGAAGTGAGCTGAACGACTGGTCATTTGAAGGTATTAACGAATTTGGAATGCCGCCTCTTTTCGGCAACATGCCATCCGTCATTATCTCCCGACCTTTAGCTAACAAAAATGGTGTGTGCCCAGTGGCAACATTAATAATGCTATTCAAAGATAGTTACCACTAATTAAGTCAGAAAAACATTTCAGTACCTACTTTATGTTCTGAAGTGTTTCGACTACGCCTAGAATCATCAATTCTAAGAAAAAAATCTGTGACGTCTGAGTCACCAGAAAATTTTAAATTCCACGACCTCAAATGGTCCTCCTTTAATATGTGAATAACGCGCTCATCATCTTCCCTAGTCTCCGTAACATAGGTAGTCCTACTCATTGAGTTGGCTTGACGTACTAAGTCGGGAGCTCCTAGTTGAGACGATGTGGGTTGTAACGCTTTAAGTGTGGAAGGGCCGGGTGGGTGGGTGTCAATTGCACCTCCCCGTGGTCGTGTATTAACAAATGAGGAAGTAGTAGTGGTAGGTGGTTTGTTTTCCTCCCCACTTACTTCATGATATTGCTCTTCCCTTTCGCCGTCCGACATGTTGGCAAGAATGTGAGGTTATATGTGTCAGGGTATGTAATAGGTTATAATAATTGATAAATTTTTAAATAGATACAGGTTACTCCCTGTCAATAAAAATAAATTAGCTCTCAAATTGAGATTAAATAGGAATTATGGCTGAGCGCTATGCTTTTTATTCATAGCGAAGCCCAAATAAAATATTAATTATTATATTATTAATTATAATATTATTTAGTAATATTATAATAATTACTATGAATTGTATTAAATATATGCTTACAACCCTGTCGCACATAAACCTAACAAACACTAAAGTATAATAACTTTACAGTCAATGATATCACCAAAATTTCAAAATAACAAGTGAGCGAGTTTAAAAAATTTAAAAACTATTTTTTAGAAAAAACTGCCACTCTCACAGGACTCAAAGGCTCAAAAATATAGTAGTTCGGGCGCCATTGTCGTGTATAAAAAATAAAAAAAAATAAAAAGTGTATTGTGGGTTGCTGTGTGGTGTGGTGCGCAGGGGTCTCCAACTATTTGAAGCGAAGACGGGCAGTATCCCTGCGCAGTGCGATTATACACGAACAATTACTTTAGAGAGAGCCGGATGTAATGCTCAGGATAGAGCCTCGTACTTTTGAAGTACAAGGACCTCTTGTCTAGTAAGCCTTAGGTCCTGGGAGTCATGGGCAGGATGATATCATTAATACAATATGGTTGGGATAGAATATAGCATTTTATTCCATAAACACACTAGCCGCTGAGGGCGGGCACATGTTATACTAATACCAAAATCTGATAATTCTTTGCCGCAATTAAAAGTTAAAATCAACATAAACCAAATATAGGGTACCTGGCCAGGTCCGTACACAAACGTCTGTGCGCACTTAGAACGTCGTTCCGTTCACCGTTATGATCCGTTGGGTTCGAGCACTGGCGCTGGTCACGACATCAAAGCGGCGCGGTGCTCCTGCGACGCTCCGTTGTATGCGAGATAGTAGATGCTGGCTGGACCTTCCGAAGTTTGCGCTGAGTCACTACAAGGACATCGGATCGGGGGCGGCGATGTGGCCTTCGGAAATAAGGTTAGGATCCAGTGTGTTGCACTTTGGGGTCGCCGACGACGGGGCCTGCGCCGTGGCATGCGGCCCACGGTCCGGGAGAACCGCACCCTCTGGTGATGGGAGGACACTCCAGGAAGCGCCAATTCATACGGCCGGGCGGGCACGTGGATATCAACAGCTCATCCTCCTGACAACTTCGTGGCGACAAATATCCCCTGTGTCCTTGCGCGTATCGCGGATTTTAAAGCTAAAGGTTAAACTATAGTCCCATGACGGGGTGCCGAGGGCGGCGAAAGTGAAAAAACCCAAAAAATTTAATGATTTTGCTCAAGCCATGTTACATGTCGTAGCGGCCACCCAGGAAGAGAAAGATCCCTCCACTTGATTTGACATTCCGCCTCGTCGCGTTCCATTTCGCCCAATTCGGACGCACGTCAAACCAACTTTTAAACATTCTTTAAAAGAACTAATGTTTAAATAAGGTATTTATTCGTTGAATATTATAACAATCTAAGTCGACGATATTAAAGGAGAATAATTAAAATTCTACAACAATCCAGCCATGATTTCTTATTTGTTTATGATAAGAAAGGTTGGTTAGGAACTGATACGGAACGTGTGTCACCAGCTGTCAATGTCAGACGTCCATCTCTGCAGATTTTGTTGACAGTCTAATTTAATCATAGAATGTTTTGTTACGAATGTTTAGTTTTTGATATAATTCCGTAAGTACACAAAATCGCGTCGAGTTATTGCTACCAATGGTTTCGGCGTGACTCAGAGAACGTTTTGATGTGCGGGTCTCCCTGTCTTCCTATCAAGTATTGTAAAAACAACATATGAAATTTGTGTACCGGTGTTTCACTTTCCAATTCAATTTGTCTGGAAACTAATGGATTTGAATGCCTGCTATTGTGATGCGTCGAGAGCCTATCATGCAGGTAATACGCCACAGGAATAGTATCCCAATATATCAACTATTTCGCCTAAAATATGACATGCAAAGTTGACCAGTTAGAAGTTCAAAATAATTCTGTAGTTATCACTACACTCCACTCACGATTGATTAGCGCGGAAGCGGCCATGGTGGTGCTTACCGAAGCCGAACTTGCCCCGGAGGTCTACGCAGGTCACATGGCGGACATGGACCAGATCCTGAGTCTGCACGATGATATCGCGGAGGCGGCGACCGCAATAAGGGCGAGACAGGCTGGCGGACCAGCCCCTCGCACACCTGTTAGACAGGAAGGACCAGCGGTTACTGGTCGGCTCCCCACCCTTCAGCTGTCCCACTTTGGGGGTAGGATGGAGGAGTGGGTAGCATATAAAAATATGTTTGAGTCCCTGGTCGTAGCACGACAGGATTTGTCGAAGGCCCAGAAGATGGCCTACCTCCTCTCCACTCTTGAGGATGAAGCGCGGTCGCTCATCCAGCACCTCCGGGTGGAGGACGACCAGTACGATACGGCTTGGGAGTTATTGAACTCCCGCTACCAAAACTTACGTTTGTTAGCGGATGCGCACGCCGCACAGTTGATGGCCCTGCCCAAGGTGGCCAACAGGGCACAGTTGCGCCTGCAGTTGCTCACGCCCGTTACAGTGGCCTGTAACGCGCTCCGCACACTGGGGCTGCCGGTGGACCAATGGTCTTTTTTGTTGGTGCACATTGTATTGGGCAAATTGCCCAATGACATCCGCTCGCGGTTTGAGCGCGAAAATGCGGAGCGGGATAGCACCACCCCACCAACATTCACTGACTTGGTGAAGTTTTTGGAGTTTGAGGCACGGGCTGCTGAGAATACCATGACGGACTCAGCGCCATCCAGAGCGCCTGAACGTAGGCCCTTGGAACCCTCATGGCGAGGGAAGCCCCAACAGGGACGGCAACCGCCACCGCGTGGAGCTGGTGTGCGGGTTGCACACACGGCAGCAGTCGTGAGGGACGCGGACTGCCTGCAATGTGGCCGGATGGGCCACAGCCTGCTACAATGCAGGGACTGGCAGAGACTGCCAGTACAAGATAGGCGCCGCATGGCAAAGCGGCATGAACTTTGCTTTTATTGTTTGGGCGGTCACTATGCACGTGACTGTCCCAGTGCCATACCATGCAGTGCATGCCGTGGGCTGCACCACGTGATGCTCTGCATGAACCGGAACGGGGATGGCACCCGGATGCTGAGGCAGAGTCCCCTATGGGCGGGGGCGCTCCTGCGCGAAGCCCTCCACCATCGGACGGAGGACGCGGCTTCGCTCGTCGCACCCCCCCTCGGGAGGGGGGTCGCGTACCGGCGCGGGTCTTGGCGGACCGGGACCACGCGCCCCAAGGTCGTGGCCAGTATGTGGCTGGCCAGGCCCCGGCCCCCGCCCATGGGGGCCCTAGATCGGACGTGAGAGTGGGGACACCCCCCTCCACGCGGGTTACCAATGCCCAACACATGCAGCCGCAGCGGTTTTCTCCGCCGCTGCACGAGTACCCACGGCTGGAGAACCACCCGCCGTACCATATGTATGGATGTGCACTCGCCCGCCATATTATCCGGGTCAGTGGCGCGCCCCTGGTTTGGAGAGAGTGGGGAGCCCGTAACTAGCTTGCTCCTTTGCTGGGACAGAGCCGCGGACGGTTCTGCTCCCTACCGCGGTGGTCCGCGTATGGGGTCGTAGGGGGGAAGCCATTAATTTGAGAGCTCTGTTGGACTCAGGGGCTCAAAGCAGTTTGGTTACCACTCGAGTGGCACACCAGTTAGGTTTAGTCGTGGAAGACTCGCCTGTGCCACTTCTTGGAGTTGGTGGCATACAAGTGAAGTGTCTGACGGGCCAGACACTTGTCACTAGGGAATGCAATCCGGATAATCCGTAATCCGAAACATCCGGATTTCCGCAAATTTTTACCCGACTTCTAAATCCGGATTCCAAAATCGAATCCGGATTTTCTGAATAATAAAATACTAGCTTTTGCCCGTGGCTTTGTCCACGTGAATTTCCCACGGGAACAGTGCTTTTTCCTGGGATGAAAGGTACCCTATGTCTTATGATATGATTAGGTTAGGATAATATGATTAGGCTTGTGATTCGGGGGCTAATAAACGATTGTAACTGTTTACGAGTATAATAATTCACTTACACACAATGCGATAATAAACATTATACTAAACGTTCCTTGGAAAGAGTATCTGATTCTCAAGTTAGAAATAGGAACAATATTGTTAGTCTCTAAATTATCAATCACTGTGTTAGTAAAATAAACTATGATAAAAAAGATCGAGTGTACAAGTATTTTATTATACATATATAGGCTTGATGGACACTTTGTCTCATTTTTCAAGATTAGAAATCAATAGAAGTCAAAAGTGGATATAGGAAACCTAGAAAATACTAAGAATTAACAAATTTAGTAATGATAAAAAGTAGAAGAAAATATTGAATAGTCTATATAGTGTACATCGCTAATATGTCTTTTTTTAACCATTTGCTAAAACAAAATAGATTTTAATTTGAAGATTTTCCGTCATTTATTTTGTCGTGTTATGTTACGAACATGATTGTTGTCATTACAGTGCTCACAGTCTCAATATTTTTGCAGACTAAGGCCGCGTTCTCGCGTTTACGCAGCGACGAGCTACACGTCACGTAGGACACAAAATTATATGAAAACCGTTGAGAATGGTCTCTTGTAACGTCGATATCAGCGTAACGTTGAGGGGAAAGAGCGGCGAGTGCGGAGTGGCTTTGCGTCGTCTGGGATTCTCGACAGATTTTAGGTCAAACTGTTAACAAATTGGTTGCACTCTTTCGTCTTAAAAGAGCTAAAAAGAGATAGACATATTGTCTACAACAACTCCACAAAAAATAAATTCACAAAAAAGTTATTACGAGAAGCGGCTTTCTACAAAGGAACGCAGACTGTCGCAAACTTAAGGCGCCGCGTTTTGGATTATTTCTGATTTATTTTGAAGCCTTTTTTTAAATCATCTGGAATGCGTGCAAAGTTAAAAATATCGAAAGAAATTAGGTGATATTTGATTTAAACAATAAATTACTGGTGGTAATCGCATCAGGCTAATAGTATTCTATTTTTTAATACTTATGGTAATGGCTGAAACGGTGGTGGCCGACTGGTGGGGCGCCCGCCTGTGGATGCAAAATCCCAGGTTCGAATCCTGCCCGGGCTACATGGCTTTGTATACCAATCTGACTCATGTTAGTTTTCATCGACCACCACTTGCTTCCGGTGAAGGAAAACATCGTGAGGAAACCTGCACTCTGGTTGATGATAATAGCTAGTGTGTGAAATGGAGAAGGCAATGGCAAACCACTCCATTAAAATTGCAAAGAGAGTCGTTGTGTGTGTTTCATTCCATATAATGACCACAACCCTCAGTCATGAGGAAATACGACTAAAGAGAGAGATGGTAATGGCTAAGAATCCATAATAATGACGATTAGTGTGTTGCAAAAGGCAATACCAGTTTTAAAAACAAATTAATGTGTTATTTTGTAATCAGTGATATAAACTTCACCTAAATAAATTAATAAACCAAACAATACGATGAAATAAAATATTAGGTAATCATGGATTACATCCCCTTAAGCTAGCAGCAGACGGCGTTAGCCGCTGCGACCTGCGGCCTCCGTTAACTATACCGTGTAGTAAAACATCGATGTTTATTATTATAAAAATAAAATATAGAAGCTTTTATTTTATTTTTTGGTAGGTAAAATTTGTTTTAATCTAGAAACCTTAGAAAATCTATAAAATATACTTTAAATACTTTACTATACAAAGATAAACGTATACACAACATCTTATAAAAAACCAAAAACATTATTAAAAATGCTACTTTTAACCGACTTCAAAAAAAGGAGGTTCTCAGTTTGACCTGGATTTTTGTATGTATGTTTGTCCGCGATTATCTGGCGTTTGGCTGTACCGATTTTGATGCGGTTTTTAGAAAATCATTTTAATGCAACGCAATAGAATTACATATTTATATATCGACTAGCTTATACCCACGGCTTTGCCCGAGAAAATTGTACATCAAAGCTTTCCTTTATTATGACATGACCCACCCAGTCCATTAGTATAAACCGCATAAACATCTGTTCAGTAGTTTTTGAGTTTATCGCGAGCAGACAGACGGGTTGTCCCTAGTTTGTAAGTACCTGCCAAGAAAGACAAAATATCGATATATCGATGTTTTGTTTTCGTGTTTGCATACATCCCTAAGCCGGCGTCTATCAAGGTGCTGCAAGGTGCCGCCGGTCGCAGCGACCAGCTACACTCGACAGCACCCTGCAGCACTTTGATTAACGCCGCTATAAGTTGAACTGTTGACATATTGGATGTACTCTTTCTTCATATGCACTAAATTCTGTGCTAAAAAGAGACAGATATATCACACACATTATCACTACAACTCAGTGTAGTCGCGTGCTGCAGACTCTTGCGGCTTAAAGGCGGTCTCGTGATAATCGGTGTGCTGTAAACTCTAGCTACAGTCGACGTATTCGCCAGACCCCACTTTAACCTATACTACGTTCTTATCAACATAAGAAATTAGTAAAAATGACAAAACTTGGCTTCTTTTAGTGTACACCATTGAATTATAAATAAATAGTGTACACTTATTTAATGAATTTGAAAAAAGTAACTCATACATTTATAAAAGTTAGTTAGTTATAATCGTAGTCTCTTTTAAACTTTAAACACATATCTCTCGTCTCGTTGCGACCACACGGTGGATGCAAATCCATCGAAACAACCTATATACACAAATATAAAAAAACACAATATTAAAAAAATATAAAAATCCGTAAAATCCGGATAAACCGGATTGGATCACAAATCCGTTCTTAAAAATCCGGATTTTAAAACAGAACGGATTTGCATTCCCTACTTGTCACCTTTTCTTCGCTGAAGTCCTCCACAATGAGGATCACGACTTCGGCTATGGTAATGGATACCATTGCGGGTTGGCACCCCTCGACAGACATACCGCCGGGTGTGTTGTCTTTGGTTTCGGGTCTGGATTTGGCCGACCCCTTTGTCTTTCATCCCGGCCCAGTGGACTTGCTCCTGGGCTCGGACGTATTGGGTTGGATTTTGTTGGGTACCCAGAAAGCTCTGGGTTCGTCTTCACTGATGGCAGTGTCGACTATCTTTGGTTCCGCCCTGATGGGCCCTGTGTTTGATAATAGCACCGTGGAGGAGCCACCGGTCGTCGCATCTGCGTCCTTGGCCAAGACCATGCAAAGGTTTTGGGAGGTGGAGGAGCCACCTATGAGTTCCAGGATGGATCCGGAACACGCTGAGTGCGAAGCCCTTTTTCGATCGACCACGGAGAGGTTGCCCTCCGGTCGGTTTGTAACTAGGTTACCTTTTGTTGCCTCTCGTCCTAGCCTAGGGCAAAGTAGGGCGCTTGCAGAGAAACGACTGCTGTCCATGGAGCGACGCATGCAGCGTGACCACGTACTTCGCGATAAATATATTGAATTTATGCGCGAGTACGAGGATTTGGGTCACATGTCTCCGGCTCGAGTTGATTGGAGCTCAACTGAGCATTATTTTTTGCCCCACCACGCGGTGGTGAAGGCCTCAACAGGCAAATTGAGGACCGTCTTCGATGGGTCCGCACCCACTTCGAACGGGGTTTCGTTGAATCTGTGTTTGCATTCGGGTCCCAAATTGCATAGGGACATAATTGACATCATCTTGAACTTTAGAAGACATCAAGTGGTTTTTGGTGCGGACATCCGGATGATGTTCCGCCAGACAGTCATACATCCTGAGGACAGGCGATTCCAGTTGATACTCTGGCGTGAGCGCCCTGAGGATCCTGTGACGGTGTATGAACTCAATACGAACACGTATGGTCTGAAATCTAGTCCCTATATCGCCATCAGATCCTTGCTTGAATTGGCAGAGCGGGAACGGATCCGCTTTCCCCGTGGGGCTTCCGTGCTGTCACGTGACTTGTATGTTGATGACGTGTGCACCGGAGCCCAAAGTATTGAGGAGGCCCTCCTACTGCGGGATGAATTGATCGAAATATTGAAGACAGGTGGCTACGAGCTACGTAAGTGGTTGTCCAATGAGCCTAGAGTTCTAGAAGGGATCCCGGAGGATCACCAACAGAACCCTCACCTGTTTGAGGATGTGGATGATCCCAACAGGATAGCGGTGCTGGGCATGCAGTACCAGCCGCTAACCGATATTTTCACATTCCAAGTGGACTTGGAAATACCAAAAGTCTGGACTAAGAGAACGGTGTTGTCCGTAATGTTTGATCCAAGCGGTTGGATCAGTCCAGTAATATTCTCTGCGAAGTGTCTTCTTCAGAGACTTTGGACTTTGGGCGTCTCGTGGGACGAGCCGCTGTTTGGTCCTCCATTGGATGATTGGCTCGAGTTGTTTTCATCGATTAAGGAAGTCAATCGGATTGCCTTGCCTCGTCGAATATTGCCCCCGGGAAATATCGAGCCAGCCTGCATGGCTTTTGTGACGCGTCGGAGCGAGGCTACGCCGCGTCAGTCTATATGCGGACAGTTGACGCCGATGGCCGGGTCAATGTCTCGCTTTTGTTAGGGAAGAGCAAGGTCGCCCCCATCAGGACTAGGCTGACTATTCCCAAGCTTGAGTTGAGTGGAGCTCACCTTCTCTCTAAATTGTTGCATCACGTTGCATGTGAGCTGGCGGCCACGGTCGAGATACGGGACATCTTCGCCTGGTCGGATAGCCAGGTCGCGCTTGCATGGTTGCGCGCGGCCCCACATACCTTGGAGGTTTTTGTGGGAAATCGGGTTTCCCAAATCCAGAATATCGGAATTGATATAACATGGAGACATGTGCCGGGAGAGCTTAACCCAGCGGACTGTGCTTCCCGAGGTTGTACGGCACCAGAATTGGTGTCACACCCGCTCTGGTGGGGCCCAGAGTGGCTGATGGGATCAGAAACATCTTGGCCTGTCTGTCAGACAGATGTTACTTCTTTGAGTTTGACTGGGCTTCGTGTACATGCTGTAGTCGCTGAGACGACGTCGGAGCCGGATTGGCTACTTGCTCGGTATAGCAGTTTGGATAAGCTTCTGGGTGTTACCAGTTGGATTAAGCGTTTCATACATAATTGTAGAAACCCACAGGCAAAGCGGTTGGAGCCGATTGCAGGTGCAGAAGAGCGCCGGAGCGCATTGTTGCATTGGGTCCGTGTCCGTGGTATAATTGCTGAAACGGAACGCGAGGGTTTCCCATTGGCGCCGCTACGCGCAGTCGGCGCTGGCGTCGCCCGCCCGGCCGGCGTCGGCAGTCGCGAGCGACCATTTTGAATGAGTATCGGTTTGGACAGCGCGGTGTGAGGTCGTACTGCGCGATATATCCCCGCCGGTGCGGGCGACCATCTTGTTGGTCAGTTTTACGACCGCGTGTGAACGGTCTATTAACTAGTTTGATTTGTGATTGTTTAATTGTTAGTTTGAAGTGTAATTGTGTATTTCATCGTTGTTAAATAACTAATAAGCTCGCGATAATTTGTGTTGTGCGAAAGAAATGTGTTTAGACTGTTTGTTGTGAACGACGTGATTTGTGGCTGCCTGGGGACGCCGAATCCTGTTGCCGAGTGAACCCTCGTGAAGAAAGCAAGGTATTTATTCTGGGGATTGAGATCTCAAGGGGGTAGTTTGGGTGATTAGGGACCAACCCCCCCCTCTTCCGAAGACACTCGAAGTTGGATCCGAAGATTAAGAAGATTCAGTTTGGTAAGTGGTTTGAATTGTAGTTATTAAGTTAGGTTAGTATATAGGGCCCCGTAGCTCCCTATATAAGCTACGGTGGTAGCAGTCTGCGTATAGCTTAAGTTAGGTTCTAGTCGGACAAGCGTGGTGCCGCGTGGAGATTTTTTCCCGGTACTTATTTTTACCGGTGGGTTTTTTCCCGGTAAAGTTCCGGTACAGAATTCTTCCCGCCACTTCGTTTGTCCGGATTCTCTGCGCACAGTATCGATACTTTTGTTTCGATACTTTTACGAGTACGATACTTTTTTTTCGATACTACTCATGAGTAAAGTATCGATACTTTCTATTCGATATCGTATCCCTAGACATGAGAGGACTTGTGACAGTAGTTAGACCAGACTCAGTAAAAAATAATAGACCCGGCTTAACAATCTATATCCAAACAGTAGTTATAATAATAATTTATTTATTTATTATGACAACATGGCCCATATATGTTAGTAAAATACATCTTAAAAACTAGTTGTTAGTAAAGAACAAAAATTTTAAACCTATACCTATAACTAAAATTATTTTTGGTAGACAAGTATCCCCCCACAATGGTTTAAAAAGGGTGAGTCATACCTGTCTACCAGAGCTCTCAGAATGATACTGGAGCTACCGCGAAGTCTTTGCAATAAGGAGGCTGTCTTCTTTCGCATTATGGCGAAGAAGTCATCAACTCTCCTTTCCGCAAACATGCCGGACGCGCTACAAAATCGCGGTAGCCCCATCATCACTCTAAAACCATTATTATACTGGACTCTAATTGCGTCCATAGCTTTAGGACTGTACTTGACCCACAGACTACCCGTGTAGAATGACTGACAATACGCTTTGAACAGTGTAATTTTGGCGTCATTGCTACAACGGGCGAATCTGCGAGCCAACATGTTGCACCTGGCTGCTAGCGCTCGGCGCTCCCGCTCTATGTCTATCTTGTCATTAAGGTCCTCGGTTATGTAGTGCCCTAGGTACTTGAATTGGGTTATCCTACGCAATGGAGTACCATTCAATGTGATCAACGGCTCACAATCCAATGACTTACCAGTGACTTTAAAGACAAGATATTCAGTCTTTTTCACATTGTATACCAAACCATGGCTCAGTGCATATGCCTCACAAACTCTCAACATGTCTCTTATTGAGCCAGCCGTGGGCCCCAGCAGCGCCATGTCGTCCGCGTAGGATATATTATTAACATTGACGTCATCTATTTTACAACCTACGGGTTTGCTACTGAGTTCCACAATTAGCTCGTTTATGTACAGATTGAAAAGCTTGGGGGAAGTCAGCCCCCCCTGTCTTACCCCGCATTCCAATCTGTACGTATCCGACATGGAATTACCCCACCTGACACTGTTTAGCTGGTTGGCATACCAGTGTTTAAACAAATTCCGGATCTCCACCGGTACACCTGCCTCCCCGAGCTTCCTCCACAGGATATCATATGATACCATATCAAAAGCCTTGGAGAAATCGAGAAAGCAGGCATACACAGGCGATTTTCTATTCACATAGTACTGGGCGGTCTGTTTCAGACAAAAAATGGCGCTCTCCGTGGAACGTTCCGGACGGAACCCAAATTGCGCATCGTAAAATTGCAAATATTTATCCAATTGCTTGTCAAGCAAACCGTCCAGCACCTTTGCTATGACAGTGGCCAAAGAGATGGGCCTGTAGTTATCCTTATCTGTAATATCCCCCGTTTTATTTTTTGTAATCGGTACTACAATTGTTCTCAACATATCTGGGGGCAGATAAGAATGACTGATGCACAGAGAAAAGAACAAACTCAACACACGCGGCAGGTGTAGTCTTGCATGCTTCAGATGCTCGACGCTGAAACCATCATGACCGGGCGACTTACCTCCTGGCATTTTGCGTAAAATTCCCGCAACTTCTTTAGTTGAAAAACGAATCGGCTTATGGTCATGATTGGTCTCATCATCGGTCATACTACTAGTGCGTGATGGTAATTTTGGTGATACCTGAAATTGGTCTTTGAACATGTTCGCTATGGCTTCGGGAGTCGCATGCTCACCAACGTTCAGTGGTCGGCCCGGTCTCAAGTTCAGCTTGTTTGTTGCTTTGCAAAACTTACTAAAATCTTTGGATGACCTATGTGATGCTATAATATCCATCTTTATTTGCTCTTGGTGGTTTTGACACCATTTAAGCCTGCCCCTAAAGATCTTTTGACTATTTTGCATTTCATCCCAAATTTTTCCCGATCTTGGTTTATTATGCAGTAACCACAACTGATGTTTTAACCGAGCCTCCTCATGGACACGGCGAACATGTTTGTTCCAACCCACAACACGCCTCTCTTTTTGCAAGTTGGAATTTTCACTTGTCAGTTCAGCCGCCTCAGACAAAATGTTAACAACGTCTTTGTACATGCGGTCCAACATATGCCTGTGCTCAACATCACTACACATCCTATCCCCACAGTCATGAAAAAGCTCTGGGTATAATATCTGTCTAAGCTTCGTATTACATAAGTCGTGATATTCTCTGATCTATGCAGAATTCCTATGTTTCCAAATAACTTTACTAGCGATGTTAGTTTCCTCAAACTTCCTTGGAGTCACGCTTAAATTACATTCTATGAAAAGAGGAAAATGATCCGACCAGTAAGCATCACGACCCAAGCTTACGTTAATTACAGTGTGCATGGCCGCTTGTGTAACAATACAGTGGTCCAACCACCTTAGACTACCATTAATTTTACTGATGTAAGTGATACAACCAGAATCAATTCCTAGCTTTTCACTGTCAGCACATGTCCACTGATGATCCTGACAAAAGTTCATAAGTTCCTTCCAGAAAGGTCGGTGTGGATGGGAATTAAAATCTCCTAACACATAGACTAACTCAATATCATTATTTTCAACAATTGCGTTAATTTGTCCCAAGCAATCGGTAAACTCAGTCAAATTTTTTGAGCCATCAGTAGGCATGTAGACATTTATTACGATAATAGAAGACTCCCCTAAATCCGCCTTAATAGCAATCAGCCTGTCACTGCTACAATTTAAAACAGATACAGATTTAAACATACCTTTACGCCAGAGAAGGGCTATCCCGCCATACGGGCGTCATTTTTCATCGAAATCTGATTTTTAAGCGTCACTATGTCTCTTAGAAAGCGGGTGGCATCCAAGTGTTCAAAAGTTACAGGGGGTAGTTTGTGCAGCTCCCGTGCTACGAACATTGGTAATCTTTCTGGATCCATAGCATCAATATGCTTCAGAGTATCAATAATATCCTGTAAATCCTTTTTTGCTTTATCCACTTTAGTTCTTCTTATCATTTTTCTCACTGGTACAGCTTGAAATAACAGTTGTTTTGCTTCCACAATTTCTTCCACACTAAACGCCGTAGCACAAATCCTTATCATGGTTTCTTCATCTATGTTGTCAATTTTACACTTCATAAATGCGAGCACTTCATTTATTACTATGTTACAGGAACAACATTTAAAAATTTTTGACGACATTTTGCGTCGACTCAGCTGTGCGTAAGGTCAACGACCGCACGCGCCGGCGATCAGCTGATCACTGACTGAGTTATGTGGCCGGTTTCCATGTTTTGTCATTATTTTTAGTACTTTGTGCCAAATTCTTTGCCGGCGCCGGGTTTAGGTATGCACGGCACAAAGTACTTTTCAAAACATGGAAACCGGCCGCATAAATACTGTTTGGAGAAAGATTGTTAAGCCGGGTCTATTATTTTTTACTAAGTCTATGGTTTGACACCACGCCATGTCAAAATTCTCAGCTTGTCAGTTTGAAGTTGTGTGTGTTCTGAGATCTCAAGTGATACGCCGTTGATATACGTTTATTAATTAGCGACGAACTTAAGTGCCTGAACATAACTTGAGTGTGTATCGGCTGAGTTCGCACTTGACAGTTGTCTTGAGCTTGGTTTATACCGGCCTAAGTATTCTCAGTAGGTACCGGTGTTGTGTATGCGCAAATACTATATAAACTCTAGCGAGTTAATACGCACAGCTCTTGACATTTCCCATACATTGGTTTGGCAACTAGCCATCTGGTGGCAGGAGGTGACCTAACACAGTTTATTTGCATTTTAACATGTTATATGTTGGTCCTTTAATATTTAAAAAATACAACTATCTTATATATGTGTAATTCCATTTAAATTTGTGAAATACACTGTGTTACAACAAAATAAATTCGCGAAATTTAACAGTTTCATCAAACAACCGCTTCGTCCAGGAAGAGGCGCTTGTGTCGCATAAGTTGCCAATTTCTAGCCGGAGCTGCGCGTATTAACTCGCTAGAGTTTATATAGTCTCGCTAGAGTTTATATAGTATTTGGTATGCGTCAGGAAGATTGGTTCAGTAGACAAAGCGTGAAGAGGTAACAAACCTGTGTAACAAACAAACAAATGCAAAAACAAAAGAAAAAATGTCACGTCCTTTATTAAGCCAGCGCCAGATATAGCTTCAAAGATTTACACACTTATTTGAAGACTTTGCAAAACTTTGAAAACATATTTGAACGTGATTTGAACACATAATGACGCAACCTGCCAGACATGCTTCGCAAACACTTTTCCACACAGTATGCTGGTAGACAACAAACAAGATGGACGACGATTTTATTCTTATTTTTAGGGTCCCATATAGATAATTCCCCTTGCCAGTCATTTTACAGTTATCTTCCAGCCCACGAAAACACAACCGTTCAGACATCGACAACGCTCGCGCAACTAGAACTTTGTCCAAGTGTGGCAGGCTACGCACACATTTGAACATATTCAACTTTGAACGACTTTGAACGATTTGATGAGCACTAAAAAACCGACACCGCATGGCAAAGTGCAAGTGTTTGTTCAAACTTTGAACAGTTTCGTGCCACACACAGTGTTCAAAAAAGTGAAGCTATATATCTGGCGCCAGCTTTATAAACAGTAGGTACCTGGCAACCCTGAGTGGCAACCAGCAGGCAATCATGGAAGCTGGCAATTTAAGGACGCGTTTACAAAAAGACGCGCTTCAATTTTAGGTACCTATTTGATTGTACTACTACATGCGCAGGGCACACAGTCACAGCGACGCACGCTAAGCGGGAATCTTTAGAACTTACACATTTTGATACTTTTTATATTATTTTTTGTAAGATATTTATTTTTACATTAGTATTTTATTTATTCTGTAATATAACTGATTTCAGTATAGATACACGTAATATTGATTTATCGTATATGTATACATCGAAACCTAAACTATCAGTGTTTTTAAGATTACTAATAATTGTATAAAAATCTTGTAGTGTACTCAGTGCCATGAACATGGAATGCTCTTTGTCAATCTCTTTGTTATATTCAACTTAACATTGATATTATTTTTTTCTGTTGGCTTAATTTAATCTATAAAGTAATTATTTAATGCATTCGCTATATCCATAGGAGACTTAATGCAGTCATCGTTAATTTTGATACAAATAATAGGTTCCTTTGGAATATTTGTTTTAGAGCTATTTATTATTTGCCATGTTGTTCTAGACTTGTTACTTGAGTTCATTACTTTGTTTTTATTCTGCTTTAATTTCGTCAATTTTATAACTTTCTTTAACAACAACAATTTACTACAATTTTTCTGATAATGCGGTTTATTAGCTTTAGTGGGATTTAACCTAAACTTCCATAAAAGACTTCTTTTTGTTCGACTGCATTTTAGTAGACCGTTTGAAATCCATTTTGGTTTACTTGTGACTTGTATTGTAATTTGTTTTTCTGGGAAGCACAAGTCATAGAATAGCTTAAAAGTTTCTATAAAGTTATTATAAGCCTTATTGGGGTCTGTTGTTAAGTATATTTCAGAAAAACGGTTTTACACCAACAAAATATATGATAACCTTTATTTAATTGATCGTGACTCTAAACTTCATGTAGGACCAGAGTACTAAAGAACACAAACCAAACAAGCCCAAACTAGACCAGGTTACATAGTTTAGTTACAGAGTTCCTATGGCAACCTTCCGTCTCCATCATCAGGACTCTGAACTTCATGTAGGGCCAGAGTACTAGAGAACACAAACCAAACAAGCTCAAACTCGACCAGGTTACATGACTTAGTTACAATTAAAGTTCCTATGGCAACCCTCCGTCTCCATCATCAGGAAGCTGGACTTCATGAAGGACCAGAGTACTAAAGAACACAAACCAAACAAGCCCAAGCTCGACCAGGTTACCTGCTTTAGTTACAGAGTTCCTATGGCAACCTTCCGTCTCCATCATCAGGACGCTGGACTTCATGTAGGACCAGAGTACTAAAGAACACAAACCAAACAAGCCCAAACTCGACCAGGTTACATGGTTTAGTTATAGATAGAGATGGGCGCTTGGATAAATTTCGGGAAGGTAAAAATGGGAAAGAATGGGTAGAATGGGTAAAAATTAATTTATACCCATTTATACCCGATATTTTTATTTATACCGGGTAGAAATTATAATGAAAGTAAATTATCCGTATTTACTTTAAACTGATAAAATTATAATTAAAGTATAAATATTAGGTATGTTTTGATTATAAGGAAGATAAATAACTGGTTGTTTTCGGTTCAAATATTAAAAAAAAAAAACAAAAACAACAGATTTAAAATCTTATGTATTCAAATAATATTTTGAAAATAATGATGCATATTCAGTACATGGATGATTCAAGTAGTATTAACAAAAAAAAAACAATATGTCCTTCTCAGTACTTCCAACTATGTGTATGTGAAACAGGAAGATTGAGTAGATAAAGCGTAAAGAGGTAACAAACAAACTCACTTTCGCATTTATAATATTGGTTAAGATTAGGATTTGGAGGTAACTTCGTAATATTTTTCTATTGAGAAAATTTTATGCAATCGTCTTTTTGAGAGAGTTAGTAATTAAGTTTGTTGTATTTTAGTTTCTAATTCAGTTTTACATTATTACTGGAGCTCAATTCTGTAACTAACAAACGTGCTTTATCGTATTTCAGTTGTGTCTCAAATGCCAAATTTACGCCATTTGGTATTCTGCACCTTATTTGACGCCTGAGGACATGATACCGACATACTATTGGCCCATTTCGGTATTCTGCACGTTATCAAACGTGCCATTGGCACATCGATTGTTGAAGTATTGGTATTCTCTTTGCTATTTGACAGGAGTTTGTCAGGTAGATCTGTCGGATCTCAATTGCTTTTTGGCCATTGAGCAACAACACCTTTTAAGATCAAATTGTAAAGTAGTATGGTTTACATTGTTTCATTTAGTGATGAATCCTATAATTTTACCTCTTCATTGGTGGCTTATATTCATTACAAATGTCGTACCTATATAGCCGACGAGATATTAAAGACATTTCGGCTTAAAATGCTCAAGTTATAGACCTCAACAAAGAGGTAACCCCATTACTAATAAGGGATACTTTGTCGAGATGGAAAATTGTCAAATTTAAAGGTTAGTAAGAGATTTCCGAGGTAAATGCACTTGTAACTATTGTGACTGCACGTAATTCAATGAACCGCTGATATTTTTTATATTAAAGGTTAAGTATATATAGTATGTATAAGATCATACATATAAGAATACTATAATAGTTGAGCCCCGGAAATGATGTGGAAACTTTGTAATGAAAAGCACCTTATGTTGCTATTCCTTATATTTTCTACCCTTGTACCAAATTTTATTGAAATCCGTCTTGTAGATTTTGTGTGACAGTACCTATGTAACATAAATCCAAACTCACAAACATCCAAATGTAGGTAGGTACTCTGTGCATTCAATTTAAAAGGACCCACATCACAAGATTTTTACCTATATTACTGCGATGCGATTATTAAAATTTTGTTTCAAAAAAATTCAAAATTATTTATTATGTATCTAACAATGACATTAATACAATCATATAATAAAGAGGAAGTGTTTGTATGCATGTGAGTTCGTTTGCAGAGGTATTCTTCAGAATTACTGAACCGATTTCAAAAGGTCTTTCATTATTAGAAAGCTACATTATACCTAAGTGACATAGGCTACCTCCCGAAACTGGGGCGGGATGCTAGCTCTTTGTAATTTAATTTATGTTAGGGTCTACATAAGCTGAATACTTATGCCAGTAGACCCCGCTCTATGATTAGGTATATAACCTATATATTGGAATGTGAACTCCAAATAATAATCTTCAGGGTCGTTGTATAGTATAATTTATTGATAAAACATAAGACCCTGGACGGGTCTATGTTGTTTTATATAATATTAAATATATTTCAGATATATTATTTATCTTTATAATATTAGACGATAAGTGATTTACATAAACTGAGTCAAGAATGATATCAAAATGTAGAATCGAATGTGTATGAATACAGTTTAAAATTTATGACAGGTGAAATAAGTATGTATGTGCCAGCGCACGCATAAATGGATCAAAGAGGATGAACGCGTCGCCGCGTTACAGTATGAGTGTAATGTGGTACTTAGAACAATAATATACATACTTTAATGCCTAGTGTATAAATAGTATTTGGTAATACTATGTAAAAATGTCTTTTCAGCTGTTCCTGTTCTCACATTTCAAGCAATATTGAAAATTAAATGCTGTGTGTGTGCAGTGATACCCCTGTTACCTGTGTAGGTCGAAGCAAAGAACTAAAGACAGTATCATACATACATATTATTGTTTTCCTATGGGAAGGCACCATCAGGCAAGTCTATATTTCTGTACATACAAAATTATAGACTAACCGAGTTGTCAACACAGAGACAAAACTGCTGAAAGTAGAAACTTGAAATTTGGTAGAGGGTGTTTCAAGAGCACAAGCTGTACCCTAGGGGCTTTGCTCCTATTAGAATTTAGGGATAAAAAGTACCTACCTTTTGTGCTAAGTATGTCTGGTATTTTTCAACTCGTGTACCAAATTTCATTAAAATTCATCCAGTATATTTATTAAGAGTAACAAACATCCAATCTTTCGCTTCACATTTATAAATATTATAGTAGAATTAGCAGAGAATAAGTGAGTATTAAAAAAGCGGTAAAATGTATTGTATAATCAGTTTTTAACATCTTTGAAACTGGTTGATGCTTAAATTGTCAAATGATATTTAAATAATAACTATACTTTATACTTTCAATACTATGCCAACCCCACATAAGTAGGAATTGGTAAATAGGAAGAAGATACTACATCTGTTTCTATCTACAAATAATATAAAGAAATAAAATTTTCAGATTGTCACAAAATAACAGTATGCTTAGTAATTTGTACCAAACAAGTTCTGTAATTATTATTTGCAGGCTCGATCAACTGGAGTAATGTGCTTTAGAAAAAGGTGTCATCCATAGCTTGTTAAAAGACTATGTAAGTATTCTCATCCATATAAATATAAATTGTATTATTGAATTCAACACTGACTGAGTGGTATATAAATGCAGAGACAAAATTACTGTAAGTAGAAACTTGAACTTGTGAAGAGGTTCTTTATATAGCATATGCTGCACCCTGGGGCTTTACTCCCTTGAGAATATACAGATAAAAAGTACCCTATGCCATTTTCAGTATTTTTCTACTCGTGAACCATATTTCTATGAAATCCATTCAGTAATATTTTGTTATAAGTAACAAACATCCAAAACTTAAACAATTATTTGTTTAAGTTTTGGATGTTTGTTACCTATCACAAAATATTACTAGTAAGTAATATTAGTAGTAAGTAGGATAAGTATATTTAGGAAATTACACTCCTAAGGGGAAGAAAAAGGTTTTTTTTTATTTACAACTTCCTTAACTAAGTCAACATAGTTACTAGTTCAAAAATATCTCAATTAAGGAACAACTAAAAAAAAATATTTTAAATCAACAACATGCTTTTCTGTCTTTACCTTAAAAAACCAACAATATAGTACCAATATTGTAAAGCTGAAGAGTTTGTTTACACAATAGGCAGACTTAAATAAAAGTTATTCTTTATATAATATAACTAAACATAATTATAACAGCAGTAAAAATTATTTGTCATTCTTGCAGGGACGATCAACTGATGGCGGTTTCCTGCTTGAGAAACGAGCTGACATCCATAACTTTTTGAAAAACTGTGGAGGAAACAGTGTGGTCTGGTTTAGGATATATTTTAAAGACTAATAAACAAAATAATAATAATATTCTTGTATTATTCATTACTACCTTACATAATATCTTTATCTTAACATATTAAAAAATAAAGTCCCCTGCCATGTCTGTTTGTGATAAACTAGAAAAGTATTGAACAGATTTTCATGCAGTTTTCACCAATGAACAGGGCGAGTCATGAGGAAGTAAGTAAGTATATAATTTACTCTAGTGTCCCCGCGTTAAAAAGCAAGCTAATTTAAATAAAGACTCCTGCCATGTCTGTCTGTTTGCAATTAAGTCAACATTGAAATTATCATCTTTATTATCTGTTACTGCACATTGAAAGTCTTAGGTCAACTTACATGCCAGGTATTGTACAATTGAAACATGTCAATATGCTTTATTTATTGAGTTAGGGGTCGCCCTTTTTTTCACTGTGTTAATCAGAGCCCAGTCTCCTTGTGAAACAACAGCCAGTCGATGAATACTGTTATATTTTCAAAGCTCCGCACTTAGGTGACTGTAAAAAAATATTATATTTGTTTGAGGACTCATGTTTTAAGTCAAGCATCTTAATCCTATTCTAACTAATATTATAAATGCGAAAGTGAGTTTATTTATGTGTTTGTTACCTCTTCGCAACTTATTTATTGAACAAATCTTTCTGAAATTTCGCATACACTTACCTAGTTAGAAGTACTGAGAAGGGCATAGCGTACCTTTCATCCCGGGAATAAGCACTGTTCCCGTGGGCGAAAGCTAGTACTTAATAAATAAGATAATTATTGAACTTACAAAGAAAATCTCACCTTAGACGCAAATAAAACTCAATCTATAACTGCTTGACTGGATGAGACCCTCCTCGGGTGAAGTCAGACTTATTTGACACGGGAGTTTGACTTATTATTTTCAAGCATATTTTCTTTGTACAAATTAATTTAAATTATAAATAAATTAAAAATAATTTTACAGTAAACAATAAAACGATTATAACCTATAAAACTTGACTTTGTCATGTCATAGACAGAAAGTTTAAATTTTTTTAAAGGCAAAGGCATCAAAGACGCACATTAACTAATTTTCAGTTTTTTTCAGATATAAGCGTGAAACATGGCTATATGTCTTTAAATTTATGTCAAAATATCAATGTTAGTTCTAATTGATAATATTTCATACGTTTTTAGCGGAAAAAAGGAGTTTGAATTTTATTATTAAATAATAGTAGTTTTTTCTAGCAGCGACGGAAACACCAAAGATTAATCAACAACACCTAGACTGACATCCTATAGACACTTTATTCCCACACTATAGGAACATGAATATCTTGTTGCAGAATACCCTTTATAAGACCTATTGATGTTTTATGAGTATTGTGTGGCAGTTGGTCGGTGATTTTAAGTAAAATAGTGGAATTGACGCCCTGATATTACAGACATTCGTGTAAAGCAATCTGGCCTAGTACGGCGGCGGGCCTTACGATTCGGTGATCGCCTAGCCGTTCAATAGAATTCCGGCATTTGGCAAACTTGTTCGTCGCCCCGGCTGCAAATGAGTCAGAATTAAGATATATCTTATCAGGGCCCGAATTCTCTAACTCCCAAACGTACGTTATTGTATTTCAGTTGTGTCTCAAATGCCAAATTTACGCCATTTGGTATTCTGCACCTTATTTGACGCCTGAGGACATGATACCGACATACTATTGGCCCATTTCGGTATTCTGCACGTTATCAAAAGTGCCATAGGCACGTCGATTGTTGAAGTATTGGTATTCTCTTTGCTATTTGACAGGAGTTTGTCAGGTAGATCTGTCGGACGGATCTCAATTGCTTTTTGGCCATTGAGCAACAACACCTTTTAAGATCAAATTGTAAAGTAGTATGGTTTACATTGTTACATTTAGTGATGAATCCCATAATTTTACCTCTTCATTGGTGGCTCTTATTCATTACAAATGTCGTACCTATATAGCCGACGAGATATTAAAGACATTTCGGCTTAAAATGCTCAAGTTATAGACCTCAACAAAGAGGTAACCCCATTACTAAAAAGGATACTTTGTCGAGATGGAAAATTGTCAAATTTAAAGGTTAGTAAGAGTTTCCGAGGTAAATGCACTTGTAACTATTGTGACTGCACGTAATTCAATGAACCGCTGATATTTTTTATATTAAAGGTTAAGTATATATAGTATGTATAAGATCATACATATAAGAATACTATAATAGTTGTGCCCCGGAAATGATGTGGAAACTTTGTAATAAAAAGCACCTTATGTTGCTATTCCTTATATTTTCTACCCTTGTACCAAATTTTATTGAAATCCGTCTTGTAGATTTTGTGTGACAGTACCTATGTAACATAAATCCAAACTCACAAACATCCAAATGTAGGTAGGTACTCTGTGCATTCAATTTAAAAGGACCCACATCACTTGAATGCATGTGAGTTTGTTTGCAGGGGTATTCTTCAGAATTACTGAACCGATTTCAAAAAGTCTTTCATTATTAGAAAGCTACATTATACCTGAGTGACATAGGCTACCTCCCGAAACTGGGGCGGGATGCTAGCTCTTTATAATTTAATTCATGTTAGGGTCTACATAAGCTGAATACTTATGCCAGTACACCCCGCTCTATGATTAGGTATATAACCTATATATTGGAATGTGAACTCCAAATAATAATCTTCAGGGTCGTTGTATAGTATAATTTATTGATAAAAACATAAGACCCTGGACGGGTCTATGTTGTTTTATATAATATTAAATATATTTAAGATATATTATTTATCTTTATAATATTAGACGATAAGTGATTTACATAAACTGAGTCAAGAATGATATCAAAATGTAGAATCGAATGTGTATGAATACAGTTTAAAATTTATGACAGGTGAAATAAGTATGTATGTGCCAGCGCACGCATAAATGGATCAAAGAGGATGAACGCGTCGCCGCGTTACAGTATGAGTGTAATGTGTTACTCAGAACAATAATATACATACTTTAATGCCTAGTGTATAAATAGTATTTGGTAATACTATGTAAAAATGTCTTTTCAGCTGTTCCTGTTCTCACATTTCAAGCAATATTGAAAATTAAATGCTGTGTGTGTGCAGTGATACCCCTGTTACCTGTGTAGGTCGAAGCAAAGAACTAAAGACAGCATCATACATACATATTATCGTTTTCCTATGGGAAGGCACCATCAGGCAAGTCTATATTTCTGTACATACAAAATTATAGACTAACCGAGTTGTCAACACAGAGACATAACCGCTGAAAGTAGAAACTTGAAATTTTGTAGAGGGTGTTTCAAGAGCACAAGCTATACCCTGGGGCTTTGCTCCTATTAGAATTTAGGGATAAAAAGTACCTACCTACCTTTTGTGCTAAGTATGTCCGGTATTTTTCAACTTGTGTACCAAATTTCATTAAAATTCATCCAGTAGATTTATTATGAGTAACAAACATCCAATCTTTTGCATCGCATTTATAAATATTATAGTAGAATTAGCAGAATAAGTAAGTATTAAAAAAGCGGTAAAATGTATTGTATAATCAGTTTTTAACATCTTTGAAACTGGTTGATGCTTAAATTGTCAAATGATATTTAAATAATAACTATACTTTATACTTTCAATACTATGCCAACCCCACATAAGTAGGAATTGGTAAATATGAAGAAGATACTACATCTATTTCTATCTACAAATAATATAAAGAAATAAAATTTTCAGAATGTCACAAAATAACAGTATGCTTAGTAATTTTTGGTACAAGTTCTGTAATTATTATTTGCAGGCTCGATCAACTGGAGTAATGTGCTTCAGAAAACGGTGTCATCCATAGCTTGTTGAAAGACTATGTAAGTATTCTCATCCATATAAATATAAATAAAAATTGTAGTATTGAATTCAACACTGACCGAGTGGTATATCAATGCAGAGAAAAAACTGCTGTAAGTAGAAACTTGAACTTGTGTAGAGGTTCTTTATATAGCATATGCTGCACCCTGGGGCTTTACTCCCTTGAGAATATAGGGATAAAAAGAACCCTATGCCATTTTCAGTATTTTTCTACTCGTGTACCATATTTCAATGAAATCCATTCAGTAATATTTTGTGATAAGTAACAAACATCCAAAACTTAAACAATTATAATATTAGTAGTAAGTAGGATAAGTATATTTAGGAAATTACACTCCTAAGGGGATGAAAAAGGTTTTTTTTTATTTACAACTTCCTTAACTAAGTCAACATAGTTACTAGTTCAAAAATATCTCAATTAAGGAACAACTAAAAAAAATATTTTAAATCAACAACATGCTTTTCCTTTCTTTGTCTTTACTTTAAAAAACCAACAATATAGTACCAATATTGTAAAGCTGAAGAGTTTGTTTACATAATAGGCAGACTTAAATAAAAGTTATTCTTTAGATAACTAAACAATTATAACAGCAGTAAAAATTATTTGTCATTCTTGCAGGGACGATCAACTGATGGCGGTTGCCTGCTTGAGAAACGAGCTGACATCCATAGCTTGTTGAAAATCTGTGGAGGAAACAGTGTGGTCTAGTTTAGGATATATTTTAAAGACTAATAAACAAAATAATAATAATATTCTTGTATTATTCATTACTACCTTACATAATATCTTTATCTTAACATATTAAAAAATAACGTCCCCTGCCATGTCTGTTATAAACTGAAAAGTGATAACCTAGAAAAGTATTGAACAGATTTTCATGCAGTTTTCACCAATGAACAGGGCGAGTCATGAGGAAGAAAGTAAGTATATAATTTACTCTAGTGTTCCCACGTTAAAAAGCAAGCTAATTAAAATAAAGACTCCTGCCATGTCTGTCTGTTTGCAATTAAGTCAACATTGAAATTATCATCTTTCTTTATTATCTGTTACTGCACATTGAAAGTCTTAGGTCAACTTACATGCCAGGTATTGTACAATTGAAACATGTCAATATGCTTTATTTATTGAGTTAGGGGTCGCCCTTTTTTTCACTGTGTTAATCAGCCCAGTCTCCTTGTGAAACTCCAGCCAGTTGATCAATACTGTTATATTTTCAAAGCTCCGCTCTTAGGTGACTGTAAAAAAATATTATATTTGTTTGAGGACTCATGTAAAAGTCAAGCATCTTAATCCTATCCTAACTAATATTATAAATGCGAAAGTGAGTTTGTTTATTTATGTGTTTGTTACCTCTTCGCAACTTATTTATTGAACCAATCTTTCTGAAATTTCGCATACACTTACCTAGTTAGAAGTACTGAGAAGGGTACCTTTCATCCCTGGAAAAAGCACTGTTCCCGTGGGCGAAAGCTAGTACTTAATAAATAGGATAATTTATTGTACTTACAAAGAAAATCTCACCTTAGACGCAAATAAAACTTTTGAACTCAATCTATAACTGCTTGACTGGATGAGACCCTCCTCGGGTGAAGTCCGACTTATTTCACACGGGAGTTTGACTTATTATTTTCAAGCATATTTTCTTTGTACAAATTAATTTAATTTAAATTATAAATAAATTAAAAATAATTTTACAGTAAACAATAGAACGATTACCTATTGTTACCTATAATCTATAAAACATGACTTTGACATAGACAGACAGTTTACATTTTTTTAAAGGCAAAGGCATCAAAGACACACATTAACTAATTTTCGGTTTTTTTCAGATATAAGCGTGAAACATGGCTATATGTCTTTAAATTTATGTCAAAATATCAATGTTAGTTCTAATTGATAATATTTCATACGTTTTTAGCGGAAAAAAGGAGTTTGAATTTTATTATTAAATAATAGTAGTTTTTTCTAGCAGCGACGGAAACACCAAAGATTAATCAACAACACCTAGACTGACATCCTATCGACACTTTATTCCCACACTATAGGAACATGAATAACTTGTTGCAGAATACCCTTTATAAGACCTATTGATGTCTTATGAGTATTGTGTGGCAGTTGGTCGGTGATTTTAAGTAAAATAGTGGAATTGACACCCAGGTCTTTTTGTAACCAAAACGTAAATTGTACACTTTATAAGTATTTTTTTTACACATTACTTAATTTAAAAACTGAATATGTGCTTAAACACTTTATTTCATAATAAATTATAACGATATATTACAAAATATTGTAATTAGAACCATTTTTATTGATTTTAATTTACACCGGAAATTAAAAATTCCTGGGAAAAAATAGGTATAAATGGATTTTCCGAGTCTCGGAAATTTATCGGGTAAATGCCCATCTCTAGTTACAGAGTTCCTATGGCAACCTTCCGTCTCCATCATCAGGACGCTGGACTTCATATATGATATGACTAGAGTACTAAGGAAGACAAAACACACACTGGAATATTAACGAAGAAAAATAAAAAGGTATTTTCTTTTCCGCACAAGTATCAAAACCAGTTGATCTAACTGAGTTTTCCTATATGCACAGCGATGTATTTGTCCGCGGGATTTTGCTGCGGAGCGACACAGGGACGTCCTTTCACAGAGGCGCACATGAGCCGTGAGCCGACTGAAGCTTCGTTCGAAATGTTCGTTACTTTATACCATAGAGCAACACGGACTCCTTCTTTATACTATAGAAAAACGAAACAGTTAAACTGATAGTTTTTATTTTATATAAATTTTGTTGAAACTTGATGGTTTTTTTTTGTAATAAATAATGTTAATTATCTATATTATATGTTTCAATTTTTTTTTAAAGAATATTTCACAAATTACTCAGTTTTTTATACCGAAACCTGTTTTCGTTGTTTTCGCGCAAAGAGGCTAGGAAAAACTAATTTTATAGCATTTAATACTACTTTTTACACAAAATAAAATAGTAACTAATATTGTCAAAGGTTTACAGTACCCATCAGTACCCGTAACACTTTATAAAATTCAATGAATTTATCGGAAACATTAATTTTTGTAAACGCGTCCTTAATGTTTTATGCATGGAAGTACTAAGTAGGTAGGAGTACTTATTACTTCTATGGTTTTATGTCTGTGTCGTTGTTGTCAATTGTCAAAATCAAAGTCCAAATCTCCAAAATGTCATTTCATTTGTTGTCAGAATGTCAGAATCACTCGCTCGCACGCATTTTTGCAACTCGCGTTTGCGTTTGTTCGTTGTTGATTCCACGGATAATGTTCTGTTTTTGGTGTTTTATGTAGATTATAATCTTGCTAAAAATCTACGTTACTGCCGTGATAAAAATCTTATCGTTTAAAAAGACCACAACATTCAAGTTATCGCTGAATAAACAGAGACAGTTCCCATGGCTCTGTTAATAAGGATTAAATTCGCTAATAAATCCTTGGATGTAACTAATTAAAACACTACGTAAAGGCAGCATAGGAAAAAAACTAAATAGATTTGTATTTATTCTTTTATTATCTAATCAGACCAGATATTGTAATGAATGCGATACCTATGTTTGAAAATTAAGAAATGTTGCAAAGTGGATAGTTTGGTTGGACCCATTGATTGATCTGAGAATTGATATTATAATTATACTTCAATTAGAATATAAGGTAAGTTTTAGATGTTCTTTTAATTTACTGTAGATCTAATTTTGGAATAAACATACTTTCAGAATTGATATGAAAAACTCCTGTAAATTTTCTTTGAGTCAAACTATTTCGGTGTTAGATAAGAATTATTTGTTGGTGCCATTCTTACACTGTCATTAACCTTTCTTTCGGTGCTGGATGGCTGTAACTGTTACAACAATAATCTACATTATTATCTGTAGTATAGTGTCTTCAAAACAGTCTTATACAAACTTTCTTACATAAGAAAATACTAAATTACTTGTGTCTATTATAACTAATTACATTATTATATGTTCATAGATTCAAATCATCATATTTTTATATGTATATAATCATAACAAGTTACTGACTATGAAGTTATTAATGCAGGTAATTATCATTCAAGTTTTTGCTGGACGGTGACATGCACATGCACACATACATGTGACCTACACATTGTATGTACATAAATTAATTTATTAATCAACTCGTTTTAAGTTAATTAAGTACTCTCATACAGAAATTAGAAATGGTGAAAAAAATTGTTTTAAGTTCTTACACTTTATAATAGTGCTATCCTTTTACCATAACAATTTAAAAGAAATTTTGTGTAACTTGAAACAGATACTGAACTATTTTTGGCTTCTGCAATGCTATTACGCTCCTTATCTTATGTATTTTTTATGTAGATGATTTTGACAAACTTCCATTCATTGTCTTGCAGAATTGTAGTATATCAAAACTAATTGATTGAAGTTTAAAAAGAAAAATTGAAAAACACGGTACTGCTTATTGCTCACTGTTTGCTTCGCGGTTTAAAAAGAGGATGCTGACATACTACTGACATGTCAACGCAAAGCTGAAACTGCAGAATTCTGACATTTTGCAGATAGGTTCTTTATCTTACTTCCTACTAATATTGATTTGAATATTACTCATTCACACAAAATCTACTGGACGAATTTTGATGAAAATTGGTACACAGGTAGAAAAATACCAAGTATAGCATAGGGTGCAAAGTAGCAGGTAGATTCAGTGGGTTGCCACCAACGTGAGTTACCAGGTAGTTTAAAAAATTGGGTGAAATGGTCCCAGCATGAGTGGACTAATCGCCCGTCTGGTGCTTGCGCTGGCGTCCCTAAAAAGTAAATTATAATAAACAAGAGGGTGCTTTTTGTCCCGAAATTCCCATGGGAGCAATGCCCGGGAGTAAAGGAGTAAACTGTACTATCGCTCTGCCTTAAATGGGGTGAGGCAACCACTTTGTTTTTTTATAAATAATCAGCAGTAGATTAACGAAATGCCAGTGTCACGGCCGCAATTCGCGCCAACACGTTTTACCCTTGATGGCAGCTGAGTCATTGTTGCTCGCGGTTGCGACGGGCGGCGGCGGTTAGTGCTGCCGCACTATTGGTGCCGCCACCACAGTCCTCAGCTGTTATACTCGTATATCAAAAAATACCGAATGGTAGACCATATAGCTAATTTTGGCTATTTGTTTTAATCAGACTCTTATTCTTATTTTTAAAAATGTGCTAGTATTAAAACAATTTATTTAATGTAGAATAAAATAGTGTATTAAAAATTTGTTCGTGGCTATTTAGAAAATTGAAATTGTGCGGTTTTTTTTGAGTGAATATGGTGCAAAGTGCAAACTTGGCTGTGATTTCTGATACCTAGTTTATTATATGCCAAAGTTATTCTTCTGTGAGTGCCTTGGTGTAATTGGATCTTTATTGCAATATGAAGTTGGATACACTTTTAAATAGATATGGTAATTTTTTGTATTATTTTAATGAATTGTTATTATTATTATTTTTTTAAGCTCACTAACAAATTCATTTCATTGTCAAATTTTGGTTAAAAGGCTTTTTACTGCATAACGTGAAGATATTTTTATCATTTCCATAATTTTAAAATAGTCTTTTTTATACACAAACATACAAACATAAGGTATTATTCTTAATTGTATTCCGAGGCTCTGTCTACCCCTAAAGTATTTAGAAAATGTTATTTTATTAGGTTCTTAATTTTTTTTATTTGGCTATCATGTGCACCCAATAGTTGAAATCAACATGAAAATTACATAAAAAGTGTCCCACCCAGCCTGACAAATAACTTGAATGAAAAATGATATTGGAATGTTCTTTTAATAATGCTTCTATTAAAAAGTTAAAGAGTGATTCATCAGACTAACAAACATCATTATTTTCATCCTCCTTACCATATTATCCGGCCCGCGCGAGTCTTATCTTTACAAAGTCTCTATTTCCTGTCATAGGTAAAATCCATTTATTCTTACCAGTCCTATCTCACAGTACTTTTTGTTGGATTTTGTTGAAAATAAATCAAATATTAGTTCAAACCTAAACATTCTAAAGTAAAACATTTATTAACCACAAAAGTAATTTCCTAAAAAGTCTATTTTAATTTATATTGTTGTAAAATCATTAAAAAGACATGGTAAGATTGTTTACATGATAGGACTGATAAGAATAAATGGAGTTTACATACATATCACAGGAAATAGATCTACTTCCATCCACCCAACACTAACATCGCCCCCCCTGTATCTTTCACCATGATAATTTCTATAAGAATTTATTATTATATATCCTCCTACTAATAAATATAAACGTAAGTGTATGAGTATATAAAGTCCAGTTTTTCATAATTGTCCTATTATGTAAACAATCTTACCATGTCTTTTTATGATTTTACAACAATATACATTAAAATAGACCTTTTAGGAAATTACTTTCGTGGTTAATAAATGTTTTACTTTAGAATGTTTAGGTTTGAACTAATATTTGATTTATTTTTAACAAAATTCTAGAAGATTGTTTACATATAATAGGACAATTAAGAAAAAATGGAGTTTGTGTTTTTTACTCAATCACGCAAAATCTACTGGACGGATTTCGATGAAATTTGGTACACGGGTAGGAAAATACCGGAAATAGCACATAGAATACTTTTATCTTGAAATTCCTACGGGAACGGATCCCCTAGGCGTAACTAGTATTCCTACTAATTAAATATATTAGGTACTAGGTTTTGCCCTCTTAGGCGGCGTGAATTTCGTTTTGCACCTCTTTAGGGGTGGAATTTCCAAAATTATTAGATAGATAGATAGATAAAGAATTTTATTTGTAGCCACAACAACACATACAGTTTCTTACAACAAACAACGAAAAATATACAAACGAAAAAATAAATGTGTGTTGCAGCAATACAAAAAGGTCACACCTCAGTGGCACTATTACCCGGGGGGCAATATACTGATTTTCAGTTGTGACCAGATGCGAGTGCGAGGTGCAAATATTAGAAAAGATAAAATAAAAAAGATTAAATAATACAATAAGAAAGTGATAGCTAATAGGAAAATGCAATAAATAAATACATACTTATAGGAAAAGGACAGAACTAGCATATTAATTAAGAATAGTAGGAACGCGCTTGACTAGGTGACAGGTGACAGTGACAGCATATTAAATACTAGCAGCGCCCCGGGGCTTCGCTCCCGTCAGAATTTCGGGATAAAAAGTACCCTATGTGCTATTCCCGGTATTTTTCTACCCATGTACCAAATTTCATCGAAATCCGTCCAGTAGATTTTGCGTGATTGAGTAACAAACATCCTCACAAACTCACATCCAAACTTTCGCATTTATAATATTAGTACGATAGTTACTTACGCTAGTATATGAAGAACCTTTCTGCAATATTTCAATTATTCTATGTTCAGCAGTTTCGTCTCTGCGGTCAGCGTCCAAATTTTATATTTACACTAGCTCGTGCCCGCGAACTTCGTCCGCACGTAATTTACTATCGTTAATATCTCAAGTTGTAAGTGACGTATCAAGAAGAAACCTGCGCCAGAGTTTAAGTTAGACCTTCAACCACCCTTCAACATTACAACTGTGAAAACTGCATCTAATTTGGTCCAGTAGTTTTTGCGTGAAAGAGTAACAAACATCAATTTATAATATTAGGAGGATATAATTTAATTAAATGCACGTGATGCGCTTACGAACATACAGACAGAAAGACAGACAAAAATAAAAAAAAAAGGTTTTGGCTTCTATATAAAAATATGAGGGGTCTTTACACCTCATTTTTTTTCTTAAATATCTCTTATGTACAGTTCACAGTACAGTTACAGTTTTATTATATGTATTGATTTATTTGTATAGATTGATTGTCCTCTTTGACATTGTATTTTATCTTGTCACGCTGACGGTGTTTTTATATTTTATACTAGCTTGTGCCTGCGACTTCGTCTCAGTTTCTAAGCGGCGTCGTATCAAGATGACACCTACGCCACATTTTAAGTTAAACCTTGTTTGTTGTAATCTCTTGATTGCACAGTTTTTTGTTTCGCTATTTTTGTATTTTTCTTGTGTACATATGCAAGAAAAATACAAAAAAAAAAAATAGCGAAACAAAAAGAAAGGCGTACAAAAGAGATTACTTCCATTCAACCAAGTATTTGAAATACAACTGTGAAAACTGCATCAAATTTCGTCGAGTAGTTTTTTTTGAAGCGGTGGTGGTGGCCGAGTCCTGCCCGCCCGCCTGTGGATACAAAATCCTGCACGGGCTACATGAGTTTGTATACCAATCTGACTCATGTTATTTTTTATCGACCACCACTTGCTTCCGGTGAAGGAAAACATCGTGAGGAAACCTGCACTCTGGTTGATGATTATCAGCTAGTGTGTGAAATGGAGAAGGCAATGGCAAACCACTCCATTAAAATTGCCATGAGAGTCGTTGTGTGTGTTTCATTCCATATAATGACCACGACCCTCAGTCATGAGGAAATACGACAAAAGAGAATTTTTGCATAATGCGCCTTCAAACATACAGACGTACAAAAATTCTTAACAAACAACGTTTTGGCTTTTTTAATCCCCCCTCAATATTATCAAGACCCTTTTTTTCTCTAATATATTTTATGTAAGTACAGACAGTTACTTGTTACAGTTTTATTATATGTAAAAGATATAATAAAACATATAGGTATTTTATAAACTCTACATATCACGTCTTCACAAATTGTGCAAAGTCACAATGATAAAGTAGAAATCGTCTTCACAAATTGTCCAAAATCACAATGACAGGAGAAATTTGTATTATACGTGCCATGCGACGCGACAATCTGGATCTTATGATTATACAAGGTGTTCCGTTTTCAACGCAAATCTTGTTTCATTTCAATTTGAATTTCGCGCGCCTTACCGATGCACTTATCAATCATCACAATTCGCTGTGCTGCAGTTCTATTTAGCCAATGGGGCGCCCGGACTTCCGCTGGCGCATGCGCAGATCCTACCGGTGTCTGAGAGATCAACGCGATAGGCTGGTAGCAGAAGGCTGGTGGCAGAACCAGTAAAACCTCTCCGTGTCTGTACGTGAAAGCGAAGGCGCGCGCGCACCAAACATTACAGCCCTTTTACTCAATTATTTTTAATAAAACTTCAAGTGCTCAACAGTGTTTTTGGAACTTTATAATCGTGTGTGGCTGGCCGGCCAGGTGTCTAAAGGAAGAACTATTCGTGAGGAATCGTGCTAGAAGCCTGCCTACGTGGTAAGTGGTTTGTGCATTGTTCCTATTGTCTAAATCGTCTGTAGCAACGCTTATTAACGGCGAATGCTTTCAATAAGTATTCGATCCAATGTGGTGATTGATAGTGTACTCTAATTTCTACTTATCGAATCAATTTAGCCACATTTTTTGGTGCCGAAACCCGGGAACTTTGGATACCTACCTTCAGTCTGCCGCCAAATACCAATTCGATTTAGTAATTGCTACTTCATTTACCGTATTCCACGCTTATTATACTTACTAGTACAGCTAAAACGAATAAACATAACATTTTGTTTCAATTACTAATCGGAAAACAAGTCTTTGTTCCATTTTGTTTTGTTGAGTACCTTACCTACCGATTATCGATTTAAGATGGCTTCCATCAGTTTCTAGAATATTTGTTGAAAATAAATTCTTTTGTCGTTTTATACTTATTAGCATAAAATTATCTACCGTTTTACCGTTCGCAATAATACAATATTGCAAATCCACCTTCTCATAATTTTATGTTGATAGTTCGTTATAACTCGACTACTTTTTTCCAACCGTTCAACGTTTCCTCTTGATATTTATTTATCGAAAAGTTATTTCGTTTCAAATTACGAAATATTTTTTATCGTGACGTTGTATCGTTTATCGTATCATATTTTCAACGAATTTTGGTGCGTTCACATTTTCATTATTACCGTTTTAGGTTAAAAATCATAGTTTTTTGTTTTTACAAAAAAAACTGATTTTTATTTTTTTTATTTACCGTACATTAACGAATATCGCAAACCGTTTTTAGTGTTCCTAACGCTCATTTAATTCATCCTTATCAATTTAATTTATTTCAATTTAAAACTCAGGTGACCGAGGTGACAATATTACCTGTTGTCGTGTAATACCGCCCCAGTGATTCTCGTCGATTCTTGTGAACGCGGTCTCGCTGAAGACGTTCGCAACTAAACTTTTTTATCGAATCCGAATATTTGTTGCTATCAGGTTTTATTGTTTTGATATTAATTATGTCTTTACTATCAAGGCGTAAATCTAAACCTACTATTAAAAAGGGTATCGAAAATACGTACACTATTAATAATTTGCCCAGTTTGCGACGTAAACGAACTATAGCATATAATCGCTTAACGAAGGCTTTGGAAGTAGGTACCTTAGCCAATACCGATGAATCACAAGTAGGGTTATTTCTTTCATATTGTCATGAAATAAAAACGATTGCTGATAGTTTTCATGACTCCCATTTTATTATTTTGGACCTTCTTAAGGATGATGCCGATGAGGAGGACGATGAACTTCAGGATCGATTTGACGAATTGTATTTTCAAGTGTTGGCAATTCAACGAAAATTTGAACAACGTTCATCTCAACAAGCTGACACTTCGAAACATAATTCATTGACCGGTTCGCACAGTGGAAATATGCGGTTACCAAAAATTTCGTTGCCAACTTTTTCCGGTGCTATCAAGGAATGGCCTGAGTTCATTGCAACTTATAACGCGTTGATACATGATTCTACCTCCTTATGTAATATTGAGAAATTTCACTATCTCGTGTCAGTTTTAAGTGGTGATGCTTTATCGTTCATTAGAACTTTTCCTGTTGCAAGTGAACATTATTTAAGTGCGTACGAGGCTCTCAAGTCCCGTTATGAAGATAAACGCGAATTAGCGTTTACGTGCTGGCGTGATATCTTGGACGTTAGTTTAAAGACTTCGAACGCTCAAGATTTTCGACGCGCCTTAGACACGATCGATGAGAACTTAACAATTTTAAAAACTTTAAAATTACCTACCGATAAATGGGATTTTGTTCTTTGTTATAATGTTCTGGCCAAACTCGATACCAAATTAAGACGCGAGTTTGAGGAAAAACATACCGATATTGAGCTTCCACAGTATAACCATTTAAGGGCATTCTTACACTCTAAAGGTGAAGCATTAATTCGCGACACGCACTTTTCGAATGTTACCAATAAAACCGCTAACGTTTCAAAGGACACACCGGGAACTTCACAGAAGTTCAAGCGACATAACGTCACGCATTCGCTTGTCGCTCCCACCGTCACTACTCATAAAAATGTTGGTGATAAACAACAAGCGAAACCTGCTCATAATTCGAGCACTCCGATTCGTAAATGTGCCTACTGTCGTAATGAACATCACATCTCGGCCTGTAGTGATTTTTTGGCAAAATCAATAGATGAGCGCATGGCTGTGGCCACTGAAAAGAAATGGTGCTACAATTGTCTTAACGCATCCCATTCAGTGCGAGAGTGCACATCAATGTTTTCATGTCGACAATGTAGACGTAAACACCACACTTTGCTACATAAGGAGCCGGCGGCAAGCTCGGCGACCTTAGTGGCTAAGGATTCGTTAACTCAGTCTGATCCAACCGTAACCACAACCGTGTTACTGGCAACAGCTCTCGTCCAGATTCGTGATGCTTCTGGTGAATTTCATACATTTCGCGCGTTATTTGACACCGGCAGTCAAAACAATTTTCTCACGGCTCACGCCGCTCAACGATTAAATCTAAAACCTATAACTGGTAATATCAACGTTTATGGGTTAGGGGGCAGCCCTGCCTCAGTCAGTGGCTTTGTTACATGCGACATTGGCACCAACTGTAACGTAAAGTTTCGTCTGGGAATGCTCGTCATACCGAGCATTTGCGGAGATCAACTGATAGCAAGGCTAAATACGAAAGGATGGGAGGAGGTCAAAACACTACCGCTAGCTGATCCTGGTTTTGACATCCCTGGTCCAATCGACGTCTTGTTAGGTGCCGACGTCTTTGCTGAGTCACTTCTCGAACAACGTCTGAAGGGTAACGCCTCTCAACCGCGAGCTTTCAACTCAGTCTTCGGCTGGCTTCTTCTTGGGAAGTCCAGACTCGCATCGTCCAGTCTACTAGGAGTAGCCCCTTCTACCGTAGACGATAGTTTAAACAAAATTGTTCAACGTTTCTGGGAAATCGATAACGTTCCACAATCTTCCCGATTGACCCCAGAAGAGCAACGCTGTGAAAATAGTTTTCTCAGTAATCACTACCGTGACGAGACAGGTAGATATGTAGTTTGTCTCCCCTTCAAGGACGACGAGGAGCCAGTCTTTGAAGGTTCTCGAGAGATAGCCTTACGACGCTTTCATGCCATTGAAAGGCGTCTGTATCGCGATCACAATTTAAACCAACAATACGTGGAGTTCATGACTGACTATATCGACAGTGGTCACATGACTCTGGTACCTGCCAAGCAAATGGGTCAAGGCAAGTATTATATACCGCACCATTGTGTGCTACGTCCCGACAGCGCTACAACGAAGCTTCGCGTTGTATTCGACGCCTCGGCTAAAGATGCAACTTCCAAATCGCTAAACGACTCGCTGCTGACGGGACCGAAGCTACAATCAAATATCGTAGAGATCCTTCTTCATTTCCGTGAGCACGCAATTGTCTTCATGGCAGACGTGCGCCAAATGTACCGTCAAATCAACCTAGCTCCTCAACATCGTGATTATCAACGTATTCTCTGGCGAGCTCACCCAGATGAGCCTCTTCAAGAGTACGTATTAAATACCGTAACGTACGGAGTGTCTTCCGCTCCATTCCTGGCGTGCCGCTCTATTCAGCAACTGGCCAACGATGAGGGTCACAAGTACCCAAAGGCCAAAACCGTTTTAACTTCCGACATATACGTTGATGACGTCATATCCGGAAGCTCATCGCTGAAGGACGCCAGAGAAATCAAAACTCAACTCATCGCTCTTTTCGGTCTTGGCTCGTTTGAGCTCCGAAAATGGGTGAGTAACCGACCCGAGCTACTTAGCGATCTTCCCGCGGAGGCGTGTCTTTCAGAAGCAATCACTTTTACCGAAACTGAAGACACAACTATCAAGGTTCTGGGCCTTAAGTGGGAGCCTGCTTCGGATTCGTTCGTCTTTACCGTTAATCCATCTAATCAACCGTGCACCAAGCGAACGATTTTGAGTGAGGTTGCCAGAATTTTCGATCCTCTGGGTTTTCTATCTCCTTTGACAATTCATGCCAAATGTCTTATTCAAAAGCTTTGGATTCTAGGTCTTTCATGGGATGATAAGCCCCCACCGGAAATTATCTCTCAATGGGAAAAGTTCTCTGAACAGCTTCCTCAAGTTAGGAATCTTAAAATTCCACGTAAATACGCTACCGATAGCGCTCAATCATATCAACTGCATGGATTTTGTGACAGCTCCGAAGCAGCATATGGCGCCGTTATATACCTGCGTGTTATCGAGTCTGACGGCTCCGTTCGCGTCTTTCTCGTATGTGCAAAGGCTCGTGTAGCTCCTTTAAAACGTCAATCGTTACCTCGCTTAGAGCTGTGTGGTGCAGTTTTGCTTACAGACCTTATCAAATTTGTCAAGGACACGCTGCGGATTCCTGTCCATGACACTTATCTGTGGTGTGATTCCACCGTTACCTTATCCTGGTTGCGAGCTCCTTCTTCTCGCTGGGTGACATTCGTTGCAAACCGCGTAAGTCACATTCAAGATATCGTACCGACCGAGTGCTGGAGGCACGTACCATCTGTCACAAATCCTGCAGATGTTTGTTCGCGTGGGCAATTGCCTCACGATTTGCTAAACAATGCCCTATGGTGGGCGGGCCCAGAATGGTTGTCTCAACCACAGTCTGAGTGGCCAATCGATACATCGAAAAATCGTTCAAACGATGACAATGCGGTGCTCTCTGAGCAGCGTCGCACCACGGTTCTCGTTTCGGATCAAATCGAAAGCGTTAATCACACGTCTATAATTGATCGGCTATTCGAAAAATATTCTTCTTTAGATAAAATCTGTCGCATTATCGCTTACGTTCGCAGGTTTTGTAATAACATGCGTAACACTGTTCCGCGATCAGATAATCTTTTCGTAACGGACGCTGAGCGTCATCGTGCGTTACTAATTATCGTCAAACATTTCCAACATCGTTGTTTTTTGGATGTCATATCCAAATTACAATCAAAGATACAGTTACCTCGCAGTTTTCGTAAACTAAACCCGTTTTTGGACGAGCAGGGTATACTCAGAGTAGGCGGGCGCCTATCGCGCTCCGATCTTGACTTCGAACATAAGTATCCCGCATTATTGCCCAAAAAGAGTGTTCTTACATCAGCTGTAATCGAATCTATTCATCGAAACAATTTTCATCCCGGTCTGAACACAACCAACTATCTGATTTTACAACAGTTTTGGATACTTGCGGCAAAGCATGCTGTACGTCATCATCTTTCAAGATGCATAAGATGCTACCGTCTTAAACCGAAACCTTTGCAACCCTTTATGAGCGACCTTCCGGCCTTTCGTGTCAATCAGGCAAAACCCTTCTCTGTCGTAGGTGTCGATCTAGGAGGGCCTTTTCGAATTAAGCTCGGGCTTCATCGTGGTGCTAAAATCGATAAAGCGTACTTGTGTTTATTCGTATGCTTGAGCACAAAAGCAGTGCACCTTGAGGTGGTTTCTACTTTATCGACTGACGGCTTCATCGCGGCATTGCGTCGCTTCGTTTCTCGTCGCGGCCGCTGCAATGTTATTCACTCTGACTGCGGTACGAATTTCGTTGGTGCAAGTTCACAACTAGCGTCAGGTATCGAACAAGCCTCTCATGCGGAAAAAATAGATTTTAAACGTAACGTACCTTCTGCTCCCCACTTTGGAGGGGTGTGGGAAATCCAAATCAAAGCCGCAAAGAGTCATTTGTACCGTATTGTTGGCGATCAGGTCTTAACGTTTGAAGAGCTTACCACACTCTTCGCTCAGATCGAATCAATTTTAAATTCGCGGCCTTTGTGTCCATTGAGCTCGGATCCCAACGATTTGAACGTTCTTACGCCCGGTCATTTTTTAACGCTGGAACCTCTTACAGCAGTTCCTGACTTCGACTACAAGGACGTAAAAATCAATCGACTAAATCGATGGCAACTTATCCAATCTTTTCAACAACAATTTTGGAAACGCTGGAAAAATGAATATTTACATGGGTTAACTCAGCGAGCAAAATGGACCACGGACTCAACACCGTTAATTGTAAACTCAATCGTACTTATAAAAGAGGACAATCGGCCTCCTCTTCAATGGGCATTAGGACGAGTTGTTTCCTTGCATCCTGGCCCTGATGGGGTAGTTCGAGTCGCAACCGTTAGAACAGCCAGGGATCACTCGCTTAAGAGACCTTTGGTCAAACTATGTCCTCTACCCTCCGTATAATCGTTTCAACTTATCATTTGTTAGCTTTTAAGTTTAGAATAATAACTTAAACATATTTATCGTTAATTACCGTTTCTTATTCTTACTCTGGGAAAATCCTATTGGTATTTTGGTGGGCGGAATGTTCCGTTTTCAACGCAAATCTTGTTTCATTTCAATTTGAATTTCGCGCGCCTTACCGATGCACTTATCAATCATCACAATTCGCTGTGCTGCAGTTCTATTTAGCCAATGGGGCGCCCGGACTTCCGCTGGCGCATGCGCAGATCCTACCGGTGTCTGAGAGATCAACGCGATAGGCTGGTAGCAGAAGGCTGGTGGCAGAACCAGTAAAACCTCTCCGTGTCTGTACGTGAAAGCGAAGGCGCGCGCGCACCAAACATTACAGCCCTTTTACTCAATTATTTTTAATAAAACTTCAAGTGCTCAACAGTGTTTTTGGAACTTTATAATCGTGTGTGGCTGGCCGGCCAGGTGTCTAAAGGAAGAACTATTCGTGAGGAATCGTGCTAGAAGCCTGCCTACGTGGTAAGTGGTTTGTGCATTGTTCCTATTGTCTAAATCGTCTGTAGCAACGCTTATTAACGGCGAATGCTTTCAATAAGTATTCGATCCAATGTGGTGATTGATAGTGTACTCTAATTTCTACTTATCGAATCAATTTAGCCACACAAGGTGTAACGGAAAGGGTATTACTATAAAAAGTAAAAAGATTCGTTACCATGGGTAGATCCTTTATGTGAAGTTTCAGATTATTTTGAGCACTTTTTAAAAAGGAGTGTTAAGAAAATAAATGATAAAACGAAATCTTTGCCATGTAAACAAACACTGCACATCACTATTCAGGATATTTCAATGTCAAGGTTGTCTTTGCACTGCTCACACACATATCACAACACAAATTATTTCACCTTCTCGGTTACTATGAAAACCTGGTACTTTGAGCAGTATTCGCTTTCGTCACCTTTTGACAGTTTATACCAATGTTTTCACAAAGAAACCGCCTCCACGTGCACACACGCCACGCAGCACAGCAGCGACGGGAATTTTTCAATTTTACCTTACTTTAAATTGATTAATCATGGTAAAAAAAATTATTCGCAAGTCGCTTTTCAGTGTTTTCATCATGTTTTTAATTAGAAATCAAATAACTCGCATAAATATTTTTCACTTTGACAAGTCAACAACTCAGGCTAATAGTGACATTTACTTTTTAATAGATTGGTGCTGTCCTGCCAGGTACATTTTTGGAAAAAGTCCAGTCCGGTCTTTTATTAGCCAAACTCACACCACCTTTTTGATTCTGCCGTCCTAGTACAAAATAAATAAATATCCTTCATAGAGCAACACGGACCTCCACGAAGTCGGTGTTGCTGATAAATAGGATATTTTCCGAATGAACCTCCCATTGTTCCATGGATCCCTTGTAACCAATGTTTACCTTTAATATTTTTTAAATTTAATTTTTGACCATGCTAGGATCACATATCAGCCTAACAAGGTAGAAGCGACGCCTTATTCAGAGTTCATTTGAAAATTTTGTCAAACCCTTTTTTTATCTTGTCAGAATGTCAAATCTTCAGACATACAGACATTTGCGAAAAAAGAGTGCGGAACCTCTTTCGCAAATTCTAATTCATTACAATACCAGGCGCCGAATCAGGAGGTGTGATTTAATTTTGATAGTTGTAGATGATTGACCTTGAATTCAACAGCTGTTTACTGTCATAGTGGTGAATAGTGTTGTGCCAATTCAAATTGGAAAAATGTGTGCCTGTATGGTTTTCTTAAAATTAAAAATTAACATACAAGACTAAAAATGTCTGGAACTAGTTTAAAACCATTATCACAGTTAGCACAATCGATATGGATATAGGTATTCCGTTACACCTTGTATAGCGCTTTCGACCAAACGAATAAAATATTTAAATTTTTCTTTGTTTGTTTATACTTTTCGATCACGAAGCAGGTAAAGAGTCCTATGTCTTCATATGTCCTCTGTGTTTTCGATTTTCAGCAATTTGTTTTGTCTATTTCTGAACTTCAATTTTAACTATATGCTTATTAACCAGCTTAACGTTAGCCTGAGTCTCGCGACCCTTGGCTCTGTCCACCCTCATCCTCATCATTAGCCATTTAAATGCCCCACTGTTGGGGTACTGGCCTTACTTATCCTTACATACATTCTGAAATAAAATCCCCGGCCCAAGCCCCGCTGCATCTGTCTGTCTGTTCGCGATAAACTCGGAATTTACTGAACGGAATTTCATGCGGCTTTCAAATGGACGGAGTGGGTCATGAGGAAGGTTTTGGTGTATAATAAATTATATATACGCGGTCGAAGCTAGGGGCAAAAGTGAAGGATGAGCCATGATTGGTGTGTTTTAACGACTACAAATACAGCCAGGACCAACGGCACAGGGAGGGCACTTCATAGACGGGGCGTCATATATACCCTACTACTACAAATGAAACTACATCCGTGAACAGTGAACACGTCAAGAACACGTCAATGTGTGCGTTTCATAGACATAGCGTTCCATTCCGCAAACGAACGGGGAAGAAGTGCGGGGCACGCCATATTGCGGGAGGGGCAGGGAGCTTCCTTTCTGTACGTAGTACTTATATTAATTCTGTGACTGTACCTAAGTTCCTTTATTGTCATAGGAGAAAACATGGAGACAGACGACGACCTCTCCGGGAATCTCCTGGACGAGCTGCCGAACGTGAGCGGCGCCATGCTGGATGGGGCGGCGGGCTGCAACGCCAGCGACATCGGAGACATGACCTTCTGCATGGGCAACTACGTTGGCGATTTTATGAAGGTGAGTCTTTTTTGGGTTCCGTACTCTAAAGGCAAACGCGGTACCCTTACAGCATCACTTTGTTGTCCGTCTGCCGGGGGCGAAAGCTAGTTAGGGTTCCGTACCTGGTAAGGCAAAAACGGAACCCTTTTAAGATCACTTTGTTGTCCGTCTGTCTGTCAAACTTTTTTTTCTCAGTATCGAATACTCGAATCCACAGTCTCTTTCAAAAAAAAAATAATCTAAATTATACGTCAACGCGATCAAGAATTCAAGAGATTTACCGTAAACGTTGCAAACTTTTGCATATTTTTCGATTTCAGGCAGCAATCAAAGCCTATGGAGTACTTACCGTTGACCTAAAATTATGAAATTTGGGAAAAAGCAAGGTCTAACAGTACTGATACAGGATTAAATCTGAAAATTGTAATATGTTGTTGGAAGTCTAAAAAAAAGTGTTAGAAACTTATTTTTGCGCTGCATTCAGTATGAATCTTAAGGATCGAACTGCGAAGTTTGTTTTTGAAACTAGTTTGTCTTTTAGTTTTTTTTAGTTCTTTAATGTGAGATGCTTTGCGTGTACGGAACCCTCGGTGCGCGAGTTTGACGCGCACTTAGCCGGTTTTTATCATATAGTTTCACTGTTCAGCCCAAAAACTTCAAATTGTGAAGAATACACACAGATAAGATATCATCACCTTTGATTCCAATTTATTTAATACATTATATGGATAATTTCTGTCAGTTTATAGTTGTTAATTACAATGAGGAAATTCTGCAAAGTCATTGTGAGTCGAGAGATATATATGCCGTAGTAATAAAATTATATAAACGTGAGATCGCGGCATTGTTTACATCTATAAATAATTAATGTATTTATTTATATTTGAGAAAGTTTGGATTGCGCTTGTGAGTATCTTTGTTACTCAATCACGAAAAATCTACCGGACGAAATTTATATTTTACTAGCTTTCGCCCGCGTCAATTTCCCACGGGAACAGTGCTTTTTCCCGGGATGAAAGGTACCCTATGTCCTTCTCCGTACTGTGACGACGGGGGGGTTCGTCGTTGATTTAAACTGTATTTGGTACTTGGGAAATCGTTTTTATTTAATATTTCTTTTAGAAATTACAAATTATATCGTGACTTGATGTTTCATCCGTAGAAGACCCTTCAATTCTCCATCTATCAAACTTCTTCCTAAATATTTTAAATCATTCAAATATTGATCGAATGCCAAAGTGGCCAGAGATAGAAACATCAAACCTCTACATCAGCTACGCCCCTGGATTGGATCCTAGGTCAACAACCTGGATACAACATCAGTGGTAACTTCTAACTACCTACCTAGTGCGGAACTGACTAACTACAAAACAGTCCCATACTCTGGGATAGTTGGAAACTGGCCTCAGAGATTAAATATGCAAATCCAAAAATATTAACTCAATCAATAAGTATTTCAGTTTCAAACTTTCTTGGAACAAAACCGCAAAAAGAACCAAGACTGTCCACTACACAACGACATTAACAAAACTTAATATCTTTCCTGAAGGGGTTAATTGGGCAATTACAATATAACTGAATAGCATCAAAGCCCTTACAGTGTGGTAACACGTCATCACACGTAATACGACAGAGGAAGAGATGGATATTATTTAGCTATCTCTATGGGTGAAAATGCTAATTTCATAACCTTAACGATCCAGCATTTAGAGAAAACATTTAATTATATGTGCCCAAATCAGACACACTTGCTATGACTTATATCATTTATGCAAGTTATAATAAATAAGATTCTCAAAAATCACGCGAGACACAATCACCATAGAGCTACAACAGTAAACGGACTAAAACTTTTTCATTGGAATCTCTTCCTCCGTTTACAACTTCATCTGCTTATGGACCGCCTCCGGTCCCCGAAGAAACATGAAAAAGAGAATTTATTTAAAGCACACAAATATAAACCACAGACATAGGATACTAGTATTAAAACTCTTCTGTGAAAATAAACATAAATAATCATATTCGCAAATAAAAAGGTTTTAATCTATTTACATGAACTATGTCCCTATACCTATTACTACCTAACCTTTTTATTAAATAATTAACCCTAGATATTCGTCTAACTATTCGGAAAGGACCTCTATATAATCTAGTGAGTTTCATACATCTATTGGTAACTCTTCTAGGTGTATATACCAATACTAACTCATTTGGTCTATAACTTCTAACAATAGACTTCTTATCATAAAGTATGTTCTGTTTTACTTGAGCTTTGCGAATGTTTTCCAAAGCTCTACGCGTCAACAAACCTTGAAAATGATGTCTATTAAGATTCACCGTTCCCTGCCTATTTACCAACATGTCCATGCGAAAGGTAGGTTCTCTTGCATAAACAATCATATGAGGAGACATCTGTGTACTAGCTTGTACACTAGAATTGTATGCAAAACAAACTAATGGTAAAAATCTACACCAATCTCTTTGATCCTCAGATACATACATTGACAACATTTGTAATAATGTACGATTAAATCTTTCGACCAAACCATTGCAAGCGGGATGGAATGCAGTAGTAAAACGCGATTTTGCACCAAAAAACGCTATTGTATCCCTAACATAATGTGACGTAAACACAGAACCACGATCTGAAATAACTTCTTTTACACCTCCGAATCTACAAAATATCTCTTCAACCAAAAACTTGCTAATATCATTAGCAGTAACCTTAGGAACCGCCTTGCAAATAGCATACTTAGATACATATTCTACACTAACAATAATATACCTATTTCCAGCTACCGACTTTCGAAGTGGACCTACAATATCTATCCCCACTTTCTGTAATAAATCAGTTGGAACAACGGGTTGTAAAGGAGCTAACTGTTTAACCTTCTTACGCTCCTGACACACTTGACAGCTCTTGATATACATTTCAATCTCGCGTTCAGCTCCCTTCATATAATACATTCTTTTAAATTTTCCAAATGTCTTTGCTAAACCTAAATGACCTCCTGTCCAGGCATCATCATGTATTTCCCGCATCACATCTCCAAACATTGTTGCGGTAACACAATCAAATCACAATCACCCCCCCGTCGTCACAGTACTTCCAGCTATGTGTATGCGAAATTCCAGGAAGATTGGTTCAGTAGATAAAGCGTGAAGAGGTAACAAACAAACAAACTCACTTTCGCATTTATAATATTAGTTAGGATTAGGATTTTACATCACATAGCACTTTTTCGATACATAAAATATACCTATGATGTGCTATGTTTCTATGTGTTCATGTATGTATTTTAATATCTGACAGTAATTTTAGTGTATCCTGTTTTTCATATGAAAACATAGCAACATATATTCTCTGTAACTGTATTGTATACACAGATTGTATACTAGAAACACAAGCGACAGTTTGTGCGCCGTCATCGTGAGGTACTCAAAAACGGGCGTGTCGCCTTAAATTGAAATAACACTAAAAAAAGATTAACACTGGACTGCTTTACCACGTTAACGTTAAACGTTGATACCCATCGTCGGTCAAGATGGCGTGGACAGCGATCACCATATTCACCATTCCCTATTTATGTATATAACTTTCAGACCAGGCTAAGTAGACGCTGGGCATACGCGTATTCATATATAAATTTGTGGCGTTATCGCAGATCCGTTTTGGCACATTTACATTATACATTAGCATATGTATGAGTGCTTATGAATGAATATTGTATGTGTGTGTTTTTTCTCGTTAACCTGTGTGATCTATGATGACATTTTTTATACTTATGCACATGAATTTGCATTATATTGGTTGCTATTTATCCACGATTTTAAAAGGAGAATTTTGATTCGAAAAATCATGAGATAGGCTGTAGGCAATCCAGAATCATAAAATATATAAAAATAGATTTTGCCCGCGGCTTCGTCCGCATGAATTTCTCACGGGAACAGTGCCTTTTCCCGGTATGAAAATTTTCCTTACGTTCTTCTTAGTACTATTTTAACTATGATGCGAAATTTCAGGAAGTTTGGCTCAGAACGCAGAGCTAGAGGAAACCGCTGAACGTAGAAACTTGAAATTTTGCAAAGAGGTTCTTTATATTGCGTAAATGAGCACTCTCTCTCTCTCAGCCTAAAGACGTCCACTGCTGGACAAAGGCCTTCCCCAAGGATTTTATCCGTGGGGGGTTTTGCCGTAATCGCCAAATGAGCACTAAGAAAGTAATTTTGGAAATTCCAGCCCTCAGGGGAAATGGATGAAGAACAGGATTCCCGCGAAGCCGAAGCTGGTTTTTCAATATACTTTATGTTTTTTAAACTTATAGTTGTGTGATTTTTATTTCGTATAGCCTGGCCGCTGTGTTTTGCGATTGTAGACTTTACGACTAACACCTTAAGGGTGTCGACAGCCCATCATAGGTTCGGCCTTAATAGCTGTTCTTGCCAACAGATGCTGTTCACAATGCGCTCCCACCAGATGCTGACCGACGTGGTTCTAGAAGTTGGAAATGAGCTGTTTCACGCACACAAAGTTGTGCTGGCGGCGGGCAGCCCCTATTTCAAGGTAAAATACATAATATTCCTATGATTGGATGAGTCATGAGAGTTTGTGAATTTGTGAGGATGTTATTGTTACTCATCACGCAAAATCTACTAGACGGATTTCAATAAAATTTGCTATGTGATAGAAAAATATCGGGTTTAGCAATAAGGGTACTTTTTATCTCGAAATTCCCACGGGAGCGAAGCCCCGGGGCGCGCGCAAAGGCATACCTAACGCCATCTAGCAGCAGTTGTCATTTGAAAACTACAGAGACCGCTTGACATAAGCCGCATAGGACTCTGAGTTCCTTCACTCATTCGAATGGAATTTCCACTTTAGCTTGAATTATCTTTTTATCTATCTATCGTTGTCTACTATACCACAACGGAAGCCTATGACGCACCAGTCCGATACGCACTTCCTTAGGTTATTTTTTTTGTTTATAAAAAACTAGCTTTTGACCGCTGCTGCGCCCGCGTGAATTTCAGACGGGAACAGTGCTTTTTCCCGGGATGTAAGGTAGCCTATGTCTTTCTCAGTACTTCCAATTATGTGAATGCAAAATTTCAGGAAGATTGGTTCAGTAGATAAAACGTGAAGAGGTAACAAACAAATACTTAAATAAACAAACCATCAAATTCACTTTCGAATTTATAATATTAATACCTACCTACCAATGAAGATAAACAACTTTCAAAACTGTCTTTCATTTCAGTGCATCATCACCAGCCTATTTAATGCCCCCACCGCTAGGCACTGTTCCTTATACATATATATAGGACTAGCTGTTGCCCGCGGCTTCGCCCGCGTAACTTTGGCTTAGATGAAAAGTCTTTTTGTGTTCCAAACTGTTTCCTGTGTTCCAATCTTCGATTTTTATACGTCTACAGAAAATGCTCATCAGATTAACCAAGTTTTACTAAGGCGCCATTTCCGTATACAGGGTTACTGGTAATTAGATGCGAATCTCTCAGGGGGTTGTAGGTAGTGTTATTTTGATTAATTTAAACCTATAATGGGTCATCCAAAAATTTACCGTTTTCGAGATTTTTGATATTTTAATGTTTTTTCCAATTAAGTTTCAATTTTTTTAAAGAAAAAAGTATTCGTCATAATCAGTTTATTTTCACAGTTAATTAAGGGTGATAATGGAGCACTTATTATCAATCATAACATCATAGAAATTCTTAACCAGTTCGGAACAGGAGTACAAAACATAACGAAAATGTTTGTTTTTTGCAACAAATGCCTTTTTAAAAGCAAATTTTCTCAAAATAATCACTAGTGTTTAATTGTGCAGATTATTAAAAAAACATCTACATTTTATCAGCTTTCTAACGAGGTAAAAACAACTCAATGGAATTGTATTATCACAGAAATTCACGATAAAAATCGAACCGGGTGGACTGTTTTGAGAATACAAATTATGAGCCTGCCATATTGGTCCTCCTTGTGCGATACATTGTCTTGTCGATGATAGACATCATAATGACAGAAGACTCAATTAGATCATTAATTAAGGTGTCTTTTGTATTATTTCATAAAAAAATTAGATTTTTTTTTCATTACTTAGTATTTTGACATGATACCACATTCTTTCACTTTCCACTCTTTGTTATTAACGATTTTTCTACCAATGTCCAATTAAGTTAAATTTATTATACCACGTTAGAAAGCTGATAAAATGTAGATATTTTTCTAATAATCTGCACAATTAAACACTAGTGATTATTTTGAGAAAATTTGCTTTTAAAAAAGGTATTTGTTGCTAATAACACACATTTTCGTTACGTTTTGTACTCCTGTTCCGAACTGGTTAGGAATTTCTACGATGTTATGATTAATATTAGGTGCTCCATTATCGCCCTTTATTAACCGTGAAAATAAACTGATTCTGACGAATACTTTTTTCTTAAAAAAAGATAGAAACTTAATTGGAAAAAAACATTAAAATATTAAATATCTCGAAAACGGTAAACTTTTGGATAACCCATTATAGGTTTAAATCAATCCAAATAACACTACCTACAACCCCCTAAGAGATTCGCATCTAATTACCAGTAACCCTGTATGTTATAGTGTAGCTGGTCTCTTGAAGTTATTCATCAGATGTTCCAGATCTTCCATTTTTATACGTCAGCAGAAAATGCTCATCAGGTCGAACGGTTTTTGCTAAGGCGCCATTTCCATATATGTTATAGTGTAGCTGGTCTCTTGGAGCTTTTCATCAGATGTTCCATATCTTCAATTTTTATACGTCAGCAGAAAATGCTCATAGGGTTGAACGACTTTTGTTAAGGCACCATTTCCATATTTCTTATAGTTTACCTGTTCTGTTTTGGTTCTTAATCATGTGTTCCAGTTTTCAAAATCAATTATAGCCTATATGTGGCCCAGGCTTAATAGCTATACAACAAAAAAGTTTCATTCAAATCCGTCCAGTAGTTTTAGCGTGAAACGCGTACATACATACAGACAGACAGACAAGAAATTCCAAAAAAATTTTTTTGCTTTCTATTATTCTTTTTAAGTGTCCCTCTATCCATTTCAGTCAAAAATACTAAATGTACAGACAAAATATTTTTACTATTTTATTATACTGGATGTTTTTTAAATCATTGGCATCCTTTCTACTGGTGAAAGTACTCATGAACATGAGCAACTTTTTGTATGGGACCGACTCAATCCGATGGAAAAAAAAATCAGCTGTTCCATACATTTCGGGTGAGTAGGTATTGGAAAATAGTATGGAACTGCAGATTCTTTTTTCCATCGGATTGAGTCGGTCCCATACAAAAAGTTGCTCATGTTCATGAGTACTTTCACCAGTAGAAAGGATGCCAATGATTTAAAAAACACCCTGTATGTATAGATAGGATAAGGAGGATAGGACATGCCACCACACCGGCCAATGCGGTTTGGTGGATTTTTTACGACTGCGAAAATAACGGGGACCAACAGCTTACCTTGTCTTCCGAAGCGCGAAGTAGCTCGAGACATTTTTGGCACCCATCCCGTGACCGACCATTACGAAAGTTGCTTAACCGCCATTGTAGCTGGCCGAGCGCGCGAACCATTGCGCTACCAAGGCCCTCAGTTTTCTGTGCATCAAGTATCATATTATTATCAGAGCCTTAGGCTTTTTTAAGGCAAGAGTATTTTGAGTTTTGCGTGAACCACCCATCTTCGCTTCCCATCAGATAGAGGTCAAACATACTCATACATACATACATATTATCACGCCTTTTTCCCGTGGGGGTAGGCAGAGACTAGCGATTTCCACTTGCTACGATCTTTACAGATCTCTCTTGCTTCCTCTACACTCATCACTCTCTTCAAACATACTCAATTTTTTAATATGTAAATAATATCACGCCTTTTTCCCATGGAGGTAAGCAGAGACTAGCGATTTAAAAAACAAACTTCAGTATATTAAACACGTTGGCAGGGGAACCCCGATATGTTCTGTCACATTATAATATTGCATCGTCATCTGGTTTACATAAGCGAGCAAAATTTAAATAGAATAACAAAAAGTATTTTAATTTGATATTCATATTTGGCACGTGTAGCTATGCCAACATGTTAGGCGATCAAGACTGTTTAATTAGTTTCTTTCGGCATTTGAAGTGAAATGCTAGTAAGTTTGTCGCTTTGAGATTTATAATCATACTATGTCCGTATGAAATATCCATGGGAACAGTGCTGTTTCCCGGGTTGAAAGGTAGACTATGTCCTTCTCAGTACTTCTAACTATGTGTATGCGAAATTTCAGGAAGATTGGTTCACTAGATAAAGCGTGAAGAGGTAACAAATAAACAAATCTTGGCAATGTATTAACATTGCCAAGATTTGTAAGCAATATTATTCATCCATTAGGAGTAGTTTGCCATTGCCTTCTCAATTTCACACACTAGTTGATTATCATCAATTAGAGTGCAGGTTTCATCATGATGTTTTCCTTTACCAGAAGCAAGTGGCGGTCGATGCTTATGCTTAGCATTTTCTACATGATTCAGATTGATCTACAAATTCATGTAGCACGGGCAGGATTCGAACCTGGTACCTTTTCAGTCACAGTCACTCCCTACCACTCAGCCACCACAGCTTAGTTTACCTCATGTCTCCATTTTCCACCAGGCGATGTTCACAAGTGGCCTGAAAGAGTGCGAGATGTCCCGGGTTCGACTCCAAGGCGTGTGCCCCTCGGCCATGGCGTGGCTGGTCTACTTCATGTACACGGGCAAGGTCCGCATCACAGAGGTCACCGTCTGTCAGCTGCTGCCTGCGGCCACCATGTTCCAGGTACCACATTGTTATAAACAGCTTTTTACAAACTAGCGCCCCGCTTCAGCTTCGCACGGGAGGTGCATGCATAAATTATAGCCTATGTCACTCGGGCATAAAGTAGCTTTCTATTGGTGAAAGAATTTTTGAAATCGGTTCAGTAGTTCCGAAGATTACTAACAAACTAACAATTTGCACATTAGGATTTTGAGGCCCCTATGTTTTTAACGGAGCACTGTTTACCATGGCCGTTTGGTCTTTTGGAGGTGGTGGGCAGATTAGTATAATAGAGGACCCAGGACAATACTCGGGGCCCTGGACACGTACCCAAAATGTCCCATGAAGAAGGGAGATTTAACTTATACATCTCTCTCTCTCTCTCTCAGCCTAAAGACGTCCACTGCTGGACAAAGGCCTCCCCCAAGGATTTTATCCATGGGGGTTTTGCCGTAATCGCCACGCTTGGCAAGCGGGTTGGCGATCGCAGTGTGATGGCATAGTACGCAGAAAGATGCTGCTGCCCATCCTCCGGTGTTTTAAATCCCTTAGTCGCCTCTTACGACACCCACTGGAAGAGATGGGTTGGTGCTACTCTAGGGCCACACCGCAGGCCAACTTATACATACATTAGTTTAGTTATATAGCATACATATATTAGTTAGGCCGATTGTTGAGTATGAAAAAACAATCATAAATAATGAGTGACGTATGTCGAGCATCACAATACGTGACGGCTTAGTGTAACACGATTTTTAGCCGTCACCTTCTAAAAAATAAACAAACAAAGATTTTTGATTCGTCACTGTGAATTCTTATTTTTGCAGAACTATAAACGACTATCGTTTCGGTATCAGTATTAAATGTGCCTGAGGCTATTCTAAATACTTAATGCATTGATCCAGTTTTATAGAAAGTTATTATATTTGCAATGAGGCTGTATTTTGAACAACACATAATTTATAAGCATTGTTTTGTTTACTTTATTGCCCAACTAGCTGTAGCTACCCGCGGCTTCGCCCCCGTGGAAATTACGGAATTCTGGCTAGCCTATAGTATAAGTTCTTTTTTTCTATGTCTTAGTTCTGTTCGCAACATTGACATAGAAAATAAAACTTGACCGTGACGGGATGCCCGGCAGATGAAAAACATCGTGACACGACAGCGTCATGCCATTTGCCGTCACGGCATTCCAGTCAATTTTACTGCTAAGTGGGTGTAGTAGGGTGCTCCAGGATTTGCCAGTCGACCTCACCAATAGTGGGGTGGTAAATCGTATTGACCAGCGCTCTATAAATTCTCACCGGTGGCTCCAAGTAGTCGTTGTGCACACGACGGCCACACCCCGGTAAACCACGTCGGCTCGTGGGCTGAACCCGGTGAGAGGGCCTGTATGCCTCGGTAGACAGGTTTCTACGCGGTTACCTCCCGCATGGTGCATGAAGTCTAACTCGGCGTTGAAGGCAGCTCACGCTGATAAGTTCCGAGTACTGGCGGATACGGCGAGTTAGCAAGGCAATGTTGATGGCCTAGGGCGGCAGTTGAGGTCAGAAGTGACTGCCGGCCAGAAACTGCATCCAAATCTTCCGCCAGTCGTAGCGGTCTCCGCTCCACTGGGCTACGGGGGATAAGGACGAGAGATGGCATCTGCGACTGCGCGACCGCTTATGCACTAAAAAATTCTCCTGCGCACTTGACTGCTTCAGACTAATGGACATCACATCACAATATACTAAGATTTATATCAAAAAAATCTTCTAAATTTATGGTTCGCAAATATTTAAAAAGTATCTCCTCCATTTTTAAAGTATTCAAAATATACAGACTCATTCAGTAAACATGTACTTTGTTCTCTTTTCAATTCAATGTTGCCACTATCCGACATTAACATTTACCTACTGATTCGAGTGTAGCGATGACTTGCGATTACCAAGCAAACAGAGGATTAGGGTATCTTTAAATATCTTATCATCGGAATAAAGTGTTTACAACTCGGCTTAACTTATATTCAGGTTGAATTGCGAATTGATAACCTTTTGAACTTTTATATATACTTTTATTTACACCTACAGGAGTTGAATAACTTTTTGAATTCATAAAATAGCAATACAAATTACATATATATCTTGTATGTTTGAACGCGCTTATCTCTGGAACTACCGAGCCGCCTTGAAAAGTTATTTGTGTACAGTCATGAGGAATCCAGTTTTCCGAAATTCCCACTTGAGCGAAACCAGGGAGTAACCACTAGGACGGTATAAAGCATTGGGCTTTTATTTCTTAACTAGTTGTTTCCCGCGGCTTCGCCCGCGTGAGTTTTCACGAGAACAGTGCTATTTCCCGGAATGAAAGGTACCCTATGTCCTTCTCAGTAATTCAGGAAGATTGGTTGAGTAGATAAAGCGTGAAGAGGTAACAAACAAATAAAAAAACAAACAAACTCACTTTCGCCTTTATAACATTAGTTAGGATTAGAATATACAAATTATAAGAAGATTTTTTTAACCCAGTTTCTATATCGAGTCAGAATTTCTGAGGACATGTCATTTCAAACGTGGATTGTAAGAGGCCCCAAAGTTTATTGGCAGTTAAATTAGTTTTTTTTAATATCAGAGATAACAGCCAGCATGACTGGGTACTGGGAGTGCCAACGCGTTGGCTTCAAGTAAACAAACTTACTCAAATTATGCTTAGTAACCGTCAATATTTTTTATGAGTATTTTTCTTAGGCAAGCTCATGTTTTAGTTTTTAGTAAAATCATGAAGCGGTGGTGGCCGTGTGGTCAGGGCCGCCGCCTGTAGCTGCAAAGGTCCCAGGTTCGAATCCTGCCCGTGCTACATGAGTTTGTATACCAATCTGACTCATGTACCTAGTACATGAGTAGTGAGTACCTACTACCAACCTGTAGTTTTCTTTTCATCGACCACCACTTGCTTCCGGTAAAAGAAAACATCGTGAGGAAACCTGCACTCTGTTTGATGATTATCAGCTAGTGTGTAAAATGGAGAAGGCAATGGCAAACCACTCCATTAACATTGCCAAGATAGTCGTTGTATGTGTTTTATTTATTCCATACTAGCCTGTGCCCGCGACTTCGTCCGCGCGTAATTTTCTATTGTTTATATATCAGGTTCTAATCGGCGTTTCAAGACGCCAGATTTTAAGTTAGACCTTCAACAATACATTAGTGAAAACCGCATTAAATTTGGTCCAGTAGTTTTAGCGTGATGCGCGTACAAACATACAGACAGACAGACAAAACTTCTACAAAAAATGGTTTTGGCTTCTATGGCCTTATGAAGACCTCATAGTTTTTTTCTTAAAAATCTTCTATACAGACACAGGACCGGTCGTTGTGGAAATCCTTGGGGGAGGCCTTTGTCCAGCAGTGGACGTCTTTTGGCTGAGAGAGAGATACAGACACAGACCAGTTACAGTTTTATTATATGTAGTGAGTAGTGACAAGTCATAAAATGAATTTCAGGTGTTTATTTACGTATGTACACACGTGTGTCATTATACTAATTTTGTGCGATCATTTTGTTATCAGTTATATATGCACGGTACGGTAACGTGGTTAAAACGCCTAACTGTCGTCGAAGGGTTCGAACTCTACTCGTGTCACATATATTACAATCATGTAATCAATGCAGCTGTGGTCATTCCGAAGTTTTTAGCTTAAATACACTATGATTATATAAATAGTTTCTGACATGAAAAAGTGCCTTCTTTGAAGGCCAAAATTCAATAAAGAATTTTTGACTTTTGCATCAAACTCATGTATGGTAGTTATCTTATCATCCATCGCCACTTGCTTCCGGTGCAAATAAACTTCTTCGTGGCGTCAAATCTCGTTCAACAAAACGGGCCTTAAACATAGACATACTAACATACTAAATCTATGGGAATAAATTTCATGTATCCTCCCTCCCGAAATAGGTGCCGGCTTGCCCCCCTTAGATCCGCTGATTCCTTCGTTTTGTAATTAAATCTAGAAACTTAATATACTACAAATAAAATTCTACCGTTACTGATTGACTGACAGACAACGCACAGCTAAAACTACTGGGCTTAGGAAGCTGAAATTTGGCATGTAGGTTCCTAAGGAAGTGTAGGGAAGTACTAAGAGAAGAATTCCCGAAATTTCCACGGGAACAAAGTCCCAGGCTTATGTTAGTATACTATAATGGTTGACTATTATAGAATGCCATATAGTATTAAGTCTACCATTTGTACATATTTTTTGTAATTTTGTGCAAAACAGTTTTAAATAAAATAAGCAACATGGATGACTGGATGTAGATTTAGAATTTACTTGCAACATATACCAATACTAAAAATATGACATAAGGATCATGATCAGTGATCATCAATATGGTTTCCGCCAGGGACGATCTACTGGGGATCTTCTTGTGTACGTGACACATTGTTGGAGCGAGGCCATCGAGAAACATGGTGAAGCACTTGGTGTTTCTCTTGACATCTCGAAGGCTTTCGACAGGGTTTGGCACGCTAGTCTGCTGAGCAAGCTTCCAGCTTACGGCATCCCCGCTGGCCTCTGTAGCTGGATAGCTGACTTCCTGAGTGAACGATCGATCAAAGTGGTCATTGAAGGCTGCTCGTCTGATCCAATGGCTATTGACGCCGGTGTTCCTCAGGGGTCGGTCCTCTCTGCAACTCTTTTCCTGCTGCACATCAATGACCTTCTTACACCCGGTATTGTTGGGTATGCAGATGATAGTATTGTTGTGGAGAGGTACTTGTCCGGTGCGGGGATCAGTTAAAATTTGAGAGAAAGGCCATGGCTGAGCGAACTGACCAGACGTTAGACTACGTATCCCAGTGGGGAGAGAGTAATCTGGTCACTTTTAACGCTTCCAAGACACAGGCGTGTCTATTCACCGCAAAAAGGAGCCCTTTCATCCTGGCTCCTACTTTTCGGGGTACATCGGTTCCTATAACCGACAAGCTTGAACTCCTTGGCATGGAGTTGACAAAAAACCTCAACTTCGGCACCACCATCGAATCCAAAGCCCAATCAGCTGCAAAGAAGCTGGGCATTCTCAACAGGGTGAAGCGATACTTCACACCTGGACAGCTTCTTACTCTTTACAAAGCTCAAGTCCGTTCTTGCATGGAGTACTGCAGTCACCTTTGGGACGGCTCGGCGAAGTACCAACTGGCCACTTTGGATTCGGTGGAACGCAGAGCCAAAAGAATAATCGGCGATGAAAAATTAACGAACGCTAAGCTCCACAGCCTAGCTCATCCTCGAAAAGTTGCCTGCTTGTCGGTTTTCTACCGATTGTACTTCGGAGAGTGTGCTCATGAGCTGCATGAGCTCATACCGCCCGCCCCTTTCTTCAACCGGACAACCAGACGCACTGCGGGCTATCATCCCTTTTTGGTTAATATTCCCCCCGCACGCACCAAGCGCTTTTCGTCATCATTCTTGATGCGCACAGCAAAGCACTGGAACTCCCTACCTGCGTCTGTGTTTCCGAGCACATACACTGACTCTCTTCAAAACCAGAGTGAATAGGCTGCTTCTGGGTAAGCTCGCTTCATCGTAGACCTCATCTCTGTCCTCGGGCAAGATTGTGGTCAAGAGCAAACCCATATTTAATAATAAAAAATAAAAAAATGCCGGCCTTATATTATGATTTTGGCGCCCTCCCTCTTACTGCTGCCCGGAATAGGTGCCGCGGTTTGCCCCCGGCAAAGATCCGAAGCTGATTTTCTATAGTTTAGGACGTCAAACGAGCAAGCAAGTTTAAAAGTCGCTTTGTTGGTTCTCCTCGCCATCTCCTCGATTTTGTCACAGAATAAGTAATAGTACTAACTTACAGAACAGCCACTCACCGCCCCGCAATCATTGGAAATACCGCAGCCCACCCCACACTTCGTTGTAGACATCACTGACACTTGGACGAGGGCTGGCGCGTAATCGGCGCACTTTTCGCGCCCTTTTGATTGCTAACCACAACACGCAAGCAGCGCTACTAAATTTCACGCACACATTTGCGCGTACAAACGTCAATTGCCTATGTAGTAGTAAATTTCCGAGCGCTGTATGGAGTGTCCGGGGTGTGATTCTGGAGAAAAATCTAGAAACTAATTATACTATAGCCACTGTCCCCAGATCTCCAACGTGATCGAGGCGTGCTGCGCGTTCCTGGAGCGGCAACTGGATCCCTCCAACGCGATAGGGATCGCCAATTTCGCGGAACAACACGGCTGTGCGGAACTCAAACAGAAGGCCAACAACTTCATTGAGAGGCATTTTACTCAGGTAAAGATACATACATACATAGAATCACGTTTTTATCCCATACGGGGTAGACGGAGCCAAGAGTCGTGAAACTCAAAGGCCACGCTTAGCTGAATAGTGGGCTTTCTGATGGAATGGAGATTCAGATATTTGTATTGTATTTGTATTTATTTATTCGTTAACAAAAAACATTGTGTTCGAATGCTTATTATAAAAGGACTAAATACTAGGAACTTAAACTAATACATTAAAATTCATCTAAGGAGTAACAACATTTTTTCACAAGTAGAGCTTTTAACTTTTCATTAAACGTTTTTCGACTACTTATAGCCTTCAATTCTATAGGCAACTTGTTAAAAAGCACCACTGTTTGGTAACGTACACCTTGCTTTATCACTTTCAAATTTGGAGGCATTCCTGTCTTAATATTCTTCCTTCGGGTCTTTTCTCTCGCTATCATCTCCTGTTCAGACTCATAAAGATGCCTTTCCTTATAAAAGTTGTTCAAAAGGACTAGGATGTATAAACTTGGTACAGTTAAGGATAAAGCGAAGGGCTGTTCATTAAACAATTTCCGCTGGATGGCGTTGATAGCAACATTTTCCGTTTTATTTTTTTTGTTGCGTTGTTGCAGTACTTATAGGCAAAAATTTTGAATTGGCGAGCGGTAAACATACTATTTTATTTATTTTATGGCCTACGATTATATTTCAGTCAACATAATGAAAAAAAAGCTTTTGAATAGAATCTGCCATGAATCTTCGTATCTCTACACTCACTCACACTACGACGAGAGCTTTCAAAATGACATTAAATATAGCGCAAAGCATGTTATACATTTAAAAATACGCTACTAGATGGCACTTATTTCAAAAGAGTGTCTAACTACAATAATGCCAATCGGACTGGCTGGCAGCATAAGAAAAAAGAAAAAGAAATTTAAAAAATACAAAGAACGAAATATAACCTATAATTTCTTCTAGTCATTGTCATATTTTGTAAGAAAGCAAGAAAATATATTTATGAAAATTAATATACATAGATAGTTCAAGTTCGTATCAATTGGACTCAGAAAGTCAGCAACGAAAAAGTTCTCCAGCGCGTTGCAATGTCTAGACTGTAGTTGCAAAATGTCAAAAAGCGCAAAGTTGAATATTTGGGACACGTTTTGCGACACGACAGATATCAGCTACTTCAACTTATTATGATGAGAAAAATAGAAGGCAAGAGATGTGTTTGAAGACGCAAAAAATCATGGCTAAGAAACATATGCGAGTGGACTAGAGTCACCACGGTTGAGGAGCTGTTTCGCTTAGCGACGAACAGAGAAGAGTTTGCGAATCTGACGGAACCTCCAGTAATGGAGAAGCACTACAAGAAGTTCTAGTTCAGTAGTGCAAAATCATAATTTACTAATTATTACTATAAGAAACTGTAATTTAAATACCTATCTACCAATAGTTTCAGCAGTTTGGATTTCACCACCTCTTAGATTCCCAACAGAAATCTAGCAATACTTCGAACATCTATTTTCAAAAATCAATCAGCAAGCAGGAAAAGCCACCGCAGACGTCATGATCATAATGTTCTATTGAATTGTAAGACTAGAATTATATATTTTTAAATAAAACTAAATAGTACATACATATTGTTGACTTTTATTTTTAGTAATGAAGTGGAAATTTCTTTTCCGAACTTTTTTTATTAAAGAAAACAAAAAAAGATTAGGTATATTATAGTTATTCCTTTCCCATATAAATTGTTAAATATTGCAGTCATTATTCTGTGCATGATGACTCCTTCATTGCTTGGAATGATGGATGATGATGATAAATTCTTCATCACGACAAACATGTGTTACAGTTTTTGTATTTGTATTACAGAATTAGTGTATAAAGAAACACTTGTGCTGTGCATTTCCTGCCAATATGGACCATACCTGAAACAGATTTATAACGTGTTTACAACAGTTTCAATAAATAAATGTCAAACTTTAGTTGTTTTACAATGCGGTGACCGTACGTGTATATATACATGTGTGATATTTATGTCTTTGCAATATTAATGTATCATTCAAAAAGATTTTAACTTACGTCTGTAGTGTATTCATGTTTATTTTACTTTTATTCTTGTCTATTTTACTATTATGATTACTTATTTAGCTCAAAAATGTTCTTTTTTACACTTTCTATTGTAAAATTTCTACGTTGCTAAGGAATATTTCTTTAAACTTACCGTTATATCTTCATTTTTGGTTGTTTTATAGTATATATGTTTTTCCAACATATTTAATGTACTTTTCTACACTTTTCGATGATCACTTCTTTAAATTTTATTAAAATTATTTATGTCTTTCCTTATTATAAACAATTTAGATTGTCAAGGATTGTGACAAGTCAGATTTTATTTTTCTAAAATTCTATAAATTTCTATGCGAACCTCTTCACAAATGTTCTAATTTCGTATTTTATTTGAAAATTATGAAGCAATACGAAATTCTAAATCGAGGCCTATATAAAGACACTGAATGTCAGTCCGGGTCAGTCTTGATCTTCTGAGAAACAGAACGGTACGAACTATAAAGGTCTTGTCTCGGGGCCTGCTGACCCCGGGACCCTGCAAGCCTTCGCGTCGTTAATCAATATCTAACACGAAGAAGTTGCTGTGACCTGTGGATTGAAGTCTGGAATAAAGGCACACACTATCGCCTGCCACCCCTGCTGTGCTGCTGTGACCTGTGGCCGAAGCCTGGATTAAAGGTACTCACTTTCGCCTGCCATCCCTACTGTACCGCCAGTACATCTTCAACCCTATTGTGCCGCCGGACAAACTTTACCCCCTGTCGGGATTTCCCCGGCTATCCTGTCCGTGCCGTATCCGTAATTTTATTTGGAACTCTATCCGTGTCTGTGCCGTATCCGAGATTTCTTTGGAACTCTGTCCGTGCCCGTGTGGTGTATTTTTTATATTTTAAATTGTATTTTCTATTAATTTAAATTAAATATTAATTTCTCTTAAAAATCTGTTATTATTACATAACAGTTATCTTTGAGGACATCAAATTCTTCTTTTTTATCACTGTGTAAATCTAAATCAATTCTATCTAAGCGATAGTGTAGATGATTTAAATAAGTCTCTATTTTAGGAAGAATTTTTGAGTTACCCGACTCAAGTGAGACTAATTTTAATTCAGTGTAAGTTAATGTAGCTTCAATCCCGTTGAGATCATCCTCAACTGGCAAAGGAGAATCTATAATGTCATCGCTTAATATAGATTGCGTAAGCGAAACGACTTGTTTTTTTAATTGAGGGAGCTTATCAGCTGGTTCCTCCAGTCTAACCTTGACTTCGTATTCTAACTCGGCTTTATTGAGCAGACTATATGCAATTGGACGAGACATTTTAGCAGAAGTTTAGGAGTACTTGTACAAGGTAAAGTACCTAAGTATAGTACCTTAGTTTAGAGTTAAAGTCAAGTTATAGAGTCTAAGTCCAAGTCAAGTTAGTCAATAAAATAAATATTTATTGAATAAATATTGAGTATTAATGAGTTCAATGTGAAAAAGAGACCAGTGTGAAGTTAATTTAGTGTTTAAGGTCGAGAATCTAAGCCAAAATTAAGAGAACGTGTAGGTGTGTTTTTTAGAATTTAGAGGAGAGACAGAGCCAAAAGATGCCCCACGTTGGGCGCCAACTGTTATGTAATAATAACAGATTTTTAAGAGAAATTAATATTTAATTTAAATTAATAGAAAATACAATTTAAAATATAAAAAATACACCACACGGGCACGGACAGAGTTCCAAAGAAATCTCGGATACGGCACAGACACGGATAGAGTTCCAAATAAAATTACGGATACGGCACGGACAGGATAGCCGGGGAAATCCCGACAGGGGGTAAAGTTTGTCCGGCGGCACAATAGGGTTGAAGATGTACTGGCGGTACAGTAGGGATGGCAGGCGAAAGTGAGTACCTTTAATCCAGGCTTCGGCCACAGGTCACAGCAGCACAGCAGGGGTGGCAGGCGATAGTGTGTGCCTTTATTCCAGACTTCAATCCACAGGTCACAGCAACTTCTTCGTGTTAGATATTGATTAACGACGCGAAGGCTTGCAGGGTCCCGGGGTCAGCAGGCCCCGAGACAAGACCTTTATAGTTCGTACCGTTCTGTTTCTCAGAAGATCAAGACTGACCCGGACTGACATTCAGTGTCTTTATATAGGCCTCGATTTAGAATTTCGTATTGCTTCATAATTTTCAAATAAAATACGAAATTAGAACATTTGTGAAGAGGTTCGCATAGAAATTTATAGAATTTTAGAAAAATAAAATCTGACTTGTCACAATCCTTGACAATCTAAATTGTTTATAATAAGGAAAGACATAAATAATTTTAATAAAATTTAAAGAAGTGATCATCGAAAAGTGTAGAAAAGTACATTAAATATGTTGGAAAAACATATATACTATAAAACAACCAAAAATGAAGATATAACGGTAAGTTTAAAGAAATATTCCTTAGCAACGTAGAAATTTTACAATAGAAAGTGTAAAAAAGAACATTTTTGAGCTAAATAAGTAATCATAATAGTAAAATAGACAAGAATAAAAGTAAAATAAACATGAATACACTACACGTCAAATCGGTACCTATATCGTTTCAAATCTCCAAGCACTCGCTTCCTCGACTTTAGCGGGTCAGAATTTACCTACATGCCTCAGATATATCTTCCTATCAGATCTAGTAGCCATTATTATCTTCAATGAACAATAAACTAATAAAGCACAAGAGAAACGTAATACACTTATATGAAAAAATCTATTGCAAAAAAATAAACTTCCATAAGTACAACTACAATACAACACGGGGCGTCATAGAATAGGTAAATAGTAATGTTGCAACAATATTGTTGACTATCGATAGTATTGTCAATAGCATTGTGACCATAAAAAATAGTCCTACTATCGATAGTATTGATTTGCAATACTATTAATGATAACCAAAACTAATATTTCAACAAAAAATCGATACTATTGCACTATCGATAGCTTGTAAAAATTCAATAGTATTTTTATATAATAGTATCAATACTATCGATAGTATTGAAAAGCAATACTATCGATTGTATCGATAGTTTTGGTTATCATCAATAGTATTGCAAACTATTGGCTATCGATATAAATATATTATCGATATTATAAATATTTTTTCTTTCTTTTCTTTCTTTTCAATAGTATTGACACTTGTCAATACTATCGATAGTCCTGCAACGCTAGTAGATAGAAATGTATGTAGTGTAGACTTTACATCGATACCACGACGAATATCGATATCTTTTATTGTTGATAAATATTAATATCGTTTTAAAATAATTAAAATAAATCACGGAGGTCGAGCCCACCTCGACTTTATCGATAATTCAAAGTATCGATACTTCGTGCCCTAGAAGTTCTAGGATTTTAAATTAGACGTTCAGAAAACATGTTGGGAAATGCAAACTAAAAACTAAAAAATAATTAATCAGTAATATTTGTTTACTTTGAAACTAAATATAAATGTATGCACATATTCCTATAGTTTATTTTTTGTTAATGAATACCTACGTGTATAATACCTACCTACTATAATGTTTTTTGATAAAAGTATTTGCAAAATTAAATTGTTTAAGTTTCAGAACGAACTCTCTACAATCATAAGAGATGATTGTAGAAAGAAATATCTTTTTGGGTAAAAAAAGCAACGTTGCCATCTTACACCTCGCACGGATCGGCAACAACGTATCGATGAATTCCTGAGATGAATTCGCACAAATATTCCAGTCCAGTCATATACGTAATGGCAAGCTTGTAGTAATAAATTAACTCTAGGGTTCAGTACGTATTTATATGAAAGATTTTTTTATGGTGAAATTTAAATTTGATAACTGGGACATATTATATATTGGATATGAAGGCAGGGATATCTGAATATAACATCTTGACGTCTGGATGTGAAGACCTGGGTGTCTGGTCATGTGCATATGAAATGCTGGACAGCTGAATATGAGGACCAAAGCTTCAGGAGATGATCACCTGGACATCTGGAAATGAAGACCTGAAAATGTGGAGCTGAAGACCTGGACATCTGGACATCACCTGCACATATGAATTTGAAGACGTGGGAGTTTGGTCATGTGGATACGAAAACCTGGACAGCAGGACATAAAGTCCAGGACTTCACATCCAGATGTCCAGGTGATGTCCAGATGTCATATTTAGATAGCTTGTCTTCAAATCCAAAAGTCCCAGTAATCAAATTTAAATTTCACCATAAAAAATCTTTCATAAAAATATGATTGAACCCTAAATTGAATTTAATATTGAAACTTGCTATTTTATAATTTTTTAGCATTTCATAATTTTCTTTTGTTTTTCACGTACAGCCGATGGCGCTGTCAGGGCTAGCAACGTCGAGGAAGCATGCATTTAGGTCTCAAAGTGCTTTTATATAAATAGTAGTAGTCAGTAGTTTGTAATAAATCTGCTAGACGTCGCCCCTATATGTCACAAAATATTACGCACACATCAACAAGAATCTCAATTTTTGTCGTATTTTAAAAGCCGTTTTTCTCGTAAATTATTATACATTATTTTGTTAAATTCAACATGAGAGCACAATTACTTCATAAGAATCGGAAATTCGATTTTATCATGAGAATCATTAACGAAGTTTAGAGCATTGCTGTAGAACAAAATGTATGGACAGCCAAAGCTTGGCTTTCACCTTAATATTTCAAGACTTTTGAAATGAGGTACACAAGACTCCCAAGACGGAATTCTTTTCATAATACGTATAGCCCTTTTCTGAGCTACAAAGGCTCTTTGCACATTACATTGAAAACTACTTCCCCAAAATCCAATACTATAGCGCAGTTTCGATTCAATTAATGCGTAGTATACCACCTTTAACTGTTTTTGAATAGTCAGCTCGTCTCTAAGAATACGAAGTGCATAGCAGGAAGAACTTATTGAATTTTCTACAGCTTCAAGTTCTGTTTTCCAATGTAGGTCTGCATCAATGTGTACTCCTAAGAATTTGACGTTTGTCACGCTATTAATAAAGATATAGTGACAGGTTGCTAGCCCATCGTCTATAAGTGGAGGAATCCCCAGTATAAAGCCCTTTCCCTCAATTGACTTTTACAATCTGCAATATCAAAAGAGAAGCAGCTGGAACATTTTGTTTTTTCTGCGCTCCCAGACCAGCATGGAAGCGTAGGTAAAGATATCTACAGTTAATCCTTGAAGGGAAAATACCTGGCAAGAAGACAACAGGTCGAACACAGAGGAAATGTGGACGATATCACGACCTGGACAGGACTTAGATATCCTAACTAATATTATAAATGCGAAAGTATGTTTGTTTGTTACCTCTTCAGGCTTTATTAGCTGAACTAATATTCCTCAAATTTTGCATACACATAGTTAGAAGTACTGAGAAGGACATAGAGTACCTTTCATCCCGGGAAATAGCACTGTTCCTGTGGGAAATTCACGCGGGCGAAGCCGCGTGCAAAAGCTAGGTGTAAAATAAAACAGGCTGCTCAAGATCGAGAGGGATACCGTATGCTGATCTCCAACCTTCATTTTGAAGATGACACCCAATGAAAGATATCTATCTACATACAGGGTAAATTCAAAATTATTGTCAAAATTTCTACAGGTAAAAGACTGAGCTACTTTTGAATGGAACCTACTCTGAAATCTAAAAAAAAATCGGCTTTTCCATACAAACGTATTTTACAATACCTCGCCCAGAATGTAATGTTACTTGAAAAGAGATCAATTCAGCAGCGAAGATTTTTTTCTAAATGAACAACTATCGATTTAATTATTTCTTTCTATTGCCTTGACAGATCATTCTTATCTAATTTCGTTTATTGAAACTATGAGCGATAAGATTCATTGATCTAATAATGTAAATTCGCCTTTATTTTTGTAACTATACCACAGGGCGGGCGCTTCATAGAAACGGCGCGTCAAATATGCCTACTACTACTACAAATGAAACTGTATATCCGTGAACACGTCAGTAACACGTCAATGTGTGCGTTTTCATAGTCGAACGTCCCACAGTTACACAAGAACGGGGGAGAAGTGCGGAAGGAGCGGGGGGGTGCCATATTGCGGGAGGGGCAGGGAGTTTCCTTTCTGTACGTAGTACTAATATTAATTCTGTGACTATACAACAAAGTTATACGAAAATATTCTTACAGGTGTGTCAAGAAGAGGAGTTCCTGCAATTGACAGCACCAGAGCTCATTAACCTAGTCCGGAAAGACGAGCTCAACGTGGGAGAAGAGAGAGAGGTCTACAACGCTGTCATCAGTTGGGTGAGTCATGAAAGAAAGAAATGAAATATTTTTTTAAATTTAAATAGGCTTAAAAATAGCACTTTTAAATCGTCACATACTTAATAAACTAGTGTTGACGTCAGAAAATTACTTAAAGCTAAGGTTACTACCGCCTCCAAAGCGCAAGTGGAGAAGAGGCGGCGCAACAAACTCCACTGCTGCATTTTCTCTAGCCGTATGGATATCCTTTGGCTGTCGAGCATTCATGCCTAAGAAGCTAAGGCTAGGCTGGCGTTTTGCACAGTTATCCCCTTGAAATCATAATATTCCACCTACTCAGAAGTTCATTTATTACTCCGGGTAACATAGTCAAAATAACAACAATATGGCGGATTACGCCATAACAGTGCGACAGTCACACGTATTATACGTTATTCGATCTAAATATAACTATCTCATATGTTTATAATATACCCAATGACATCGCTATTTTACATGCAAATATATACTGATACTATCGTTATTTGCATCGCTTCGACGTATTAAAGGGAATCCCAGTACACAAATACATGTATTTTAGCTTGAAGAATTATGATATCTATTATTCGGAGAGTTGATGACAGAAAGTACATGTGAAGGTCTAATAATATAATTAGAGTTGCTTACAGTCATCAAAAAAAAACGAGTCTACGTCTTCTTTAAAGGCTGGCAACACTCTTGTGATACCTCTGGTGTCGCAGTCCATGGGTAGTGATGATCGCTTACAATCAGGTGACCCGCTTGCTCGTTTGTCGCCCTATGCTATAAAAATAAAATACTACTATTACTGGCTAGAATACTCATACTAGCTACGCCCCAGGGCCTCGTTCCCTTTTGAATTCCGCGATAAAAATTACCGTGTGTTGTCCGCTATTTTTACTTGTAAAAAAATCTGCTGTTCTATATTTACAATACCTACTCACCCAAAATGTATGAAACAGTAGATTTTTTTGAGAAAGCAAAGTCGTTTCCGTTCAAAAAGTTGCTCATATGCTTTCATAAGTACTCGTAGAAAGGATGCCTACGATTTAGAATTCACCCTGTATATGATGGATTCATGAGGCAGACTATGTGTATAAGGATTCCTAAAATTCCCAATAAATTCCTACAATTTCCATAGGAGAAAAGCTGCGAGACGCAAAAACATGACATAATAAACTAGACCTTTGTTTCTGAATAAACAACTTGGTTTATTCAGTCCTATTACGTACAAAGATTTTAAGCAATTCAAAACAGTTTTGTTTTCACCTAAAAGATAATTACCGTATTATCTTGTTGACGTCATATATGTGAATTTACACGCCATTTACATTACAATAGATACTTTTTCAGTAGACAGTAAACAATACCACTTGATTAAATATCCTCAAGCTGTCCAGCTGTGATATAAGGTCAGCAACTGATGATGATATAATGATGATAATATGAAGCGGTGGTGGCCAAGTGGTAATGACACCCGCCTGAGGTCGGATAGGACCCGGGTTCGAATCCTACCTGTGTCACATGAGTTTGTAGACAATCTGACTCATGTATGGTAGTTTTCTCATAGACCACCACCTGCTACCGGTGAAGGAAAACATCGTGAGGAAACCTGCACATTGGCTGACTATTTAGTTTACTAGTGTGTATACGGCTACTGCCACTATATGGCGGTAGTCGTAAAAGTCATGTCAGATGCCTTTAGGCGACTTGAATAAAATCTGACACCAGTGTTAGTGATAAATAACACACTCGAAAAGAAGAAGAAGATGATATAATAAGACGTTACAATCCAACTGACCCGTTAACGGGGTGGATGGGATTAACTCCATTAGACAGAGAAAACTATAGACCCCACCGTATGTTCCATTTCGCAATCACAAGAAAGAGAAACGCGTATTATGAATACACGAAGAGAAACGGGACAGAGCGCTATTATTTTTTGACACTCATCGCGTCTTTTTTTCAAGGTCAATCAGGCACAGTTCATACATTTTATTATTATTCTCTGGCCTGATTCTCCTCATGTATTCATTTCTTTCTTTTTCTATCTCATGTAGCGACAGCATCTGTAAACAGCATGACACTGGCGACGTGCGATCCAGATGTAACTGCAGATATAATAACCTTATCTATTCCATTGAACCCCGCTGTTTACGCGCGTCACTTATCTTCCGTTATCGGCAATGACTTGGCGGTTTTACCACCACGTTGCTAATGCCATGCCTACGATAATGTATGAATTGAAAGTTTAATTCGTTTGATTGCATATGAGTACATAGTACACGTAGATATTGTGTTCTAAGTTTGGGACGCGTGTACAATAAATGTCATTCGAGTTCTGGGCTTAATGTCTTAATTAAATTAAGACTTAATGTCTTTTCCATAGCGTCGGATATAGAGACAATAAAATATGCTTGGAATCGATAGTTTATTCTAATCTCAACTAATATTTATAGATGCGTAAATGAGTTTGTATATTAGAATAGAATATACATTGTTCTTTGCCTCATCAATTCACGCTATATCTACTGGACCAATCTTACTGAATTTTCGCTTACACATTAGGAGTACTGAGAAGGATCTAGGGTACCTACTATTATCCTTAAAATCCCAAGGAAGTGGAGCGCCGGGGTGCATCTAGTATATGAATAATCTCCAAAATAAAGGGTTAAAAAAGTGTGTGATGCATTTTATCTAAGAACCATGGCTGATAGGCCACGAACCTTTAAACTGTGCGTTCAAATGTTTGAAGACAAATGGGAATAATTAAATATGCATAAACTAACCACCCTAAACGGACAGGGGCTCCAACCTTCGCGGGTAAATATATGCAATCTGAAAACATCTATATCTACATATCGATATAATTACAACAATTACATCATATTTAGGTTTTTATCGCAGTCGCCATCTACCGGATGTGAGGCGAACTACGTCAGGTATTATGACAAGGAGCTGATAATGGAGTCAGAAGTTAATCATAAGATCTCTGTATTAAAAAGACTCGACACCCCTAAGTTTGATGTCAACCGTTGATCGTTTTAACAAAAACTTAGTTGAAAAGATTTATTAAAAATAAACTATTGCTTTTAATCCTACTAATATTATAAATGTGAAAGTTTGGATGTGAATTTGTGAGTTTGTGAGGATGTTTGTTACTCAATCACGCAAAATTTACTGGACGGATTTCGATGAAATTTGGTACACGGCTAGTAAAATACCGAGAATAACACATAGGGTACTTTTTATACCAAAATTCTCACGGGAACGAAGCCCCGGGGCGCGGCTAGTAAAACTATATGTTCTTTTTTTGCAAGTTTTAATTTAGCTTCAGCTGCCGAGATGTCTGTCTGCAAGTCAAATCAAATCTTGCAATTTAAACCATTTCCACTTGTCCTACAGAGTTGAAATTTACACTTAGGTCCAGTTCCGATGACGATTATTGTTATGGTGATGGTACAATTGTTATGGTGATGGTGCACCCAAGATGGCTCCAATGAAGGAACTCCTGAACGGGTTAACTGCACGGATATAATTTGTAACAAAAAATGTTTACCGTGCCTTAAATGCACCAAGATCCCTTAGACAACATAGAAGCTAGTACCAGGCGGATATAGATTACGGCTCTTGTGAGTAAAAAGCATGCGTGCGTTATATATGGGACGAGCATGGGCCCGGGAATTTCCGGAAATCCTCTCTTAGTGCTTCCCTACACTTCCTAGGGGACCTACCATGCAAAATTTCAGCTTCCTACATCCAGTAGTTTTGGCTGCGCGTTGTCTGTCAGTCACTCAGTAACGGAAGAATTTTATATAATGAGCCTAAATACTACGTAATTAGATCTATTTTTACGTGAAATTCTATTAACCAATATTTCCCTCCCCAGGTGAAATACGACGAAGACCGTCGCCACTCGCGCATGGAACACATCCTCAAAGCTGTACGATGTCAGTACCTCACGCCAAATTTCCTGAAAGAGGAAATGAGTACCTGCAGCGTTTTGGAAAAAGCCCCCGCGTGCAGGGAATACCTCGCTAAGATATTCAAGGTATAGTAGCACAGTAGTACTTGATACATATCATATACATAGTATAACGACATCCTACATAGAAAGGAAACTCAAAATATATGTACTATGATACTTTTTCTTATTATCGAGTGTGTTATTACTAACACTGATGTCAGATTTTATTCAAGTCGGCTAAAGGCATCTGACATGACTTTTACGACTACCGCCATCTAGTGGCAGTAGCCGTATACACACTAGTAAACTAAACAGTCAGCAAATGTGCAGGTTTCCTCACGGTGTTTTCCTTCACGGGAAGCAGGTGATGGTTTATGAAAGAATAAGAAAGTAGAAAACATGATACTTGAGTCAGATTGGTCTAAACTCATGTGACACAGGTAGGATTTGAACCCGGGTCCTATCCGACCTAAGGCGGGTGTCATTACTACTTGGCCACCACCGCTTCAAAACGATACTACAACTCTATAACGTCCTATGGTTAAAACGCTTCCTTGTGGGCTCCGAGGTCGCATGTTCAAATCCCAACATAAGCAAACTTAGTTTTCAGCTCGATTAGAACATTTCAAGCTGAATTCGAACTGAATAAACTGAAGTAAAATGTAAGAAAGATGACAGAATTTCTTAGGGATAATTGGGTCCTTATCGCCATAAGGCAATTGTCATGTAAATATGCCTCAGAGGTCTTTAGAGAGTAGGTGGTTTGATAGGAATAAAATTTCTTACTTACCACCCAGGTGGACTGGTAGGTGGTTGGATAGGAATAAAATTCCTAACCGAAAACCTAGGTTGATGGAATGAGTGATCCGTTGGTAACAAAAGTATGTCACCATTTCTACTGGTTAACGGACCATTTCGATATTGACAAACTGGTTATCACCCCTTCCGAATCACGAAAGACCCAATGATAACATACGAGTAGTATTTCACAATCTATTTCATAATTTTCCTCATCCAATGCTAAGACGGGCATGAATCATTCGATGATGTATGTTTAATTTTTTTTTTGTTAGTGAGCGCGTTGACTCGTTCGTATCATTACCTGTTTATGAATTTGCAATTTTTGCATGACTAAGCAGATTTATTCGAATAATATCAACTCTACCGATGTCTAGCTCCTCACTTACTAGCCAGCTTTCGTCAGCACCTTGCCGGAAATAAAATTAAAAATAATCATAGTAAAATTTGTAAACTTGACAAAAAATTCCCCTTCTGCGTCTGTGGTAATCTATTTCAATAGTGATAAGTTTTCGAAATAACTACAAAATAAATCAGGACCCCTTATTACGTCTGTCGTGTTCGGCGCTCGCGTTTAAAGTGAAATGAAAACTAATTCGTGATTATCCCCTCCACCCTCAACTTACTAGTGTGGTTTATTTACGTGTGACGTCACTAGGTTTAGTAAGATAGTGTTAGTGTCACTGTCAAATGAAGAATTTACAACTTGCTCTTCAAAATGTGGGATTGGGTAAGGCAATTTATATGTATAATAGGGAAATTAATATATTGTCATCCCGTTTCCTGTTACAGGTTTGGATTTTAACAATGATTTGTAATCTACCTGTTATCAAGTACTAGATAGGTTTAACCCACTTTTAGGTTATCATTGAACGCAAGCTATAATTGGCAGCTGTGTTAATTTGAATAAAAAAAAATCTTCGTTCTTCTTCTTATAGAATGTGTTATTACTAACATTGGTGTCAGATTTTATTCAAGTCGCCCTAAGACATCTGACATAACTTTCACGACTGCCGCCATCTGGTGGCCATATACACACTACTAGTAAACTGAACAGTCAGCCAGTGTGCAGGTTTCCTCACTACGATTTCCTCCAACGGAAGCAAATTAAACTGAACATGGGTCCTTTCGGACTATAGGCGTGTGTCCACCACCGGACCACCACCGCTTCATAAAATTATTTTTATTTTTATTTCACACTTAATTTTTGATTATTTCGACACAAATGGGGCTGGCGCGATTTGGATATACATATGTGATTGTGGTGAAGAGGCCTAAACCATACATCACATAATGCAGCGATGTCCAATACATTCATATTCGGGACCTATAGAAGACATCTACAATCAAAACAATAAGGGGACTGAATGTTGACTTATAAAAATAATAAAATGTATTCGCCTATTCTATCTGACCGCCATACGACTAAATAAACTAATTTTTGATAATTTTTTCGAGGGTCACTTCGTTTTTTTTTAATATACGATTTTTTTTAAAACTTGAACCTTATCTTTCAACAGGATCTGACACTCCACAAGCGGCCGGTCGTAAAGGAGCGACGGCCGAACACTCCCCGGATCATATACGTGGCCGGCGGGTACTTCAGGCATTCCATCGGGGTCTTCGAGGCCTTCAACCTGGACGACAACTGCTGGTCCACGCTGCCCCCTCTCACGGTGCCGAGGTCGGGGCTAGGAGCGGCTTTTGTCAAGGTCAGTTTGCAAGAGAGGTCAAGGTCAAACCTCATACGAGGTCAAGGCAACTTTCATACGAGGTCGAGGTCAGCTTTCAAAAGAGGGCAAGGTCCGCTTTTAAGAGGTTAAGGTCAACTTTCAAAAGAGGTCAAGGTTAGTTTTCAGGAGAAGACAAAATGTAGGTAAGCTACTTCTCTCTCTTTGGGATCACGCCATAGATACTCTATGTCTCTTCTTCACGCCTCCAGAAACTGACTATAATATACTTAACTGGTGGATAGTTCAGACATTCCATCGGGTCTTCGAGGCCTTCAACCTGGACGATAACTGTTGGTCCACGCTTCCCATTCGGTTGGGGCTAGGTGCGGCTTTTGTCAAGGTCAGTTTTCAAGAGAGGCCAAAGTCAACTTTCAAGAGGTCAAGGTCAGTTTTCAAAGAGGTCAAGGTTAGTTTTCAATAGAAGTCAAAATGTAGATAGTTTGTTTTAAACTGCCTGAAGCTATTTCTCTCTCTTTAAAATCACGCCATAGATACTCTGTCTCTTCGCGCCTCACATCTCGTTAAATGAAATCGAATTTATCTTGATTTTCAATTAAATTATGTTATATAGAAATTCGTGTCACAGAAGTATTTAATAGAACATTTGGTAGCGGAAGTATTTTAAACACTTCGTATAACTCATGAATCTTCTTCTCCAGGGTCTATTCTTTGCGGTGGGCGGTCGGAACACCTCCCCGGGGTCATCGTACGACAGCGACTGGGTGGACGTGTACAACCCTGCGCTGGAGTTGTGGCGCCCCTGCAGCCCCATGTCCACCCCCCGGCACAGGGTGAGCTGAGATTGTAACATGGTCATTGCGGCCGGGACACTGTCCGGGGACATCGTACACAGCCACTGGGTGGACATGTACAACCCTGCGCTGGAGTTGTGGCGCCCCTGCAGCCCCATGTCCACCCCCCGGCACAGGGTGAGCTGAGATTGTAACATGGTCATTGCGGCCGGGACACTGTCCGGGGACATCGTACACAGCCACTGGGTGGACGTGTACAACCCTGCGCTGGAGTTGTGGCGCCCCTGCAGCCCCATGTCCACCCCCCGGCACAGGGTGAGCTGAGATTGTAACATGGTCATTGCGGCCGGGACACTGTCCGGGGACATCGTACACAGCCACTGGGTGGACGTGTACAACCCTGCGCTGGAGTTGTGGCGCCCCTGCAGCCCCATGTCCACCCCCGGCACAGGGTGAGCTGAGATTGTAACATGGTCATTGCGGCCGGGACACTGTCCGGGGACATCGTACACAGCCACTGGGTGGACGTGTACAACCCTGCGCTGGAGTTGTGGCGCCCCTGCAGCCCCATGTCCACCCCCCGGCACAGGGTGAGCTGAGATTGTAACATGGTCATTGCGGCCGGGACACTGTCCGGGGACATCGTACACAGCCACTGGGTGGACGTGTACAACCCTGCGCTGGAGTTGTGGCGCCCCTGCAGCCCCATGTCCACCCCCCGGCACAGGGTGAGCTGAGATTGTAACATGGTCATTGCGGCCGGGACACTGTCCGGGGACATCGTACACAGCCACTGGGTGGACGTGTACAACCCTGCGCCTTACTTACTTAAGGCCCTAAGGCCCCCAGGTGGGGCAAGAGGGCGTCCATAGTGCTTCTCCATTGGGATCTTTCTTGGGCGATGCGCTTCGCCTCAGACCAGGGTCCGACTGCCTTTAACTCCGCTGCAATGGTACGCCGCCAGGTCTGCTTGGGTTGTCCAACTTTCCTCAAGCCTTGCGGTGTCCACTCGAGAGCTTGTCTGTTAGATTGTATGTAGATCGCAGTGCATCCAGTTAAACCTTCGTGGTTTTGGATAGCATATAAATGATTGTTATTTTATGTTTTGATATAATAAATTTAAAAAAAAAAATATGCGTGGGGTCCCGGGGTCATTGTACGACAGTGATAGTACATGTTTATGGGGCCAGCCATGCCTAAACGTATTTCATGATTTTTTGAACTATTCCCCTGTCCTTATTACAGTTGGTTACATTTGTGAGACTCCCCCTCCCTAGTATGACGTTACCTTGAAACGTGACGTCACGAAATTCAGGTGATTCAGGCCATTTCCACTCCTTGTAACATCACACACACACGTTGTCACACTTCATCAATCCCCTTCCCCGCCTTAACGAGTGACGTTTAATTTATTGATGGCCCCTTTAAAACCATCGTAACGCAATTAAAAATATGTTAGATAAGTCATTCATTTTGATTCTTATAGTTAGGAAATAAGTTTTATTGACATTCATTCATAAGCTTCATTGTTATAGGTGGGTGTAGCAGTAATGGACGGTTTGCTCTACGCCGTTGGAGGCTCGTCCGGATCAGAGTACCATAAGACTGTAGAATGGTGAGTACACTCAATTGCACTGTTTTATTTTTCTGATTTACAAAGTTAAAATCTATGTTTTACGACACCGAAAAATATTTGTTTGTAATATATTGGGTAAAACTAAACGCAGGCGTTTCCTGTTATCGCCGCCAGGGGTTTTGGGGTTCTCACACTGCTAGCGTGGATGGCGTCGCGTGTGGTCCGCCATTGCATTGTCCAGGGCGATATCGGTTTGATTTTAATACGCGGAGCGGTCTCGCGTCTTGTGCTTGTTGTTTAGTTTGAGTGATAATTGTGAATTTCCTGTTTGTTAAATAACTATTGAATTTGTGTTTGTGAAAAACTCTGTTATTGTGACTTTTTCTTGTGAGAGGTGAAACGTGGCTGGCTGTTCACATCTGGCTGTTCCCGAGTGAAACTACGGGAAGAAATCTATTTAGTTGGTCTGGGGAATTGAGATCTCAAGGGTTAGGTAGGGTGATTAGGAATTCCCCCTTCCCGAAGACAATCAAGTTTGGATCCGAAGAGAAAGAAGATTTAGTTTGGTAAGTGATTTTTCATTGTAACTAATTTATAGGTTAGATTATTATATAGGGCCCTGTAGCTCCCTTCATAAGCTACGGTGGTAGCAGACTGCGTTAAGTTAGTTAGGTTTTAGTCGGGCAAACGTGGTGCCGCGTGGAGATTTTTTCCCGGTACTTATTTTTACCGGTGGTTTTTTCCCGGTGAAGTTCCGGTACAGAATTCTTCCCGCCGCTTCGTTTGTCCGGATTCGCTCTGTGCACATTTTCTGGCAGCAGAGCGTAGTTGCTCTGCACATTTTCTGGTAGCAGAGCGTAGTTTATCTACCCTCTATTTGTTCGTTTGTAAAAAATAATTAATTGTTTGTAAAAATTATTAGATTTTTCTTAGTTTGTTTGTATAAGAATATTTGTAACCTTTTTTGTATTTGTTTGCGGTTTGTACCGTGCGTTCCGGGTTTGTGCCATTCTCATACCTACCGCGGTTCTTCGTGTAGTTGCTTGATTTTGTTGTTTTTTATTTACCTTTTGTTATTTTTTGTTTGTGACTTGACGCGATGGCGAAGGCCTCCAATGCTAGGGCGACACTCGCCAACGAATTGAGATGGTTTGTGACGGCCGGAGGACTCCTGTCCCGGAAGGACAGGGAGGGCGCCATACTGCTAAGAGCGGATCACCTCCACTCACGATTGATTAGCGCGGAAGCGGCCATGGCGGCGCTTACCGAAGCCGATCTTACCCCGGAGGCCTACGCAGGTCACATGGCGGACATGGACCAGATCCTGAGTCTGCACGATGATATCGCGGAGGCGGTGACCGCAATAAGGGCGAGACAGGCTGGCGGACCAGCCCCTCGCACACCTGTTAGACAGGAAGGACCAGCGGTTACTGGTCGGCTCCCCACCCTTCAGCTGTCCCACTTTGGGGGTAGGATGGAGGAGTGGGTAGCATATAAAAATATGTTTGAGTCCCTGGTCGTAGCACGACAGGATTTGTCGAAGGCCCAGAAGATGGCCTACCTCCTCTCCACTCTTGAGGATGAAGCGCGGTCGCTCATCCAGCACCTCCGGGTGGAGGACGACCAGTACGATACGGCTTGGGAGTTATTGAACTCCCGCTACCAAAACTTACGTTTGTTAGCGGATGCGCACGCCGCACAGTTGATGGCCCTGCCCAAGGTGGCCAACAGGGCACAGTTGCGCCTGCAGTTGCTCACGCCCGTTACAGTGGCCTGTAACGCGCTCCGCACACTGGGGCTGCCGGTGGACCAATGGTCCTTTTTGCTGGTGCACATTGTATTGGGCAAATTACCCAATGACATCCGCTCGCGATTTGAGCGCGAAAATGCGGAGCGGGATAGCACCACCCTACCAACATTCACTGACTTGGTGAAGTTTTTGGAGTTTGAGGCACGGGCCGCTGAGAATACCATGACGGACTCAGCGCCATCCAGAGCGCCTGAACGTAGGCCCTTGGAACCCTCATGGCGAGGGAGGCCCCAACAGGGACGGCAACCGCCACCGCGTGGAGCTGGTGCGCGGGTTGCACACACGGCAGCAGTCGCGAGGGACGCGGACTGCCTGCAATGTGGCCGGATGGGCCACAGCCTGCTGCAATGCAGGGACTGGCAGAGACTGCCAGTACAAGATAGGCGCCGCATGGCAAAGCGGCATGAACTATGCTTTTATTGTTTGGGCGGTCACTATGCACGTGACTGTCCCAGGGCCATACCATGCAGTGCATGCCGTGGGCTGCACCACGTGATGCTCTGCATGAACCGGAACGGGGATGGCCCCCGGTTGTTGAGGCAGGGGTCCCCTATGGGCGGGGGCGCTCCTGCGCGAAGCCCTCCACCATCGGACGGAGGACGCGGCTTCGCTCGTCGCACCCCCCCTCGGGAGGGGGGTCGCGTACCGGCGCGGGTCTTGGCGGACCGGGACCACGCGCCCCAAGGTCATGGCCGGTATGTGGCTGGCCAGGCCCCGGATGGGGCCCCCATGGGCGGGGGCCCTAGATCGGACGTGAGAGTGGGGACACCCCCCTCCACGCGGGTTACCAATGCCCAACACATGCAGCCGCAGCGGTTTTCTCCGCCGCTGCACGAGTACCCACGGCTGGAGTACCACCCGCCGTACCATATGTATGGCCGGGCCGCGGGTTATGCCCCCTCAGATGGGGATGTGCACTCGCCCGCCATATTATCCGGGTCAGTGGCGCGCCCCTGGTTTGGAGAGAGTGGGGAGCCCGTAACTAGCTTGCTCCCTTGCTGGGACAGAGCCGCGGACGGTTCTGCTCCCTACCGCGGTGGTCCGCGTATGGGGTCGTAGGGGGGAAGCCATTAATTTGAGAGCTCTGTTGGACTCAGGGGCTCAAAGCAGTTTGGTTACCACTCGAGTGGCACACCAGTTAGGTTTAGTCGTGGAAGACTCGCCTGTGCCACTTCTTGGAGTTGGTGGCATACAAGTGAAGTGTCTGACGGGCCAGACACTTGTCACCTTTTCTTCGCTGAAGTCCTCCACAATGAGGATCACGACTTCGGCTATGGTAATGGATACCATTGCGGGTTGGCACCCCTCGACAGACATACCGCCGGGTGTGTTGTCTTTGGTTTCGGGTCTGGATTTGGCCGACCCCTTTGTCTTTCATCCCGGCCCAGTGGACTTGCTCCTGGGCTCGGACGTATTGGGTTGGATTTTGTTGGGTACACAGAAGGCTCTGGGTTCGTCTTCACTGATGGCAGTGTCTACGATTTTTGGTTTTGCCCTGATGGGCCCTGTGTTTGATAATGGCACCGCGGAGGAGCCACCGGTTGTCGCATCTGCGTCCTTGGCCAAGACCATGCAAAGGTTTTGGGAGGTGGAGGAGCCACCTATGAGTTCCAGGATGGATCCGGAACACGCTGAGTGCGAAGCCCTTTTTCGATCAACCACGGAGAGGTTGCCCTCCGGTCGGTTTGTAACTAGGTTACCCTTTGTTGCCTCTCGTCCTAGCCTAGGGCAAAGTAGGGCGCTTGCGGAGAAACGACTGCTGTCCATGGAGCGACGCATGCAGCGTGACCACGTACTTCGCGATAAATATATTGAATTTATGCGCGAGTACGAGGATTTGGGTCACATGTCTCCGTCTCGAGTTGATTGGAGCTCAACTGAGCATTATTTTTTGCCCCACCACGCGGTGGTGAAGGCCTCAACGGGCAAGTTGCGGACTGTCTTTGATGGGTCCGCACCCACTTCGAACGGAGTTTCGTTGAATCTATGTTTGCATTCAGGTCCCAAATTGCATAGGGATATAATTGACATCATCTTGAACTTTAGAAGACATCAAGTGGTTTTTGGTGCGGACATCCGGATGATGTTCCGCCAGACAGTCATACATCCTGAGGACAGGCGATTCCAGTTGATACTCTGGCGTGAGCGCCCTGAGGATCCTGTGACGGTGTATGAACTCAACACAAACACGTATGGTTTGAAATCTAGTCCCTATATCGCCATCAGATCATTGCTTGAATTGGCAGAGCGGGAACGGATCCGCTTTCTCCGTGGGGCTTCCGTGCTGTCACGTGACTTGTATGTTGATGACGTGTGCACCGGAGCCCAAAGTATTGAGGAGGCCCTCCTACTGCGGGATGAATTGATTGAAATATTGAAGACAGGTGGCTACGAGCTACGTAAGTGGTTGTCTAATGAGCCTAAAGTTCTAGAAGGGATCCCGGAGGATCACCAACAGAACCCTCACCTGTTTGAGGATGTGGATGATCCCAACAGGATAGCGGTGCTGGGCATGCAGTACCAGCCGCTAACCGATATTTTTACATTCCAAGTGGACTTGGAAATACCAAAGGTCTGGACTAAGAGAACGGTGTTGTCCGTAATAGCCCGTATGTTTGATCCAAGCGGTTGGATCAGTCCAGTGATATTCTCTGCAAAGTGTCTTCTTCAGAGACTTTGGACTTTGGGCGTCTCGTGGGACGAGCCGCTGTTTGGCTCTCCATTGGATGATTGGCTCGAGTTGTTTTCATCGATTAAGGAAGTCAATCGGATTGCCTTGCCTCGTCGAATATTGCCCCCGGGAAATATCGAGCCAGCCTGCATGGCTTTTGTGACGCGTCGGAGCGAGGCTACGCCGCGTCAGTCTATATGCGGACAGTTGACGCCGATGGCCGGGTCAATGTCTCGCTTTTGTTAGGGAAGAGCAAGGTCGCCCCCATCAGGACTAGGCTGACTATTCCCAAGCTTGAGTTGAGTGGAGCTCACCTTCTTTCTAAATTGTTGCATCACGTTGCCAGTGAGCTGGCGGCCACGGTCGAGATACGGGACATCTTCGCCTGGTCGGATAGCCAGGTCGCGCTTGCATGGTTGCGCGCGGCCCCACATACCTTGGAGGTTTTTGTGGGAAATCGGGTTTCCCAAATCCAGAATATCGGAATTGATATAACATGGAGACATGTGCCGGGAGAGCTTAACCCAGCGGACTGTGCCTCCCGAGGTTGTACGGCACCAGAATTGGTGTCACACCCGCTCTGGTGGGGTCCAGAGTGGCTGATGGGATCAGAAACATCTTGGCCTGTCTGTCAGACAGATGTTACTTCTTTGAGTTTGACCGGGCTCCGTGTACATGCTGTAGTCGCTGAGACGACGTCGGAGCCGGATTGGCTACTTGCTCGGTATAGTAGCTTGGATAAGCTTCTGGGTGTTACCAGTTGGATTAAGCGTTTCATACATAATTGTAGAAACCCACAGGCAAAGCGGTTGGAGCCGATTGCAGGTGCAGAAGAGCGCCGGAGCGCATTGTTGCATTGGGTCCGTGTCGTGCAGACCGGACGGTTTGAGTCAGAGCTTCGTATTTTGCGCGACGGACGCGCTAAGTTGAAGGGCGCGGTCGCTCGTTTGAACCCGTACATCGACTCGGATGGGCTTCTTCGGGTTGGAGGCAGGCTCCGGAAGGCGGATCTTCCATATGAGACTCGCCATCCTCTGTTGTTGCCCAAGGGCGGACCCTTGGTGCAGCTTTTGGTGTCTGATCGACACATTCGTAACGCCCATGCTGGGTGCAATGCTTTGTTGGCTATTTTGCAACGCGAGTTTTGGATTTTGTCTGCCCGAAGAGCAATCCGTAGTGTCCTGTTTCGATGTATTGCATGTTATAGGTTGAAGGCATCCACGATGCAACCACAGATGGGTGATTTGCCCGCTGATCGAATCCGACCTTCGAGACCGTTTGACGGCGTTGGAACCGATTTTGCCGGTCCCTTTTCGATCAAGGCTTCTCCCTTTCGTAATGCCCGTATTGTGAAGGGCTATTTGTGTGTATTTGTTTGTTTGGCCACCAAGGCTGTCCATTTGGAGGTGGTATCGGCTCTGACTACGGAGGCCTTCGTCGCCGCGTTGGATCGCTTTGTTTCGCGTCGAGGTCTACCTTCCCTTATTAGGTCTGACAATGGCACAAACTATAAAGGAACTGTAAATTATCTTAAGGATGTTTCTGTGTTTATTGATAAGAATTGTACTAGTTTAAGTCAAATTGCTGCTCAAAGGGGAATAACCTGGAAGTTTAGTCCCCCAAGTTGCCCCCATTGGGGAGGGATTTTTGAAGCGGCTGTGAAATCCGCAAAGACCCACCTCCGCCGCATTATCGGAGAAACGGCTATAACTTTTGAAGAGCTGGCCACAGTGTTTTGTAAAGTTGAGGCGGTCCTCAACTCTCGTCCTCTCTGTCCGCTATCTCCAGATCCAAATGACTTGGAAGCTCTCACCCCTGGTCATTTTTTGGTGGGAGGGCCGTTGAATGCCCTGCCCGAATACCCGTGGAAGGATGAACGCGTATATCGGTTGTCGCGTTTTCAAATGTTGCAGCAAATGAGCCAGGACTTTTGGCGTCGCTGGTCGCTTGAATATTTGCATTTGCTGCAGCAAAGAGTGAAGTGGACAGACAGGACTGAGCCTCCCAGGGAGGGTGATTTAGTATTGTTAAAAGAGGCAAATTTGCCCTCATTGCTTTGGCGACGAGCTCGCATATTACGTTTGATTCTTGGCGGAGATGGCACTCCGCGTGTGGCTGAGGTGTTGGTCGACGGCTCGATTTTAAGGAGAGGTGTGACCTCTCTCGCCCGCCTTCCCGTAGAGTAAGCTAGCGGTCTGCTTCTCAGACCGGGACGGGGGGATGTTTGTAATATATTGGGTTAAACTAAACGCAGGCGTTTCCTGTTATCGCCGCCAGGGGTTTTGGGGTTCTCACACTGCTAGCGTGGATGGCGTCGCGTGTGGTCCGCCATTGCATTGTCCAGGGCGATATCGGTTTGATTTTAATACGCGGAGCGGTCTCGCGTCTTGTGCTTGTTGTTTAGTTTGAGTGATAATTGTGAATTTCCTGTTTGTTAAATAACTATTGAATTTGTGTTTGTGAAAAACTCTGTTATTGTGACTTTTTCTTGTGAGAGGTGAAACGTGGCTGGCTGTTCACATCTGGCTGTTCCCGAGTGAAACTACGGGAAGAAATCTATTTAGTTGGTCTGGGGAATTGAGATCTCAAGGGTTAGGTAGGGTGATTAGGAATTCCCCCTTCCCGAAGACAATCAAGTTTGGATCCGAAGAGAAAGAAGATTTAGTTTGGTAAGTGATTTTTCATTGTAACTAATTTATAGGTTAGATTATTATATAGGGCCCTGTAGCTCCCTTCATAAGCTACGGTGGTAGCAGACTGCGTTAAGTTAGTTAGGTTTTAGTCGGGCAAACGTGGTGCCGCGTGGAGATTTTTTCCCGGTACTTATTTTTACCGGTGGTTTTTTCCCGGTGAAGTTCCGGTACAGAATTCTTCCCGCCGCTTCGTTTGTCCGGATTCGCTCTGTGCACATTTTCTGGCAGCAGAGCGTAGTTGCTCTGCACAATATTCTTTGCGCAAATTTCGAGATACGAAGTACCCCGTGCTATTTCTGGTATTATTCTATCCCTGTACCAAATATTATCGAAATCTGTCTAGTAGATTTTGCATCCTAACGTACTTCCCGGCATTTATAATTTTAGAAGGAAATAGTGTAGGCGTGTATTTATTTCGACCAATGATAGAAAACTAGGACAACGCATGACTAACACAACACTATTTACTTTATCCTTTTATTGAGTACTAGCTGTTACCCGCAGCTTCGCCCGCGTGAGTTTCGCTTAGATGAAAAATCTTTTTGTGTTCCAAACTGTAGTAACCTAAACTCCAGTACTCAAAATTTCAGCCATTTGGGTATATCGTGTCCCGCGGGAATATATGTTGATGAACGGGAATAGATGTTCCAGATCTTCAATATTTATACGTCAGTAGAAAATGCTCATCAGGTTGAACGACTTTTGCTAAGGTGCCATTCCCATATATGTAATAGTGTAGCTGGTCTCTTGGAGTTCTTCATCAGATGTTCCAGATCTTCACTTTTTATATGTCATCAGAAAATGCTCATCAGGTTGAACGACTTTTGTTAAGGCACCATTTCCATATTTCTTATAGTTTAGCTGTTCTGTTAAGGTTCTTCATCAGGTGTTCCAGTTTTCAAAATCAATTATAGCCTATATGTTACCCAGGCTTAATAGCTATACAACAAAAAAAGTTTCATTCAAATCCGTCCAGTAGTTTTTGCGTGAAACGCGTACATACATACAGACAGACAGACAAGAAATTCCTAAAAAATATTTTTGCTTTCTATTATTCTTTTTAGGTGTCCCTCTATCCATTTTAGTCAAAAATACTAAATGTACAGACAAAATATTTTTACTGTTTTATTATATGTATAGAAAATATCCTCGTAATCTATCGCTGGTTGATTGGAAGAGATCCCTTCATGGGACAAGTCCGCCACTTTTTATTTTTATTACTTTTAACTATGTATCCTTACTAGTACAATTAACAAACATATAGAAAATACAAAATTCATTTATTTAACTCCACAAGTTACACAATCTACATAAAATAGAACACATGAATTAAAACAACTTGTGGGAGCCCTGGAGACACAAACTAGACCGAAGCCTGTATCTTGGGCCACCAGATCCCCTTGCCATATACGAACAAATAAAGTATTTAACAACTAAACAAACAAACAGACTACTGTAAAACACATGGGTAAATTTTTTTACATATCTCTTGCTTTGTAAGTACACCCTTACACCCCTGAATGCCGGGGTGTATGACTATCATTACAGCATAGGTTTTGGAATTTGAAAAAAGAACTGTCATACTCATACTGCACGAAGAATATTTTTAAAAAGTTAATATTTTTTTTCTCGGTATCGATTAATTACTCGAATCGGAATCTAGACAATTTATTTTAATTAAATACACATTTTTTTCTTCTTAATAAATGTTCATTGAAACCTGCTGTCTTGTTGTTTACTTACCTCACAATCGATATATAAAGCAGAGTATTTATCTCGGGCGTAAGCATCAATTGCATACTCGGGTTAATTAGCGCCTTCGCTTCGCTCAGGCGCCAAAAACCTCGTATGCAATTGATGTCGTACAGCCCTTGGTTAATAATCTACTATTACAAGCTCTCTTATCTCTTTCAGTTACGACCCCGAACGCGACACATGGACGATGGTAGCGTCCATGAAGTCTGCGCGCCTCGGCGTCGGAGTGGCCGTCGTCAACAGGTTACTGTACGCCGTCGGCGGCCTAGATGGCGCTAGGAGAACTAATACTGTGGAGTGCTACCACCCTGAGAATAACTGCTGGACGGAAGTCACGCCTATGAATGTGGCTAGAAGTGGCGCTGGTGAGCTTATCCTAACTAATATTATAAACTTGCTTTTGGCCGCGGCTTCGCCCGCGTGAATTTTCCATGGGAACAGTGTTTTTTTCCAGGATTAAAGGTACACTATGTCCTTCTCAGTACTTCTATGTGTATGCTAAATTTCAGGAAGAATGGTTTAGTAGATAATCCACCATAACTCTTAAAAAGATTTCGATGAGAGAGGTATTATTAGATTCCTTGCAATTCTCCGAGTGACATAGGCTATGTTTGACGTCATAAAAAACAAAATGGCGGATTATATACGCGATTAATAGCAGACCGAAAAAAATAAATATGATCAATCTTATCGAGTGGGGTATCAAAAAGGCGATTTTAAAAGTGTATATAACTTAAATGTTCGTATGTACTTTTTTGTAGTTGTATGAGTTGTCGGTCGTATTCGTTATTTTTACACGACTGACCAAAAAGGTGTATTATGTTTTCAGGGTTCATGTATGTATGTAAGTTTTTTTATTCCACCATAAGTCTTGAATGGCTTAACAGATTTTGATGAGAGAGGTATTTTTAGATTCCTTACATTAGCCTGAATGACATAGGCTATGTGACGTCATAAAAAAAAAACAAAATAGCGGATTATATGCGCGATAAATTGTAGACCGAAAAATTAAAATAAGATCAATCTTATCGATTGGGGTATCAAAATGAATTGCTTTAAAAATCGATGTCAAAAGTGTATATAAGTATGTTTGTATGTACTTCTTTTGTAGTAGTTGTATAAGTTGTCAGTCGTGTTTATTTTTGAATAATTGAACATTTAATTATCAGGTGTAGCAGCCCTAGGACAGTACATCTACGTGGTCGGCGGCTACGACGGCTCCCACCAGCTGTCGTCAGTGGAGCGCTACGACACGGAGCGGGGCGTGTGGGACTCCGCCCCCGACATGCGGGTGGCTCGCTCGGCCTTGTCGCTCACGGTGCTGGACAACAAGCTTTATAGCATGGGTGAGAACATTCATACATAAAAAAAATATTAAAAAAAAAATAAAAATTAAAAAAAAACATAGATACACTGAAATAAATCAAGAAAGAACGGCGACGTGAGTGCGTTGCTAAGGGATCGCCCGTGTCAATTTTTGCATAAGCCACGCCCCGAGCACGCTCTCAATCTTACGTCATAATTAATGAAATAATGATGTGATATGAGTAGTTAGGATGCACGGGTTCTGGCTCAGTGGTGGGGGTCCTCCCCCCTCCTCCCACCTGTTTCTGTCTCTGTCTCCCCTCGTCTGCCTCAAAAAAAATTCCTAGCCTAAAAAAAAAAAAAAAAAAAAAAAAAAAAAAAAAAAAAAAAAAGGAAATCGGGGTCGCTGAACACGATGGTGAGGTCCCCGAGACGCTCCGAGCAACGGTTGCAGCTCTACGTTCTACAGCATGCACAGGTGATTAAGAAACGCTCGAATACAATGGCATATCCGTCTAATGAGGGTTAACTTAATGACGGTCAACCTATTGTCTTCATTGCTCGGTGATGCTCATTTATCCTAACGACTTTTTTGTTGTTCTCATTGTTATCAACGATCGTTATCGCTCGTTAGGTCAATAACAAAGGCTACCTGGCCTCTACCAATGGATGGTTGAGGTTAGAAAAGCTCGACGCTAACTTCTCTACCTAGCCTCTGGCAGTGGATGGTCGAGGTACAGTCAACAGCACATCCACCAAACCCTACATTTTGTACGTTTTGCTGTACACTGTACCCGGACTTTCACCTCTTGGCATGTGATATGGAATGTTTGATCTAGATTACTGATTACTTCAAATGATTATTACACTACATTACTTAATGGCATCATTACTTAATACTATTTAAACTAGATTGTTAATTGTCTCCAACACACTATAAGACAGCTGTGAAGAGGCATTGATACCGTAGTACGAACTGGACTTCAATATTGCTTGTGCAGTGAACATCAATATCATAGTGACCAAGTGAAGTGCAAGGAACATCTTTATAATCATCATGGATGTGAGTATCTTATATTGTTTTTTACAGTTGTGAATGTTATTTTACTTTCTAATATTTGTCACAAACTTATAGACTTCGTTGTATATTGGTTACAGAGCCCATTACTCATAAACGAAGAATTGAATACGCTGAAACATTTTTATATGCCGTTATCCCCCGATGCTGAAGATGTGAAAGATCTGATGCCACCACAAGTCAAATTGAGTAACAAAAGGACTGCTAGCACCAAAGACTTGGACGAACTCTTTGAAATTCTACCGGCGAAGAAGAAGAAAAAAGTATCTTCATGTGTTGGACGGGCCAGTAAAGAGGGAGGAACATCGTACATTTCGACGAACCTCGATGACGCCAGTCTCAGCACACACCTTATTAAAATAGAGGTGTATGATTTGAATAAAATATGCAAATTGCCCAAAGAGGAGCATTGGAAGCATACCAGTACGCGGATTAAATATTACACCACGCAAAATAGTGCCAATTTTAAAAAATCAACGGATTTGATTTTCCAAATTACAAAGGAAATAGCGAACACCCCGGGCTCTCGAAAATACCACTTTGGCAATTAACATTTTATGACAAACACCATTGTATCTGCTTATCAAGACAACCTATTGTTTAATATATTGTGACCACTAGTTAAACTATCCTTTGTTCTTTGTAAATATTTAATTTTAATAAACCTTTGTTTTATGAATTTATTTTGTTTTGCATTTATTCCATACCCTTACCCTTACTAGGTAGGTAAACTAATAAAAACACACAAGTATTCTTAAAATTAATTTTTATTTAGAAAAAAATATTTAAACATTTTGTTTACATACTTATCATTACTTATGGTATTATTACTAAACAAGTTTACAAAATCATTCAAACAAACACCATTATAGCGTAAAAAAATATAAACCAAACAATATATCCCACAAACTGAACTTAGATAGTTTTGGATTATTTTACTATTATGATGCCATATTTTGCAGTTGGTTTTCAAAAAGTATTCATGGTATCTAGTTGGCTTTCTACCAAATGAATCAAAATATTCACCAACGCCATGTTTGTTTACATAAATAGCTACCCAATGAGACCCTGGTTTATTATCAGGGTCTAAATTCGATATAAGATAAATGGGTAAATCAACTCTTATTGGTATGCGATTGGCAGCAAATACATTATTTTGTAGTCTTGGATCAACTATTTTTAAAAACTTCTGGATATCATTAGAATCCATATTACTAATGATGTCTTAGCTTACTAAAAACACAATACATAATAAATGTATTACAAGGAAGATGTACATTTTATATGAAATTAACTATTGTAATCCATAATGATTTCACGATTTTTGTTTATTTCAATGACATTATCAAATTCTGCATATACAACACAATTCACAGTAGACGTCAAAGTATTTTCAAACCGTACCTCTATTCTTACACTACCACGTTTAATTAAATTCCAATGAGAAGTTGAGTTTGCACTAAGATCAGGAGTCATATCGAAAGCCATTAAACAATATCCGTTTGCAAATGCTTCTTTAGTTATTGCGTTACCATCATTCAAAAGTGTATGCCAGTACCGGAAAATATTGTATGATAAACGCTTATAAAAGAATTGTCGGAAAACGTGGGTGTCAAGGTTTTTGATGGTATTTGTTGACCGTCTACATACAAAGTAAGTAAATTTAGACTATTATGTTTGAAATCAAATGGATTTGTTTCTAAACTCCCATTAAATGCTTTATTGTCAACAAACCCTATAATACACCTTTTTGGTATCTGTCCGAGAAAAACATTTTCAAGCGCTTTTCCTTGAACTCCTGATGGGATAGTTAAAACCTTTACTTCAGCCCTAGAAACAGAATATTTAGCTGTAGTTGTGCTCAGTACTTTTTCGTGTGCAAGTAAAACTGAAGGATTAATGCGAACTTTGCGAATAATTAGAGTAGCTGCAGTAATATTCACTTTATATTTGCTATCTGCTTGAGATGAGATCAAGTTATAGGCATCTTTTGAGCGAACCATTTTTAATCGCATTTCTACTCCATTAATCATAAACTTTCCTTGGTTAAATATGTCGCCATGTAAATGACCTATCATTTCTATGGTATTACTCTGTTTTGCTAATTCTTGACGCTTTGTAAAGCCTTTGTTTGATGCATCATATGTTGTCATCTTTCCAGGGGTATCTTCATACCACAATCCACAAGTAAGATGTGTCGATTTGGCTGCTTCACCATAATTCAATAAGGTTTCTATATATGCACGATATGCATATGTGTTGTTTGGGGGTGATATAAGTTTTTGATTTAAATATATATCTAATTGACTAAAAAGAGAATGCAACCAATTATTTACAGGAGCAACAACAGCATTATCTGCTATTTTCGTTGAATCAGAGTTTTCGATTCGTGCTTTTACACAAATCATTGTATATGATAAGTCAATATAATCATCACCAGCCCCAGGTATCAAAAACTCAATAGGGCCATCATCGGTGAGGGAAGAAATTGGTTGATATTGCACCCACTGACCACTTTCTATACTTGTTTGAGTTGATGGTAAAGCAAAGAGATCCAATTCTGATTTTATACACTCACATGAACTATTATGTAAAAATGCCATTTTTATTTATTTATTGGGAGAATATATCGTTTTTGTTTTTAAGAGACTTCTTTTTACAAGCTTTTCGTTGAGATGACTTTTTACGACTGAGCATTTTTGTGTTTCGTCTTATGTTTTTATTACCAGACCCAGACATTATTGAATCGATTTTCTCATCAGCTTTTCTTTTCAAATTCGTTGTAGCAGATTTTAAATGATTTTTTATAGATACATCCATGGGTTGTGTCCTAACCATATCACTTAGAACTCCAACACCTGCATTTAATGCTTCTTTACCAAGAACTTTGGCACCACTTTTTAACAAAGGGAATACAGATCTAAAGAGTCCACCTAAGAAACTGCCTATACCATGTCCTCGTTGGTATGGGGCGCCTTTATAAATAATACCCACACCAGAACCTGCTTGTGCAGAATAGTAGTGGTGATATGGACAGGTCACAGACATAATTTTATTAATTTATTCTTTTAAAATGAAGTTTAATACACGAGACTCCGAATTCAAATGGTATTCTTTCACCATTACTTGATCTTATATCTATTTCTATTACATCAAATTCTCTACGTAATACAGGTAGATAATGTGCAGGGGAAAAAACGTTCATTTTATATGCTCCATAAATGTACTTTGTAGGATCCAGTGGAATAATTCTTAACAAAGAAGTCATTACATCTCCAACAATTTGTGGTTGGACTATGTCTGAATAAATAAATAATTGAGATGGCAAGCCTAAATGTAAGTTCATAGGATAATTCCCCATGTTATGCGTTATAAAATTCGTATTAGGTACATATCCTAGTTGTAGTGCTAGTTTAGGATTTGTTGTAATTTTTATAATATGTTTGTCCATTGCCTTTACTGCTACCAGTTTAGATATTGTATCATATTGAAACTTCACTTTTCCTTGTATTAATGGGTTCATGTTAAAAGCATTTAAAAAATTATTAATATTGTCATAATTCGTTGCGGGTATGTGGGATTTATATTCAATTTGGGTATATTCTGTTTGGGAATCCGGTGCAAGCATTTCTTTAGTGATGTAGATAATATTTTCATGATCTTGTACATTCAGCATACTACATGGATAGTGAAATTCTACAAGACCCACCACCCATTCTCCTTCTAATTTGATAGTTTTAGGTAACTTGGTGAAAAAATTTGCTGTAGTATTTTGTGGGAAATAACTCATGGAGCTATTGCTCAATAAAGTCAAGTAAAAACTATCTTCAGTCATATTCCTTTTAAAGTTGATGCGAGAACCCAACTATTAAATTTGCTTGGATAACCTACCCACTTGACTAACACTTCTTTTCTGGCACCAGAATATCGTGTACGTAGTATTTTATCGATTTTAAACATTGTGGTGGGGTCATATGAAACTTTTTGCAATTCATTACTATAGAATGTGCCCACAATTGATTCATTCTGAATATCTTTAATTGTGTAAACTACTCTTGGTGAACGTTTTATAATTGTGGTAATGATAAAAATTTCATCACTCCAATTAGTTTCATATCCTTTTTGAAAAATATGTTTGTATTTCGTAATTCTCACATAATCCCCTACATGTAATGTTGGTGTTTCAATATTAACCTTTGACATTTTTGAACGTCCTTCATACGTGTTACGCCATACGGTCATAATATTATTTAAATTTACATCAATTGGGCACATTTTTATAGTTGAATGATAGCTATGATTATAAGAATAAAGTAAATCTTGTAAGATGTCGATGTATCTGTAAGTATTTTTATGAGTAAAATATCGCCACATTTTTGATTTCAATGTTCTCTGAAATCTTTCTACTACACTAGCTTTTATATCAGGATTATTGGTGGTATAATAATTAATATTTTTACTTTTGAAATACTGTCTAACGTCTTTAGATACAAACTCAGTACCTTTATCAGATTGTATGTGAGTGGGGGTAGCTTTTGCTTCATTAAATATACTTTCAAAATTATCCTTGATTGTTGATGAATTTTTTTTGATAAGTGGTCTAGCAAAAGCATACTTACTAAAAACATCAATAACACACAATATATAGTTATAACCATCATTATATTTACTATAAGTTCTCATATCACTTAAATCTGCTTGCCATAGCTCATTGAAATTAGATAAAATATATCTATTTCTTGGAAATTTTCTATGCACCGGCTTATGTAAAGTATAAGTTTCTTGTGTCTTTAACCATCCTCGGACCTCTTCACGTGTCATTGTACCTTTCATTGCTTTTACTAATTTATCAACACTACTATATCCTGCTGGATTTTTTACATCATAATATATACTATGGATATCTAGTAAGGGGTCCATCTTTCCCAATCAAATGTTTTAGATTTAGGACTTCGATGTGATTTAGGAGTTTTTAGTTCGTTAGGAGTACTTTTTCGAAAATCATCTATATATAGTGATTTAATGTGCTTATTGATTTCAGGATTACCTATACAAATCAATGGAACTTTAATTTCATTTAATATTTCTACAAATTTTTCCCATCCATGTGGTTTGATTCGTTTTAGTGGTCTAAGTGTTATATTAACCAAATCAATTATATTACTATGTGGTATGGGTTCATTTCTTATGACAACAGTACCATCATCTTTCCAAAAAATCTTATCCTTATTACTCAAAATAGCTTCTAACAGTAGATCACCTTTCTTTTTATAAGTTTTTGGTAGAAGTCGATTAACATATTCAGTTGTATAATGTTTAAGCGATGTATCTTCTTGCCTGTGTTTAGGTGATTCCACGTCTTCTTGCTTTTGAACGTCTTTTGTAAATGGTATTTCTTCTGACTTAGCCTCCTTTTTATGGTCAATGTTATCGTAATCATCATCAATAGTAATTGGTAATTTTATCGCCTTTCTGTCTTCTTTTAGTAAGTATAAATATCTTTGTAAAACTTGCATATATAAAGACCATTTCTCATGATCATTAATTTTACTTTTCAAAATTTTTTGCATTTCTTTATCTAAACGTGTCAAAGAATCATCCGTGATGTTTTCATGAGTTTTAAGTCGGTTTAAAACATCTGGCTCGATCAAAATCATTTTTTTTGTATGATCCATTATAATATTTTATTTTACACCTCAACTAAATAAACTACTTAGTATTGTGCTTAGAATTAATGGAAGAAAAGATCCACCTTTTTGAATGAGAATACGTTTCCGTAAATTGCTTTTACCTTTAGAAATCAACTTTCGTAGTATATTTTTATACTTCTTAAGTCGCGATTTATCTTTTTCTTTAATAGGTACTTTACCATTTAAAATGTTATAAATACATTCACATATGCAGTTAATTTCTTCATCATTACAAACTTTTAATAGTGCAACTCTGTACTTTGGTTTAAGGATATGTAGAGCTCGTAGTAAATCTTGATGCGTCTTTACTCTTCTAGTCATCATTAGCAACTAAGAGCACCTTATGGTGAACGTTTTATTATAAAGAGGTGAGGTTAGTTGAGAAAAAACAATTAAATTGTAATTTGTTGCTCAGAGAGTCACCAATGTTTTCTATGGGTATTTTACCCTCGAAAACTCTAATAATATTTTCACAAATACGATTTAGTTCATCCTCATCACAAGCTCTCTCTAAAATTTTTCGATACTTTTTTTGAGTATACATAACACTTTTCTTTCTGCTGACGATGAGGTTGCATTCGACGTTTGGACAGTAACAGCCATTATTAAACACTGACTAAACCCTCATGGTTAACATTATAATTATATCCCTTTTTCGGTAAATAAACAAAGCAATGTTTATCGAATGGAAATATTTTTGTTTTAAATCTGCAAACATCATTTGTACTTTGTTTTAAATCTACCATTAAATATCCATGAGCTTCTTTTGTTGCATCTCTGTAAGCTTCTTCTACAAATTTTGCACTATCTGGATATACTTGACGGGCTAAATGTTTAATTTGTGTTTTATCTCTCGGGTTTTTGAAATAAATAAGGTAACTTGTATTTAACGATATATCACGTTGCCCTCTCCCCTGATGAAATAAATTTTGTGTTATATAAAATACACTTAGATTTCTGTGATGGCTTCCTTTGGTAAAAATGTCAACTATTCGCCCATCTGATTCTCTCATTAGATCGTCTATTATTAACAGTTGTGGGTGTTCACCGTCAAACATGGTCATATCAGGGATTCCTTGTACATACAATACATCGGTTCTATCATATAAGGGTTGCATTTCATCATAACACCATATTATTTTATGAAATTTAACATTGCACATAGATTTTGTGTATGATAAGAAATTTGTAACGAAGTTAGACTTTCCAGAACCACTAGGACCCGCAACTATGGCGGTAAAAGGATGAATAAAGTGAACCATCCTATGCTGCAAATTAGACACGTTCATCAATTTCGGATACTTCTTTATAAATGGATGTTAAAAATGAAAGATAAAATATTTATACAAAACATTTTATTGTTTAGCATTTAGTCACACACACGGAAATAATTATAACAATAGTTAAACTAGAAAAAATATTTATTTACTCAATTAAACACATTGCAATTACTAAAATTTCCAATATCAAAGACGACACTTGCACTATACCTTAACTAATTAGTTACTATGTTAACAATAACATGTTACCAACAAATAAACAACAAGATAACATACATACTACTTTAAAACTATGCATTTACTTAAAATTACAAATTACTTATAATACACATCAGAGAATAATTTACAAGTTACAATCATCTTTTATACTATAATGCCCCCATGCTAGAGTATCTGTTGAATTGGGGATTAAATATCTCTTAGTGTCATTAGAAGATAAACAAATCTTATTAACTTTTTGAGTAAATACTAAATGTTTTAAAGATCTAAATCTATACATTTCTGCTAATAATACCGTTTTATCCAGCAAACAGGATCTATAATTTTCCATTGTTAGGTTTTTGGTCACACACTTATTCACACCTTTGGCCTTAGTTATAAGTCTACTTTCTACTTTCATGGCATACATTTTTGATCTCAATCCTACAAATTCAGAAAATATTTTCCCATTATTTTCATCTTTGAAGAATCCAATTTTTCTTGTTAACCCGAGGGTAATCAAAAACGTTATCCTCAGGATAATCTGATGTGTCAAAATACTCATGCAAGTCAGGTCGTATATCATGATAAAAATCTTTTGTAAATATTTGATAAACTAAACTATCGGTATCAGTATATAATAACTTTGAATTATTAAACTTATTTTTTATATAATTATAATGAAAGTTATACATTAAAATCTTAGATATGTCTAATATACTAAATCCTAAATATATTGGTTTATTGTATAAAAGTTTGGTTCTCTGGAGTTGAATTGCAACTAAATTTTCGGAAAATACAGACATACTGTGGAATTCAGGACGTGCTATGAGTGACTCAGCACCTTGAGTTTTGTCACAATTTTTCCACTGTGTCACTAATTTTACATCTACTCTTTTTTCTATATTTTCCATGGTTTTTCCAAATATGGAGTTATTCATTAATTTGTAAAAATCTTTTGCAAAGTCCGTTTTTGCCGATGTTCGTAGTGAAGTATTTAAATCAATATATTGTTTTAACCACGGACTTTGATGAAATTTTAACACTCTATGTACCTTTTTTAGTTTAAGACCCATTGATAAACATTGTTGAAGATTTCTATAATGAATTATATATTTAAATTTGTTTTTTAAATTTGTAACCAATTTCAATTCTTTGGAATTATCTGTAGTGATACGTTCAGGACAAAGTGGTAAATCTGAATGATCATCATGAAGTTCATGAGGATATTCTAAATCTACTTCTAAAATGTAACCATACCCCGAGTCATATGGTAAGTTAAAGTCAACGGTATTAGATTCCACCCATTCAAACCCACCTATAGGTAAGTATTGTGACATAGCCCACCCATATAAATTATTAGCATCGAAATAAGTTAAATATGAATCTGGTTGATTCCTATCATAATCTGTCATGTATTGATTATTTGCTTTGGCATATCGATTGCTGCACTGTGATACGCCTCCTCGTATACCTGACTTTACAAAAGATATCATTTCAAAATCTGTTAATAATTCTAGTTCAATTTTTGTTAATTTTAACATTGCATCCCAACTTAGGCCTGGTGCAGTATAATAATGACATGGGTCTAGATCATAAGTATTAATGCAAACAATTCTAAAATTTTCAAAAATATCAGTTAGCAACAAAACGTCTGTTTTTAAATATAAATCTGAATAATCCCCCATGTTTTGACAGTTGAAATGTTTCCATACTTTATGTGCATGTTCATAATCTTCATCAGTTACACTAGAATTCGACATTGTATTATAGAACAGTTCTTTTGAAGGCAATTCAGTTAATTTTAATGAATCAAAAGACGTCATTTGTTCATATGGGAAAATTCCTTTTCTTTTTACTAAACTAAGATCATCAACATTAGGGAAATTTTTACTTAATTCGCAAAACTGTTCACTACTAAGATTATTAGCTAATTTTTCTAAACTACTGGACATAAATTTGAAAGAATCTATAAATCGGAGACTTACCTGACGATTGTTAATATTAATTACTTTACTAAAAGATATGTATCTTTCTTTATTTTGGGGTATTACTTGTATAGCTCCTTCGACTGTATTTAAAGCATGAACTATAAAATGTGCATCATAATGACTAAGATTATGTAAAATAACAGGTACAAAACGAGGTGTTTCATATTTTTTACCACATACATTATGTGCAACACCTTGAAAGTAACCTGTATGTGAATTATAAACTATAAAATCTTCATAATTTAGGTCTAAACCACAAACATAACATTTTGTAGTATCCCTTATTATGTTTCTTTCTTCATCAGAAAGCAATTTGGGGGTTTTGATGAAAGTATTACATCTCATTATTTTCTCTAAATCACATTGTAAACGTTTCATAAAAACATCTGCACAATCAGGTCCACTATAAGTTACATATTTTGAAAGACTATCATCATAGGAACATTTTATGTAATAACCGAAACTATAAACATCATGTCTCTGCATATTTTCTGTGAATGAATTTTTGGGATCATTGGTACAACTAGCAATCGGTTTTAAAAATGCCTCGAAATCTGCGTAAATAACAAAAGGAATTTTAAGTTTTTTATTATAATTTTCGAATGTTAATTTACTGTTACTTATATTTTCACCAAACCAATTCTTTCTAAAAGTATTTAGCGATGGTATATCAGTTCGAATATGCATGCAATCAAAATTTTGGTGTGTTAATAAGGCTTCTTTTTTATTGAAATGTAAAAGACAACCATCACAAATATAAATTGCATTATTTTGTGTGGTCATCTGTTTGGATAACAATCTTGACAAATTTTTAATATAGCAATAATGGTTGGTCAAACCGTTTGATATCAATAATAAATTAATATGAATTTGCTTCCGGTTTTTTGTATGGTAAAGCGGCCCCACAATTGTGTTTTCTTAATCTTTTTTATTATATTCTAGTCCAAATACATTAACACTAATTGAATTCAAATTTTCAAACTTTTGTATATCTGATAACTTTACTGGGAAGGATATACCATCAAAATTTAATTTATTGTTATATTGTACATAAGCTGTAACTCTATCGGAATTACGGCTAGCAGGGTATAATGCAGAGAGTATTGCCCACTTAAAACATTGAACATCTGAATTTTTTACATTAATTACCGCTTTTTTAACACGTATATCATGTGGTAATTCAATGTATGATGTTCCGCGTAAAGGATTAAATTTACCTACATTCATGTCGAGTCTAGTAATATGTTGTAGACTCCAACCACTATCTTTTTTCTCAAATTCGCTAATCCTAGTACACAATGTATCCCTTACAGATTTGATAATTTCTTCAATGTCCGTGCTCAGGTCAATTATAAAATTAGACGTAAGAAAATCAAACGAATTTTTTAAATTCTTACTTTGCTGGATAAAATCGGCATATAATATGAAGTTAACCTTATATATGATATATTGCTTTGAACACTCCGAAGCAAGTAAATTAATAGTATTTTTTATAGAGTCAAAAAACATCTCGACAGTTGTAAACCTATCATTATTATTTGCACTAATCCTATATGTTAAAATTCTATCTTTGAAAGCTGTTTCAATAACATCAACATTTTCTAATGAATGCTTTGATCTAAATAAATTATTTTTATGAAGATTACTATTAACATGATTGGAGAAGTACCTTCTTTTCACCATGATTTTACAGGTGGCGCACTCCATCATCGGAACTTCTGACGTATTCTCTAAGGCTGCTATTTCACACGCTGTTTCACCTTCCCCTCTGGATGTAGAAGCACCGCCACTTGAATCACCACGACCCACTTGGATGCACATACTGAAAAAATAAACAAAAAAAAATATTAGCAATTGTCACTTAATATATCTGCATATTGTCTTGTTATGAGAATGGTATTACTCTATATTATACTTACTTTTCAACAGTTTTACAAATATCAACAAGGTTGTCATCACAAGTTGAGTCCCATTCATATTGATTTTCTTGATTATGACAGAGGCTAACCAACTCATTGTCAAAAGAGGTATCCCAATCATGTTCATTATTTTCTTGGCACTGGCGTTTCTCAGGTGGTTCGATGCTTTGATCACCTTCACGTTTCCGCTTGGAGCACTTTAACTTATTTTCCTCACTTATACATATTTCATATAATTCTCTATCGTAATGTGAATTATGAATTGAGTCTTCCTCCGAACCAGACGCAAAGAAATAACTGATCACACCCGACATTACGATGACTTGGTTGAGAACTTTACGGCAATGAATGCTAATGCAAAATGTAGCTGCCAAATAAATATTCGGGGATCTTATATACGTGCACAGGTAATTATTTTTATTATTTTTTTCCTACAATCATGAGCACTTATGCATCATTACCTGATATATTACTTAAAATGGTAAAAATTAATAAAGGTTTATTGCAGAACAAAGGATGGTCTAACTAGCGACCACATAAAGATACGATAAGGTAATTACAGAACAAAGGATAGTTTAACTAGTGGTCACAATATATTAAACAATAGGTTGTCTTGATAAGCAGATACAATGGTGTTTGTCATAAAATGTTAATTGCCAAAGTGGTATTTTCGAGAGCCCGGGGTGTTCGCTATTTCCTTTGTAATTTGGAAAATCAAATCCGTTGATTTTTTAAAATTGGCACTATTTTGCGTGGTGTAATATTTAATCCGCGTACTGGTATGCTTCCAATGCTCCTCTTTGGGCAATTTGCATATTTTATTCAAATCATACACCTCTATTTTAATAAGGTGTGTGCTGAGACTGGCGTCATCGAGGTTCGTCGAAATGTACGATGTTCCTCCTCTTTACTGGCCCGTCCAACACATGAAGATACTTTTTTCTTCTTCTTCGCCGGTAGAATTTCAAAGAGTTCGTCCAAGTCTTTGGTGCTAGCAGTCCTTTTGTTACTCAATTTGACTTGTGGTGGCATCAGATCTTTCACATCTTCAGCATCGGGGGATAACGGCATATAAAAATGTTTCAGCGTATTCAATTCTTCGTTTATGAGTAATGGGCTCTGTAACCAATATACAACGAAGTCTATAAGTTTGTGACAAATATTAGAAAGTAAAATAACATTCACAACTGTAAAAAACAATATAAGATACTCACATCCATGATGATTATAAAGATGTTCCTTGCACTTCACTTGGTCACTATGATATTGATGTTCACTGCACAAGCAATATTGAAGTCCAGTTCGTACTACGGTATCAATGCCTCTTCACAGCTGTCTTATAGTGTGTTGGAGACAATTAACAATCTAGTTTAAATAGTATTAAGTAATGATGCCATTAAGTAATGTAGTGTAATAATCATTTGAAGTAATCAGTAATGTAGATCAAACATTCCATATCACATGCCAAGAGGTGAAAGTCCGGGCACAGTGTACAGCAAAACGTACAAAATGTAGGGTTTGGTGGATGTGCTGTTGACTGTACCTCGACCATCCACTGCCAGAGGCCAGGTAGAGAAGTTAGCGTCGAGCTTTTCTAACCTCAACCATCCATTGGTAGAGGCCAGGTAGCCTTTGTTATTGACCTAACGAGCGATAACGATCGTTGATAACAATGAGAACAACAAAAAAGTCGTTAGGATAAATGAGCATCACCGAGCAATGAAGACAATAGGTTGACCGTCATTAAGTTAACCCTCATTAGACGGATATGCCATTGTATTCGAGCGTTTCTTAATCACCTGTGCATGCTGTAGAACGTAGAGCTGCAACCGTTGCTCGGAGCGTCTCGGGGACCTCACCATCGTGTTCAGCGACCCCGATTTCCTTTTTTTTTTTTTTTTTTTTTTTTTGTTTTTTTTTTTTTTTTTTTTTTTTTAGGCTAGGAATTTTTTTTGAGGCAGACGAGGGGAGACAGAGACAGAAACAGGTGGGAGGAGGGGGGAGGACCCCCACCACTGAGCCAGAACCCGTGCATCCTAACTACTGATATGCACTGAAACCACAGATAACCCCCAATAGATTGAGTATCATTTAATGCCTGTTCGCGTCGAAAGTCACTTCTCCAAACTTAGAAAAAGTACGCGGGGGTCGGGAGCGGTAGCTGACGTCAACGAGAAAAGGACACACATATACTTGATACTTGACATCAATGTCACCCCATTTTGGCACTCTAGTTGGCACTGTTTCACATAGTTCGACCATTATAAAGAGAACTCTGTGGAAAGTTATACCATCCTTTTGGAGATTTGATATCCTTGATGATTTTCCGCACCATTTTATGCAACATGTAGGTACTCATTCTTACACACTCAACGAACCTAATAAGTTTTTTTCGGAAATTTTCACGAAACAACCTCACAGGTCTGAGTTCTGATCGGAACTAATGAAGCAATTTCATTTATACGTGCAAAAGCATGTAAGTGCGGTGACCGTGGACGTCAATACAAGCGGAATCTATTGGGGGTTATCTGTGACAGAAACAAATCAGTAAATACGGTCACGGCACAATAAGGCATTGTAGCACAACCGTTCCGATGTGTTCAAGTCGAGACGCGCGCGCTGACTGAATGAATGTTCAACGAATCTTGCGGTACATTGCAAAATCGAGGTACGCCTGTCCCGCCCACTACCTATCTTGATTTATTTATGTGCATACATACATATTATTCCGCCTTTTTCCCGTGGTTGTAGCCAGACTAGCGATTTCCACTTGCTACGATGAAAGTGAGAAATTACGCCTGGCGTGTCGTGTGAACCAAGTTCATATCGCGCACGACAAGCATAGCCGGTTTTCGCGAATTAAAGTTCCATGTGAGAACATGTTCGATGTAAATGCGTTTTCTATGAGAAATCACGCCTGGCGTGTCGCATGAACCAAGCCCATGACACGCATGGCGTATTTCCGCGAACTGAAAAGCATAATTGCATATACATAATCAAAAGTTTTTAACAGGTTCCCTGTCCACAAATTATAATAATAGTTCTAACAATTGTTTTGTTCATATATGAGTCATGTTACAGGGAAAGGGTTAAAACACTTTTAACATGTTTGATGTTAATGTGAATGCTATGAGAAATCACGTTTGGCGTGTCGCATGAACCAAGTTAACGCGGACACGCATGGCGTGTTTTCGAAAATTGAACTACCATATGAAAGCATAATTGACTTGATTTACTTGACTATAAATGCATATACTCGTACATAATCAATAGTTTTTTAACAGGTCCATTTCCCTGTCCATAATTTATAACAATAGTTTTAACAATTTTTTTGTTCATATATGAGTCATGGGACAGGAAAAGGGTTGACACTTTTTGAATTTTCGGGAAGGGAGATATTAGGAGCACCCGTAAGGATCGTAGCAAGTGGAAATCGCTAGGATCTGCCTACCCCCACGGGAAAAAGGCGTGATAATATGTATGTATGAATTTTCGAATACAATTAAAAATAAATCGTTTTATTCTATTTGGAAACTGATAGCAGTTTAAAGGTCCTTTTGCTACCCCAGGTGGTTACGACGGCACGCAGTTCCTGGACATCGTGGAAGTGTACGACCCGGGCACCAGCACGTGGTCGGCGGGCACGCCGCTGACGTCAGCGCGCTCGGGGCACGCGGCCGCCGTCTGCTACCAGCACGTGGCCGTGGCCGAGGCCGAGCCCGCGGCCGACACTGTCAGGAGGTGAGTAACATCGTGGAGATGCACGACCCGGGCACCAGCACGTGGTCGGCGGGCACGCCGCTGACGTCAGCGCGCTCGGGGCACGCGGCCGCCGTCTGCTACCAGCACGTGGCCGTGGCCGAGGCCGAGCCCGCGGCCGACACTGTCAGGAGGTGAGTAACATCGTGGAGATGCACGACCCGGGCACCAGCACGTGGTCGGCGGGCACGCCGCTGACGTCAGCGCGCTCGGGGCACGCGGCCGCCGTCTGCTACCAGCACGTGGCCGTGGCCGAGGCCGAGCCCGCGGCCGACACTGTCAGGAGGTGAGTAACATCGTGGAGATGCACGACCCGGGCACCAGCACGTGGTCGGCGGGCACGCCGCTGACGTCAGCGCGCTCGGGGCACGCGGCCGCCGTCTGCTACCAGCACGTGGCCGTGGCCGAGGCCGAGCCTGCCGCCGACACTGTCAGGAGGTGACTGTACAGCCTGTTAACACAACGCCATACACATATATAGGCCTTTTTGAATTGCTGCACCGCACACTTGCTGTGTCAGTGTGTATAAGTTTTAGTTTCAGCCTATATAATGTACAGTCAAGCGTCATAAGTGCAGTCATACCTCGAAGATCTTATTGCCTAATTTGAATGATCATAATGCCTTGTAGATTCTGACTGCACTTTTGACTCTTGACTATACCTTCTTATAAGCATGTGTGTGCTTAGCATATTCAAATAAATATTTTTCATTTCATTTTATTTCTATTCATATAGACTTAAAAAACTCGCTGTTGAACCATAGACTTAACTCTCTGTTGAACCATAGACTTAAAACTCTCTGTTTAACCATAGACTTAAAACTCTCTGTTTAACCATAGACTTATAACTCTCTGTTGAACCATAGACTTAAACTCTCTGTTGAACCATAGATTTAAAACTCACCTTGGTGAGCCCTTTCCCTTGATTGACCTTTACAATTTACACGGGAAGATAGCAGCTGGCGCATTTTCATGTTTCTTCGTCATTCTCAGACCAGCATGACAGGCTCTACTTTTTAGACTGTAGAGGCGGACATATTCAGCAATTAGATAAAGTACTATTTTATAAATGATTTTTCTAAAAATTTAAGACGCCGATTCGCACAAAAAAAATTATATTTAATTTCCATTTGCTTTTTTCCTCAAATTTGAACCAACTGAACAAATCACTAAAGCGTTTTTCCCCATTATCATTTTTATCTATTAAATTTATTTTCCATTCGTTTTAAACACATTATTCTTCTTTTTAGGTTTAGCAGAAGACATGCGCCGACGCCGGGCCCCTCCGGCGTAGGCAATGCAGACGCCAACGACATTCCGATGGCCAATAACATTATTGGCACGCTCTCCAATAAGGGGTTATAGCACAGGGACACCCCACAGTGAAGTGGCAAGGTCTTTGAATAAAAAGTGGAGTGTTTCCAGGAGATACTGAGTCAACAGAAATAGGCTACAAGAGACGAATGTATTTAATATTGCTAATGTTTTTGTAGCAATATAAGTCTTAGTGATGTGTTCTAAAGCAATATGCGCTCGCAAAATGAGAAAAATGGGCTACAGCAAAACCATTTTTCTCTCAAGCATTCAGTATAATCTTCTCCCTCTTCTGAATCGTTCCGTCACTGTTAATGATCGTGATTGTTACTCATCTTGTCTATTAGTTATCGCCATTTCGTTGAGACGCCTGGTGGATTGTTAATAGAACCTTCTAGCAAGAGTTTCACGTGACACGTTCACTGTGAGAAAATACGGCTAGCGTGTTTATGGCCAAACTACGCCGAATACAACAAAAATACTATACAGAATCAACATTGCCACTGTGTTTTAGTTTTATACAATAATAATAATAATGTTTAATACATCCATTTATTCAGATGCATAGTATTCTTATGTAAATGTAAAAAGTGCCTGTATAAAGAACTATTGAGCATTACAAGCCGATTAAGAAGCAATGTCGCATGTTGTGACAATATTTGTGTAACCGGTGTCTATTTACGGTGCCTTATCGAATTTTATTACAGATTTTTCAGTCTATGTAATTTATGTAGAACTTTTCATGGTTTGGGAAATACTTCATTATAATCTATAGTATATTATAAGCGTCAACAGCGTTTGATGGTCCTAGCTAAGTTTTGATCCTTAAGCTCACTGCAAGAAAACACGCCTAGCGTGTACATTGCGGCGCTACACGCCCGGCGTGAATTCGTGAACAAACGTCAAAGTCGGCGTACATGTCATAAAATAAATAAAATCATGAATTTTATTGGTTTAACACTTCATTGTCAACTTCAATAAAATTCTCTGTATATAATTGTATTTAAACTATAAATTGTTATTAATTATATCGTGCCAAAAATTATGTGATTTGATCACTTTTTCTTTTTGTAAATAGGGAAACGACAAGGTCATTGTAACAAATAGTGTAAGTAATAAATATCACGTTAGGTTACGGCAATTAACTCAATTTTTATATGAAATTGTTGGTTCAATATTTTCCAAGTTGATGGAATAACAAAGAAAGGGATAGCAAATGTTTCAGCTACGTCTCCATTTTCTTCAAATCAATAATTGAAATGGCAATGTCTTCAGTATAAATAACCTTGTTTTCTATAAAATATTATGTTAACACGAGAAGCCACCATCTACTGTTGCTCTGGATAAATTACGTTTATTATCAACAATATATTTTGTAAACTCTACTTATTTTAAGATATGTTGTGATTCAACATTTTTAAGTTTTTTATGCACAGTTATTGCTTTATGTAAATAATTTATACAGCAAATAAATTATTTTTCATTTATAAGTTTCATATGTAATTTGACGGCTTTTATTTGATAAAGACTTAAAACAGGCGTTTTGGATTTGTAGTTAAATAAAAAATATATAGCAGTAAGTAGATAGATGAATCAGTTAAAATCGTTTTATATGTGTTTATATTATAGAAAATGGCTGCTGGTTCAGCTGTAATATTAAAATATGTAAATTTTTCACGTGTCTCAATTTTTCTCATTGCAATTATTGTTCCGTCCTCTTAGGACCCATAACATATTGGCCAAATTTTATAACAACTTACAGGACCTTAACCATAGTTCTATAGATGTGTGATAGCATAGACATTCCTATATTTTTTCCATTATTTTAAAATATATTGTGAATGTTATCCAACAAATAAGGTTGACTGACCACTGCGAAACAATAGGGGACCGGACAACTTTTTTTTTATGCTTCTTTGAAATATCTCACAATAATAAAATCATCCGTAAAAGAATCACATCAATAACCAAAGTATTTCCTAAGATATAGCAATAACAATACACATTTTTAAGCGATGTTTGGACGATACCAAAACGCCCCTAACTAAACGTGCATTCATATGACGTCACGCGTAGAAAATAGACTTTCCCAAAAAGTTTTAACTCTAATAAATTAGCTCAGGAGAATAAACTCGCGCTGAAAATGTGTTTAATTATTTGTATTCTATCATAAAATTACATATTTTTAACATTCTCATGTCTTGTCCGGTCCCCTATTCTATTCGTCTCAATCACACACCGTAATGTGCGCAAGAGTTGGACAAATCATCTGTTTCTGTCGCGCTCAAGGCGTGTGACTTAGAGACATCACAAACACGCGGTCTTCTACTCAGCGTCTATTTTTTACAAAATGGTTTTTATAAGAGGGAATATGCACGTAACGTGTGCCGAAATTGACATAAGGTAATCTTTATTGCATAAAAAACAAACAAAAACAATAATTTTTGGGAAAAAATATCATACGACGACGTTCGTTCTTATTGGTTCACGGTAACTTGTGAACCAATCACGTTCGTGTGTCAATCTGACGTCAACATATCACTGAACAAGCGCGCCAAAATGATAGTGATTTTTATTCTCCTTATTTAGCACAATGATTTACATTTTGGTAATGTACTAGTAGAAACGTTTCAAAAAACAAAAGCTACACACATACATGCATATTCCCTATTCTTAGAAGTTGTTACCTCTACCTTAAGTAGTAAATGTTTTATGACCAAAGGATGGATTAATATCTGTCTACAAAATAGATAAAGAAAAATCATAAATATCCAGATTTATATTTGAATGTTCCACGACTTTTCATAATTTATATCATATTTAGATTTTGTAATTCAAGCCTCTTTGTAATATAAAAATACGACTGCTATGAACCGATATTTACGGACCTTGAAAACATTACTTTCTCATTTTTGAGCAGTCGTGAAAACAGTGTTCAACAGAAATGTATGCAATTAATATATGTATGATATAATTGTAAGGAAAATAAAGACTGTTCTGGGTATACGAAAAGTATTTTATTTAACAAAATTGAAAACTTTAGTAATCTCTTTTTTTACATCAGTTACTTTCAGTGGGCCCTACCAAAAATAGGAGATATGCGTTTGAAACAACCAATGACATCCTATTGGTGGACACAGGTCTCTCCGCTCCGGTGGAGACAGGCTCTTATGTACAGAGGTGCGATTGTGTCGATAAGATATATTAGCTATATACGGCGACCAGCGCAGCACTCATAATATTATCCGTAACTCAACATTCGTCTTCTAAAGTCTACATAGCCTATTTCTATTGCATGTCCACTTTAACCCAACGTTACGAACAATAAAGGGAAGGTCTTCAGCATAGACTTAAGTAGGTACTAGACGAGGAAAGAAAGATCTGTTTCAACCACCATGAAAATTTTAAATTAAATTCGAATTTAAATTGAATAACGGAATTATTTCTATTGGTTATTATCGGTCCTATGTTTAGTGTTGTGTTAACGCAAAGTTGGGCCACCGTGCATAAAACAATAATATCCGATATACTAATAGATGAATGCATTTAAATACCTGTTTTAGTCTCCATTTCATAATACAAAAGATTGTCATAATCAGGTTAATCAAACCTAAAAATATTCGCAACAAAAGAGAAATAAAAACGAAAACAAATTCAGCTATTATATTATTCTCCTTACTAAGTAAATATCCAAAAAGAAATCTATACATGTTTATTTAAGACGCATAGATGCCGTTTCGTCCAGAATTTATTTACACTAGCGTTGCAGGACTATCGATAGTTGACCTTGAAAAATAGTCACACTATCGATAGGCTTATCGATACCTACTATTGATATTTTCTAATCAATACTATAGATGGATAGTATCGATACTATTGAATTTTAACAAGCTATCTAGAGATATCTCTATCTAGATAGTGCAATAGTATCGATAGTATTGATTAGAAAAGATAGTATCAATAGTATTGAAAACCAATACTATCGATAGTTATGGTTATCATCAATAGTAGGTATTGCAAACTATTGGCTATCGATAGTATTGACAGTATCAATACTATCGATAGGCCTACCGATATTGTGACTATTTTTTAAGGTCTCAATACTATTGACACTACTATCGATAGTCAACACTATTGCTGCAACACTAATTTATACAACACTACACATATTCACTTAAAATTATACTGAACATGTTTCCTTTACTCCATAAAGAATAAAGGATCGCTTATATGACACAAAAGTGATCTTACTTTCTTAAATATACTTATAATAATATACTTGTTTTATTTATACAATATATTTAATTATTTTCGACTTTAACAAAATATGTTTGCACAGTCTAGTACCCAAATGAGGTACGGTTATGAAAATCGTAAACGTAAATACAATTGATTACCTAAAGGTGCTAGCACACAGTTTAGAAAATATTGTTCTTTGTTATACTTATATTACAATTTGTTGAAAAAGAGATAACATTTACTGCTGTGTAAGCACCTTACAGTTATTCAAGAGATACCTTCATGTTCACTATAAATCAGTTCAAGTCTTAGTGGGAGTAGCTTTTTTAATAACTCTCCTTCTCCGTTTCACAAATATTCTTACATCAGGAGCGTCCATTTCGTTATTGTTAATGGAACTCTGGTCATTGGAAGTGTTGCTGACATCGGGCGTTCTACAACTTACATCTTGCACATTATGCAGGATTTCTTTCGCAGGTGTCGATGTTGCTAGAGCTTGAATGCGAACGGTATTACCCAATATTGGAATCCCCATCTGTGTTCGACTGTCTATATTTGGTGTCACAGGTTGATTCAAAATTGGACTAATTACATTCACTGGCATATTTTCTTCAACAGCAAATGGCTGTATTCCAGAAGATATAATAACTGTTTTGACAACGTCAGGCTCTTTCGTGTTAGAATGTGACTTGTCACAAATTAGTTCTGCAGATGTTTTATCAGTCACAATAGTTATTACAGCAGGTTGAGGAGTCTCTCCTGTTTCAATCGTCAATGGTGATTTATCTTCTTGTCTTTTTGATTTCCGTTTCCTAGTTTCTATTGTTTTTATTTTAGTATCATTTGCTTCAGTTTTACCTACTTCTTTGCTAGGTTTGGAATTAGTTTGATTTGTCTCCATGGGTGTGTCACATTTTTCTGTTTCCAAATATTTACTACAAGTATCTTTAGTCTTCGTCTCATCTGTTTCATTGTTACTATGTTTCGATTTGGACTTTTCTGAGTTTTTATTAGTAGTATCTCTTGTTTTTATTTCATCTGTTTCTTTTTTACTATGTTTTGTTCTAGATTTTAGTTCATTTACATCATCTGTTGTTTCTAATGGCCTGACGTCATGCCGTTCTTTGTTCACATTTTTATTCGGCTTGGATTTGGTTATAGTTTCATCTGCATCGATCTTTTTAAATTGTTGTTTTTCTAAATCTTTACTGGTTTTAGTCTTTTCAGTTACCTCAACATTTTTACTAACATGTTCGTTTTCTCTACAAGATTTCGATTTAGTATTTTTATCAATCGGCTTTAGATCCTTTTGTTCTTTTTCTAAACTTTTACTTTGACGAGGTTTATGTTTAATTATATTTTTATCAGTAGGTTTGTCATTATGAGTTTTCTTTTCTTTACTTTTGCTAGGAATATTTATTTTTTCTTTTTTATCCATGCTTTTATCTAAACATTTATTTTGAACTATATTTATAACAGGTTTGGCAACACCAACATGCGGTTCTTTAGCAATAGCCATTCGATCTGACTTCGTCTGACTAACTTTACCGCCAAGATCAGCTGCATCTTGGGCATCCTCAAAAATTGGAAAATAGTTTGTCGAACAAGATTCTATTCGCACATCCTGGGCAGTCAAACCCAAATCTTCGGGTGTTATAAGACTGCTACTATCACCAAACAAATCACTGAATTTCGATTTCATATCTTTGAGCACTTCTGTTTCCTGTAATTTTGAATGTGTACTCAATGCAACATTTTTTGGTGGAATTTTCAACGTTTCCTTGTCGGATTTTTGTTTACTGGTCGTGATTTTACTTTTACCTTTTTTGCTAATATCACTCGATTCACTTTTAGTCTTGTCTTCTATTTTTAGTTTAAGACCAACATTAGTCTCGCTGAAATTATTAGAGATGGATTTGTCTATTAAACAATCTACACTTTCTTTTTTGTCATCCTTATTCAGAACATTTTTTGTTGCAACTCTGCTATTTTGACGTGGCGATTGTTTCTCTACATTTTTCATGACACGTTTCAACAGGTCTATATCACTACTTTCATCACTGAGTTCTAAGTCACCTTCAACCATGCCTTTATCACCAGCAACAGTGGTCATGTGGTTATTTCTTCGTTCAGTGGCATCTACTACAGTATTTTTATTTGCATTCTTTTGCTTTGGTGTAACATTGTCATGTTTGTCAACTTCTAACATATGTCCAGTGCATCTATTTTCCGATGGATGTCTTTCGCTGACTTCTACCCTATCTTCAGTACGTTTATTATCCGACAGTTGTCTTTCGCCGACTTCTACTCTATCCTCTGTATGTTTATTATCCGACGGTTGTCTTTCGCTGGTCATATGGTTATTTCTTCGTTCAGTGGCATCTACTACAGTATTTTTGTTTGCATGCTTATGCTTTGGTGTAACATTGTCATGTTTGTCAACTTCTAACATATCTCTGGTGCATCTATTTTCTGACTGATGGCTTTCGCTGACTTCTACCATATCTTCAGTACGTTTATTATCCGACGGTTGTCTTTCGTCGACTTTTTCTTTATTTTCAGTACGTTTATTATTCGACTGATGTCTTTCGCTGACTTCTACTCTATCTTCAGTACGTTTATTATCCGACGGTTGTCTTTCGCCGAGTTCTACTCTATCCTCTGTACGTTTGTTATCCGACGGTTGTCTTTCGCCGAGTTCTACTCTATCCTCTGTACGTTTGTTATCCGACGGTTGTCTTTCGCCGAGTTTTACTCTATCCTCTGTACGTTTGTTATCCGATGGTTGTCTTTCGCAGACTTCTACTCTATCCACGGTACGTTTGTTATCCGACGGTTGTAATTCACCGACTCCTACTCTATCCTCGGTGCGTTTATTTACCGACAGTTGTCTTTCACCAACTTCTAATCTATCCTCGATGAATTTATTATGCGACAGTTGTTTTTCGTCGACTTCCAATATATTTTCAGTGCGTTTATTATCTGACAGTTTTCTTCCGCCGATTTCTAATCTATCCTCGGTGCGTTTTTTATCCGACAGTTGTTTTACGTCGACTTCTAATATATCTTCGGTGCGTTTATTATCTGACAGTTTTCTTTCAAGGACTTCTAATCTATTATTGCATTTATTATCTGACAGTTGTCTTTCGCCGACTTCTAATCTATCCTCAGTGCATTGATTATCCAACAGTTGTCTTTCGCTGATCTCTAATCTATCCTCGGTGCGTTTTTTATCTGTAATATATTTATCGTGGACTCCTAATCTATGCTCAGTGTGTTTATTATCTGACAGTTTCCTTTCGCTGTTGCCAGACTGGTCTTTATTTTTTAATTTAGGAATTTTATAGCTATTTAAGTTAGATTTAATACTTGTGTGTTTTTTGGTGTCAATAGTATCTGTAATATTATTTTCTAAAGAAATAGTCTCTTTTTCAGTATTTGAAAGAACAGCGCATTCAGTTTTTATGGAATCTTGTTTAGAATTTTGTGGATCAACTAGTTGACTATGTGGTTGGACTGTTAGATTTTCATCATTCTGTGGGTAATTTGTAATATTTTCTGCAGGGATTACTCCTTTGTCAATAGTCACAGTATATTCTACAACAGGTTCAGTCTGCATCATCTCTTGTGCTACGTTTTCCTCCATAGGGACAGTAGACACTTCAGGCATGTCATCAAAATTTTCTATTTCGGCGCAAACTTTTTCTATATTCTTTGAATCGCTATTGACTTCTTCAGCTTGTGTCATGTCTTTTTCGGAGTGTGTTATATGTTTTTCATAACATTTTTTATCACCAATTTTTTCGTTTCGACTAACATCTTTAAATCGATCATAGTAGAAAGGATCTGTAGAAACATCATATATGGAGCCCATGGTCTCTCCAGATTCTGCAGACGATATATCAGAAGCAGCGTCGTCAATATCCATATCACCATATATATCATTCATACTATCATATGACGGGGGTCTCACTAAAGCTACTGGTATTTGTACATTTTCTATTTTCCATACAGATTTATTCACTGGTTTCAAGTCAACAATTCTGCCCGCTACAGTGGTCAACACTTTTTCGCCGTTCTCTGTACGTATTGTATATTTATTGCTATGTTCTCTAGGATCATCAATTTTTACTTCAGCATCCAACTTAATTTCTGAAACAGAAATATCAAAATGTATATAATCTCCTAGATAATCACTACATAGTATAAAACAAAGTCGCTTTCTCTGTCCCTATGTCCCTTTGTATGCTTAAATCTTTGAAACTACGCAACGGATTTTCATGCGGTTTTCACTAATAGATAGAGTGATTCTTGAGGAAGGTTTTAGTGTATAATTTGTGTAGGTTTTGTGTATATTAGTTGAAATATGACCATAATTGTTAAGGAAGTCGGAAAAAAAATTGCCGCCCGACAGCTTTCATCGAAAACGCTGTCCAATCCCTTAGAGATGTAACAAAACAATGTATGGAGGAATTGTGTATCTTTAATAGATCTACAAAAAAGTCCGCGATAGCATATATCTAGCTTTTATACTTCAGCCACAGTAACTACTTTTATGTTTTAAAAATAATTAAAATCGTTATATGTTTTTTAACTGGTGATATTAATCACAATTTATTAATCCTTATCAAATTAAACAAGTCTATCGTCACAAGTACTTAATATACTTAATATTTGCTTTTTACTGCATGTAATTTGGATCAATAGTTTACGAAATACTACGAGTTATTTAAAAAACGGCAATCCGCCCCGAAATCACCTATACTAGCGCTAGCTAGCAAAGGCGCAAGGCGCAGTAGGTAATCTCTGAGCGGGCCGGGCGCGTTTTGGTATGTATTTATTTTAATAGGAGGTAATAACGTAAATATCATACAAAAACCGGCCAAGTACGAGTCAAACTTCCGTACACGCAAAGCATCTCACATTATAAGCTATCACTAAAAGACCTACTAATTTCAAAAACAAACTTAACTTTGCAGTTCGATCCCTAAGACTCATACTGAATTCAGCGAAAAAATAAGTTTGTAACATTTTTTAGACTTCCAACAACATATTTACAATTTTGACGACCTCCGTGGCCCAACGGTCATCACGCCGGACTGCCACACCGGAGGTCCCGGGTTCGATCCCCGGTCGGGTCAAGATGGAAAATGATCTTTTTCAGATTGACCCGGGTCTTGGATGTTTATCTATATATGTATTTGTTATAAAATATAGTATCGTTGAGTTAGTATCCCATAACACAAGTCTCGAACTTACTTTGGGGCTAACTCAATTTGTGTGATTTGTCCGTATGTATTTATTTATTTAATTTTCTGATTTATTTCTGTATAAGTAGTGTTAATACGGTTGGTACACGACTTTGCGCGTTCGGTCTAAGCGGAGCGCGGCGCGGGAGTCTAAGCGGCGGCGGGCGGGGCTTATCTATAGTACGCCACGTACTCTCAGTAGCGGATATTAATTCTGTGGTAGCGATTAGCGGAGCGGTTTAGGTGGACGTATTCATGATCCCTTTTTGTTTTGAAAGTAGCACGTACTAAATAAAAATATATGCTTTCGCGGCGAATAAGTTTTATAACACGAGAATGAGTGTGGAAACGTTTGACTACATTCTACAGCACAAGGGCGGATACAGGATTTTTTCTAGGGAGGGCACAAGGACAGAGGCGGACTATGCATGTTGGGGGGCGGGAGTGCAACAAATCGACGTCCGCGCTGATACTGTTGCCGCCCGCCTGCCGGGGTCTCACTACGCCACTGCAGAAGGAGCAGATGGGCAAAAAATCAAGAAATAAACCAGTGGCGTTGTCAAAGATCTTTCGACTTCTGTGTTACGCCGCTCGCCGCTCCCGCGCGCAGCTATCACTCGGAGCGGGAAAGTCGTGGACCGGCTGTTCTACCTTGCTTTTTGCCAATTTTCATAATTTTGATTGCTGCCTGAAATTGCAATATATGCGAGAATTCGCAATATTTACGGTAATATCTCTTGATCGCGTTGACGTATAATTTTAATATTTTTTTTGCTGAAAGACACCGTGGATCCGTATTCGTTATTAATTTCAACTTGATACCTTTAAGCGTTCATGAGAAAAAAAAGTTTGGCAGACAGACGGACAACAAAGTGATCTTATAAGAGTTCCGTTTTTGCCTTTTGAGGTACGGAACCCTAAAAAACAAATATTGTCCACCCGAGCGAAGCCGGGGCGGGCCGCTAGTAAATGAATATAAATGAACAGATTACAGTTACAGTCATTAGATCAGTTACTGTTTTATTTATTATAATGGATATCCAGATATTTTTCCAAGCTTTAGAATGCAGGCAAATTAAATAGGATTAAAATATGGAATTATATCAAATATCACTAAGGGAAAATGATATTTCATCATAATCCAAGCCTAGTGGGATTCAGATATGCCTAGTTTTCCAAGAAGATTATCCACCCCTGAACTAACCTTTAGGTACAGAAGCTAACTCTGTTGACAAATAATCTGGTGATTGGCAGGACATGTCTTCACTTTGAATACTTCCTACAGCAGATTGTTGAGCTTTATCCAAAGACTTTTCTTTAACATATTTGCTATTGTGATCACTTCTATTATAAGAATCTGTCCTCATCCTTTTATTAGATGGGACTTCATAATCACTATGATAGATAGGCTTTCCTGCATCCTCTATAAACTTATTTCTCTCATCATTATACTCTCGTTCAAACTCTTCATGATTCTTCTGTTGATATTGTTGGAACTTGTCACCAGTTGGACTTTCCAATCGCCTTTTTCTCACCTCAGGCTTTTTATGGTCTGGTTCTTCTCGGCGAGGCCTGTTTTCGCCCGAACCGCCTCTATGGGTCTTGCGATCACCTAAATAATCTTCTCGGCGAGACCTATTCTCTCCAAAACCGTCTCTATGGGGTCTGTGGTCTCCTAATTTGTCTTCACGGTGAGCCCTATTCTCTCCGGAACCACCTCTGTGGGGTCTGTGATCTCCTAAATTATCGTCACGGCGAGGCCTATTCTCTCCGGAACCATCTCTATTGGGCCTGTGATCACCTAAATTATCTCTATAAGGCCTACGATCCCCTGATTTATCTCTATAATGTCTATTGTCTCCAGGTCCATCCCTATAGAATCTTTCTCCATCTTTGTCAGACTTATAGCCTCCTGAACCATCTCTATATTGTCTGTGATCTTTTGAACGATTTCTGGGAAATCTACGATCTCCAGAATAATCTCTTCTTGATCTATGAAGGAATCTTTCTGGACTAAATCGATGTCTTTGTGACTCAAACTTATCTCTATTGCGATATTTATCACTGTCATAATTTCTGTTTCTGCAGTCAAATGGATGGTTGTCTTTGATGGGATTTCTATCAGAATTTTTCCAGCTATCACTTTCCTTGGATATATAGTCCTTTCTTAGTTCCATTACAGGACTAGTAACCTCGCGTTCTTCATCTGAACTAAATTTTTCAACACTGAAACTAACAGTGAATAAATATTATTATCAAATGAAAGAATTAATGGTCACAACATACTTATGATTGAAGATTTCAAAATGATGAAATTAATTAATTTTTGATGCTAAAAACAAATTCTATAACTTACCTTGTAGCAGGCATAGATTTCCGCCTATCCCTAATACTAGCTGGTTTGGTTGGTTTGTCTTTCTTTACTACATGGATATTTTCTTTGGCATCACTAGCATGCTCCACATTCATTTCATTTTTAATATTTTTATTTGTATTTTCAGCAGACACAGGGTTATTAATATCTTCTGTTGGGGTTTTGGGATTTTCTTTCCTGGAAGGATACAATTTTTTATTCAAGGCCTTATTTGTTTCTTATAAATTACTAGCTTTTGCCAGCGGCTTCGCCCACGTGATTTTCCCACGGGAACAGTGCTTTTTCCTGGGATAAAAGGTACCCTATGTCCTTCTCAGTACGTCTAACTATGTGTATGCGAAATTTCAGGAAGCCAATCTATCTTTCAGTAGATAAAGTGTAAAGAGGGAACAAATAACCAAACTCACTTTCGCATTTATATTAGTTAGGATTCTATTTACTAAGGTGATTTTTGTTGACATTTTTTTGTTACTTAAATCTAGATCAGTGAGCAGTCATTTAACCTCAAGGTGTTACAAGTATTTAAGATATTGTGCAAATAATAGAATGTCATTGTGTGCCATGACAGATTAAGCCGTATCCGTAATCTACCTGTATTTGTAAATAAATATTTCTATTTCTAAAATCCAAACATTTGTTAAAGCCTAATTAAATTCTCAATTTGTGTGAAATATTTTTTTAATTTAATTACCTGCCAGTGTTGGAGCTCTGGAGTTTTGGCTGATTTGATGCATTCCTATTTGGAGCAGCCTCTTCATTGCCCTTTCTGTTGGTATTCTGTTTGGCCATTGCTAAATTTCTTCTCACATTTTGAACATTTCCATTTTGAATCGCATTTAACACCATCATATCTTTCCTGAAATTTAAAGATTCTCTATTACTATATGTATATTAAAATTAAAAACAATTTTCATGAGAACAAGTTTCCATAAGTTGTGGGATACTTGCCTAACTATAAAATAGATAACTTATCATTAATATATTAATGTACCAAGTATGCTGTATTATATACTCACTCAATGTTAAGATTGGTTATAATCTGCGTCTTTCTTTCAATCTCTGCTCGGGCAGTCTTAAGCAGCGAAGAGTAATTGAATTCTAGCTTTTTGTACTCAGCAGCTAGATTGTCAAAATCCTGCAAAATGTTCTAAATAATCAATGCACATCCGTCCCAAGTCCTTTTGAACAAAGATATCAACAATCCAATCAGGTTACAATCAGTGTTGTTATAATGAGTAATGGATATGTATTATCTATTTGAGCATGGTCAGGGCATTAGTTTAATAAGTTATTGGAAATAATATCAATCAAATTTTGCAATTTACACAGGGCTTTCTACTTTGTTAGATAAGAGCTAAATAACAAAAAGATTAGGTACTGATACAGACATGTCAATTCATGGGGACAAAGATACATAGTCTGTTTTTTTATATAATTGTACTAATGTAAACAATCTTACCATGTCTTCTTATGATTTTACAACAATATAAATTCAAATAGATTTTTTAGGAAATATTTGATTTATTTTCAACAAAAACTACTGTGTTACACAATAGGACAATAAGAAAAAATGGAGTTTAGTGACAACTACCATGTATTTTTAAAAGATTCAAATATAACCACATCTATTATCAAATCTGTTATGTTTTTTGTATAATAAAACGATGGTATACTGAAAAGTTAAATACAACACTGTGGAGACAAAATGTAATCTAACAAACATTGATAGTCAAAATAAAATCAAGGAAACAGGGAGTCCAGGACTTACTTTTTGAAGCTTTTCTAGAGCCTCAGTATATTTCTCAATTTTAACCTTCAGGTCTTGGTTCTCATTTCTCAACTAAAATCACAAAAGTAATGTTGATGACACAATGAAATGTGAGAAAGTACCTATCATCGATAAAATATTATCAAGTATACACAGGTGCTGGTTTTCTCCAAACATGATATATGATGCTGGTTTATTAGTTATATAAAAGTACAAAACGAAAAATGATAAATATTTGAATTAAACTCGAGATAGCTACAAAAAGCTAAAATCGGAATGAATATTTGGCGCTAAAATGTGTTGTACCCACCTCCTCAATCAGCTTCGCCTCATTGTAGTTGTCCAAATTATCGTACAAAGCATCCATATCGGAATTATTTAGAACCAATTTTCACACAAAAACTTATGTATATAGTACCTATCGTACAGCAAAATAAATTACTCTAACAACATAGCGTTTAGCGTCTCAAAACGCAAAAACTTTGACCAAAGGCATCCGTCCGCGATTCCGCTCTGCCGCGAATTCTGTCATACATACAACTGTCATATCTTAGAACTTTTGACATTGACAGCTAATTAAGTTTTTTTAGCTCAATGTGGTTTAGACATCGAGATGGTAGCATTTAGGAAGCTAGCATCCGATTTAGCATCCGTTCTCAGGAAAGAACGCCTTCCGACGTATCGGATCCTAAATCGGAAGGATCTAATCGCATTTAGGACGCTCACAGTCACCGTTCGTCTGCCGTCGCGCATGCACGTTTTGTTGGTTAGCGCAGCAGGTGTGTGCTTACGCAAAATGGCAGAAAGAGAGATTTTTAATGATATTTTAATTTTATACAATGACATACCATTGGGACAAGCGTGACCAAAATTATATGAACATAAATATTAGAAACTAGCTTTTTCCCGCGGCTTCGCCCGCGTGAATTTCCCACGGGAACAGTGCTCTTTCCGGGATGAAAGGTACTTACCCTATGTCTTTCTCGGTACCTCTAACTGTACCTATGCGAAATTTCATTCAGGAAGATTGGTTCAGTAGATAAATCGTGAAGAGGTAACAAACAAATAAACAAACTCACTTTTGCATTTATTATTTTAGCTAAGATAGTTAGGTTAGGATTATGATGAAGGATTCAATGTATTATTAGGTGTAGGTATATATTTTTTTTATCAAAATGCAACATTAAAAACTTTAAAAAATATTTTGATTAAGTTGGAGCCATTTTGTTTTAAATGCGCGGCGCGACGTGACACGTCTGTCTCGTAGCGCTCGTCCTTGGCAACATTCAGAGCTCTCTGAATCAGTGAATGTGTGATCAGGAGCATCGGCCACTGAATTCAGTGGCCTCTGAATTCAGTGGCCGATATCGGACACTTTATATCGGATCCTAAATTCAGGAAGGTCTAATACCCCTTGTAGCTAAATGTTTATGACAGATGTCAAATAGTATTAAAATGATACATCCGTCGCTAGTTTGACTATCGATAGTTAACCTTGGAAAATAGTCATACTATTGATAGGCCCATCGATAGCCAATAGTTTACAATACTAATGATGATAACCAAAACTATCGAGTATCGATTATTTCGATACTAATGATGTTTTGTAATCAATAGTATCAATACTATTGAATGAGCGATTTTTCTGACAGCTAATTAAGAAAAAAAAATCAGTATAAAAAATCTCAACAGATGGAGCTTTATTGAAAGCCGAGTTGTAATAATGGCTGTACCTATATTGTGTGCATTTTATTGTCAGCCAGAGGCCCAGAGGCAGAAAACAATCACATATCAGTTTGACATCTACACAAATCACAATATTGATACTTTTTATATGTTTTTTTATAAGGTTTTATTTTTTTTAAATACCAATACCGTGCATTTTTGCTTTTTGAGTGATCTCGCCTTTTACTAAGCGCCACCTATGAATTAATCCGGAACTATATATTTTTTTTATTTGGGTCTCGGAAAATCCCTCATTACAATACTATTGAAGTTTTACAAGCTATCGATAGTGTAATAGTATCGATTGTTTTGAAAATAAGTGTCAATACTATAGATAGTATTGATTAGAAAACATCAATACTATCGATAGTATGACTATTTTTCAAGATCACAACAATACTATTGACAATACAATCGATATCAACACTATTGCTGCAACACTAGTCGGTTCGTTCGGTTCATTCGTTTCTTGTTTGTCACTTCGTTTCGTTCGTTCGTCGTCCGTCCCTCGAACCCCTCCTCCCTCGTTCGTCCGCTAGCGCCAGCAGCAGAACAGAAATCAAATCATTCGTTTATTGCGTGCGTTTTGCTTGTTCCGTAGCCTAGCGCCTAGCTCGCTCGCTTTTCACGGTGTAAATCGTAGTAAATGTAGTGTTTTAGTAAAATATATTACCTAAGACTTGCAAATCGTAAAATATTAATAATGTATGTGCGGATAAACAGTTTGGGCATGATGTTCATGCAATAGTGCAACAGGCTATCGGAAGCCAAACCCCGTCAAAACCTGACGAGAATATTGTGATTCCAAAATGCCAGATTCGGAGTGCGAGTGTGACTTGGTGTCGAAGGAGTGGCTTCTAGCTAAACTCCGTTCGGACGAAAGGGATACCGTTCTCATAGATTGTCGGGGGTCGAACGATTATTCAGTTTCCCACATACGTTCTGCAGTTAATTTTTCGATACCCAGTATAATGCTGCGGCGGCTGGCCGCTGGCAAGATAGAGTTAGCGTCCACAGTGCAGTGTAAAGAACTGAAGGCGAGGATAATGCATTGCCGTACTCGCGGGATGTTTGTGCTGTATGGTGATGGGGCTTCCAGGGATCCGGACTCAGTGCATGGAATCCTGCTGAAAAGGCTCAAGCAGGATGCCGTGCAGGTCGTCTGTCTTGAAGGTAAACATCCTAACAATATATTTTAAAAATGAAATAAACAGATGTTATCACCTAGTGTAAAAAAACAACTATGATGTGATGATACATAGTACTGTCGACATTTTGCATGGGTTCAATACAAAATTAGGTAGGTATACATTTTGAGTATATTACAACTTAGAAATGTAAGTAAAAACAATGGAGTCTTTCTCATTTTAAGTTAAGGTGATGCTTAGAAAACAACATTATCACTGGTCCAGGCTGCTCATAGACTATCCTATTTGTTAATCTTTCTTATGCAAAGCAGTCGGGAGACAAGTCTAACCATGCTATGCTAAGTTTTTAAAGTAGTTATACCTAGGTAAAAAACTCACATTTTGATTGTTTTATTATAAAGTGCATAGGTACCTATGTTAGTTAAAAAAGTTTATGCCTGTTTCGAAGATTAAGTTTCAAAATGTGCTTGTACTTTTTTATGACTAGAGGTTGGATATTGGGATGCTTAAGTAGCTAAAATGTAATGTACTATTACACCAAAAAAAATAAATTTACTGCAAAATTTATTCATCTTTTCATGTAACAAGCAACTTAAAACACTTAGTTTTTTTTAAATGTTAACAGTTGATTAGTTTTATGTTAATATCAAGAAACTGGAGGTCTCCATTAGATATAATCCCAGGTTTAGAAGCCGCTTCCATAATTTTTTACCCAAAAAATAACTTTAGGTACCTATGCATCAAAATATCCGATCTCTAGTTATGACTCTTCTAATTTTTCTTGACTCTTGCCATTTCAACTCGACAAGAAGATGACTCTTCTTGAGAAACACAATATTTAACATAGCTGTTCAGAGTTGTATACTTAAATGCAATAATATCTATTTGAACATCTTAAATAATCTTAATCTCATCATATCCATATCCTACTAATGTTGTACGTACGTACGTATAAGTACTGAGAAGGACATAGGGTACCTTTCATCCCAGGAAAAAGCACTGATCCCGAGGGAAATTCACGCGGGTGAAGCCCCGGCTAAAGTAACTAATGTATTTAAAGTACTTAATTAAGAAATGAAAATTCTGAAAGGTTTTTTATTATTTTGTGGCTGACCAAATCACCAAATATTTTGATAAACATTTGTCAATTTGAGATCCACTTCTTTTACATACACAACTTCTCTGTAAGTATATATTATGAGAAAGAAAGGGAAAGAAAAAAGAAAAATTCAATATAATATACCTTTATTCAATATATATATGCTGATTTTCAGCTGGTACCAAAAATAGAGGAGGTAAGGTGGCTAAATGATAAAACGACCAATTTAGTTAAAAGTAGTTATGACACATGTTGCAAGATAGGACAAAGAATAGATACAAACATTGAAGAGTTCCATCATACACACACAGCATACAGAAAATCTGTTCCTGATGAGATCAAAGTCTTTTTGTTGAAGAACTACGCTCTTGTCGGTGTCATGTGGAATGTAAGGGTTATAGTAAATTCGTCCCTGGAGTTAATTCGGTACCTAAAAACTTTCTAGTAAATTCGTCCCTCGTTTATATTTTTAATAGTAAATTCGGTACGTAAGGTTTTTTGTTCAGACAGCAACAAAAATGAAGCACCCAATATGATAAAATCAGTTAAGGGTAGTGTATTTTTTCTTTGGTTAAGGTATAAAATATTAATTTACAACAATAGCTTCTAAATTTCTCTTTTAATGCATATGTAACAAAAGTATGACAATTATTTTTATATACAATATCTTTCGAACTTTGATATATAATCATCCTTAGTTTTTAATGGTCACGGTATAAAATAGTTTTAATTTTACATACGTATCTAACATAAAAAACCAGCTAGTTAATACTACATTTTGAGTTATTATTTTACTGCTAACTGTACATTTTACAAAATAAAAAGGGTTATTGTAAATTCGTCCCTCGAGTTAATTCGATACCTAAAAACTTTTTGTAAATTCGTCCCTCGTTGTTAATTTTATAGTAAATTCGGTACGTAAGGTTTTTCGTACAGACAGCAACAGAAATGAAGCACCAATGTGATAAAATCAGTTAAGGGTAGTGTATTTTTTCTTTGGATAAGGTATAAAATATTAATTTACAACAATAGCTTCAATTTTTCTTACGTCTAGTTATTTATACATATAAAAACAGTTGGGTTAATTTTAATGCATATTATCCTATACATGTATCAAAAGTGTGACAATTATTTTAGTATAATACAAAATCCTTTGAACTTTGATATAATCACAGCCTGCCAATTTGCTTGCGATTAAGTAAATCAAACAGGATAATAATCATCGTTAGATTTTATTCCAATGATCACGGTATAAAATAGTTATAATTTTACATACGTATCTAACATACAAAATCAGCTAGTTAATACTACATTGTGAGTTATCAGTTTACTGCTAACTGTACATTTTATAAAAAAAAACTTGAGTGGCACATTTACCACAAAAATTTAATAATTTTTATAGAAGTACCTAATTTACTTTGAATGTATGGAATATTAATTAGGTACCTACCGAATTAACTCTAGGGACGAATTTACAATAACGCAAAAAAAACTTGAGTGGCAAATATACCACAAAAATTTAATAATTTTTATAGAAGTACCGAATTTACTTTGAATGTATGGAATATTAATTAGGTACCGAATTAACTCTAGGGACGAATTTACAATAACCCGAATGTAACACACGCAACAACTTTAGATCAATCTCCATACGGACAGTAGCGGCCTTAGGGCGGGGCGCGTTTGGGCGACGGCCCAGGGCGCCGGACGTCAAGGGGCGCCTCAGGCGCACCCTGTTGTCCGGTGAGAGGCGCCGCAAGCGCCCCAAAGAGGCGCCTCAAAGGGTCGTCATAAAGGGTGGCCGCAGGCGCCTCTTTATTTATTACACGCTAGCTTTTGCTCGCGGCTTCGCTCACGTGCTTTTTCCCTCTATGTGAGTTCTCAGTACTTCCAACTATCTGTATGAGGAAGATTGGTTCAGTAGATAAAGCGTGAAGAGGTAACAAACAAATAAACAAACCAACAAATTCGCTTTTGCATTTATAATATTAGTTAAGATTATTTTGAGTTGGCACAAATTGGTCGTAAAAGAAATCCAACCCACCATTTTCAAAAATTTCCAAAAAATGGCTTGAATATCGTTTTTTTTTTACCCTTTATCTTTTTTCGTATGGGTTTGAATAGTATTTAGGGGGCGTAAATATCTCGCCCAGGGCGCTGGTAGTGCTAAAGCCGGCACTGCATACGGATGTAATTTGTAGACAGTGTCTATTGATAGTGTCTCATTCCCACAAAAGTACCTACATAACATTCATTCACTGTCTTACTTAACTTACCTAAGCGGCACGTAACGTAGCGAAGATTTCGTAATTCATTGACAAAAAGTGGATTCATGACATGCAAGTACTATCCAATGTTCTCAATGGAAACCTAACCAACTTTCTGAGAAAATTCGCCTCATAAAAAACCTTCCTTTGTTTCAGAATAGGTATTGGGAAAAATAATTAGCATATTGATCTGCCATTCTTCACAGTTAACGCCAAACAAATAAATATTCTTTACTCATGGACTATTACTTATTCTGTGCTCATAGGGTACAGGGTAGGGTAGGGGTGTGACATCAGTGTAGCCAAATACTAGTCTAAACTTATTTGATAGCTATTGCGACTCGACAAGAAGAAGATAGGGTTAGGACTTTTTCTCTGAGGGTTACGACCAGAGCTTAAAAAATTACATTGTAATGTAATGCCCTTCTCCAAGGTCCGATTTTTCTCGACCTGGCAATCAGCAGAAATGGTATTTATATAATGAAATAATAATTTAAAATCTCAAGCAGAGTGTAGTGTCAAATGCCATAAACAGTTTTATTTTTTAAGAACCGGATTGGTCGAATGTGAAAAGTTGGTTTGGACAGGGATAGGTGGCGGTGGAAGCAAGTAGGGGAGACCTTTGCCCAGCAGTGCGACAACGTAGGTTAATAAAATAAAAAAGAAAATAATTTTAAATCGCTCGTTAGATTGCGGTATGCCGGATCCGCAAACCTTACGACGAGTATCATTCCACAGACTGGCAATGACCATAAATAGTTTTGTTTTTAAAAGCCAAATAACTCGAAATCTCGGGCTCCGATTGCGGAGTGCCGGAGGTCGCGTCGAGCGTCCGGCCCGCGGCTCGTGGGAGAGGAAGTCGGGTACTTATCGTGCTCCTCAAGCGAGACCGTGTTTAGATAACGATCGCCGGCGTCTCAATATGTGTTACTTTATGGCCGGTTTCAATTGTTTGTAGTTTTACTATTGGAGTCTTCCTTTTAAACGACTGACCAAAAAAGGAGTGTTATACTTTCAGGGTTCATGTATGTAAGTTTCTTTATTTCACCATCCTGAACGGCTTAACAGATTTTGATGTGTGAGGTTATTGTTAGATTCCTTGCATTCCTCCGGCTATGTAAGTTGATAGTCGTGTTTTTTATTTTTAAATAATTAGCTTGTTTATGTTTCTGTTGCTTTGTCGATTGGAGAATCTTGATATCTGAACTTCTGAACCCTTAAACCTTTGACATGGTTTAAATAAGGCGGACCTTTGCACAGGGGTCAGGGCGGGCCGGTCTCTACTAGAACGGAGAGAAGATTTGTTTTAACAATAAAAACCAATGGAATTCTGTTATTCAAAGTATTTAATGAGATTCTATTGATTAGTGGTTGAAACGCATCTCTGCTCTCCGATCTGGTAGAGACTAGCTCTCATCTTTCTCACGTACTATCACATCAGTGATGCAATCTGCAATGTCTTATACAAACTGGTAACCCGTTTCCAGCACCCAAAAAATATTTTTAGATCGCTGCGTTGATTTATTACATGTCGGGCCTGTCTAAGATTCAAACCTGCGTCACTCGGACGGTAACCGACTTGGTCACCACCGTTTCAGCCCAATTTTCACCTTTGGCCTAAAATTAGAAGATTTAAAAAAGTTTTGGCCTGACGCTCGGCCATCACTAGTCGTAAACCGCGGAACTTTATACCGGTTGGATACAAAACGGGATGATCAAAGTGCGGACGCGAATGGAGGCCGGAAGAACGCCGCCATTTTATTAATAGGATCCTGTTTCCCTCACGTCCTGCCAATTTCATCTGTTAGCGAGTGTATGCCAATGGAGGTCGGACGTATAGATTTAGATGTTTATTGAATAAATAAATAACCGTTCTCATTTTTATCGTGGTCATGTATTTATGTATAGTTTCCAATATATCGTCTACTAGCTGCACCGTCTACTGTCTACTACGAAGCCCCGCTTCGTTCCCGTGTTCTTCTGAAGGCACGTTAAACCGTTGGCCCCTGTTGTATAAGCAGTCCTTAAAAGCCGTATTGGGCTTGCTTGGTGGGTCATGGCCCATCCAGGAAGGCCAAAAATAATATACGCATGTCGCATGGGCACCCTGACAATATCACGTGGCAAATCGACATTATGGCAATCTGACAGAGACCCAAACCCGGCCAGCAGGTGACCTTTGTGTGCCACAGGCGTAACTAAACCTATCTTTTTTTTTTAATTCGACGACCACCGTACCGCGACGGGACATAATCCGTACTCCGATACAATATATAATGCGTGTCAGAGTATCCGCAGATTAGAAATGTCGAAAAAATAGACTAGTCACAGAAAATCAATAAAAAGAATCTTCGTCGTGGTACAAAGGTTAATGAATTCTCATACGACTATTATTGTCTAGATATTGTTAAAGCCAATCGAACAAGGGTGACTCGGCGACCCCTGTCGTCCCGCCCCGTTAACGGGACTGTTGGAAAAGATTGCTTCATCGAACCCGGTAACCCCGTCGTAAATGGGGCGATTTCAGAGATCAAGTATCATCTAACCTGGTGTGTTTATTTAACGGGGCGGGGCGGATAGCATAAATGAAAAGCCTGGGTAACGCTAGGAGAAAAGAGCGAAATTTCAGCTCAACTATCGGAAACAGTCTCGGGTAAACGATAATGAAATCTTTTATAGAATATTTTGACCGCCAGGTGACTAAAAAATTGTCTAACGCGCGAAAAATTATACACGTTGACGCTAAGAAGCTGTTCTTCCATTTTGCTACAAGTCAATGTCACAAATCGGACATTACATCAGCGCGCAAAAAGTCAATGCCAATGTTACGCCTCCCATGTACTCAGCAGTCCATTCATTTAGCATTTTGAGTTGAGGCAGTTTCGACATTCACACTTATGACAACTTGGTAATGTATCACGGGACTCTGGAGAATAAACAGACTTACACTGCCATTAAACAATCATCGGCATACGTTTACGCAAATACAGAAACGCGTTCATTGTTCCCGGAGAGATCGGATGAGATCATGCGTGCGCGCATCCTCTTGCCATTTCGTCTTCCGCGCAAACTCCGACATCCGCCAGAAACCAGATGGACGCAATTTGGACAAACTTCATACGCAGTGCTTAAAGGAAATATGAACAAGCAATGAAACTGGTCGGTTTATGCAAGCTGTAGGTGTTACCGATTTTCAGCTTATCCATCCATGGCCCATCTCCTGTCATGTCCCAACTACCCTTCGTCTTGTATATTAGAGGACCTACGTTACTTAGACTGAGTACTTCATAACCAAAAAAATCGGGGAAAAGCAAACATCTCCCAACACCGGGAATGGATTGACGTCACCGATCCGATTCTCAGAATTGAGAGATGAAGTTTGAAATACTCAAGATAATGTAAATAACCTTTGAGATACTAGTACGGGCAGTTATGTAATGCTCCCATACATAACCTTTAAATTTTTCATTAAGCTATCAGCTTCATGTCATATGTTCCTTGAGTGATTCTAAGCATTTTGAGCCCGGGGGGCAAAAAGAATCATGCGGCTACTAGCGGCTGGGGGCCCACAAAAGTGACCGCCACCCGTCAACTTTTGAAAAAATCTGTTCTTGTCCACGTGGCTACTAGGGCAACTTTGGTATCATTTTCGTATAAACCGAAGACGTAGAATTCATTTTTAATATTAATTATTTACAATTTTATAGTAATTTTATGAGAAAAACGTAAAAATGTGAAAATTTTGGTTGATGATTTTTGCTTTGAGAGCTTATAATTTTTGTTTAGTGACAATAAACATCAAACAAAAAATACTGTAATAAAGCGCATTTCATGCAGATCTTAAAAATATAAACGTTTTAATATCCATCTATACAAAAATATGGAGAAAAAAAATTGACCACCGCAGCGCGTACCCGCTCAGCTAGACTTGCTCTATACGACACGTCAGCCGCAGCGATTTATATTACAAAATGGTCTTTGTAGCAGATATGTACTCTGGACTTTTGGAGTATGTTTTGAAACTTCTCAGAGGTGTTCCTTGGATCAAATCAAGCATTTTAAGCCCGATAAATCTGTGGTACGACCCATTTGGGCCAATGGGATCCGAGCAGGAAGTATGCACCGTACGCTTCAATAAAAATAAAAAATCCAAACCGATCCAGTTTTAGTATTATATCGTGTTTCGTATCATTTTTGCATATATCAAGGACCATTTCATAGAAAAAATCCATATTTTTGTTAAAAAATAAAAAAAAACATAAATATCAATTTTCGGTTTAAAGTGCTACAACTTTTTATAATATGGGTAAATCACAATAAAAAAATATAAGTAATAAGAATATTTATTCTAGATTACGAAAATATTAAGTTTGGATAACATTAAGGTAGAATTTCCATTCTAAAAAAAATATTAATACCCACGCGGCGTCGATGAGTCAATGAGTTCTTCCCAGTAAGTCCTCGTAAACCGCTCCTTTTATTTATTCTAATTATTGCAATCATAATATTTATATTTTTAAGAACTATTTTACTATAATAGAAATAACAAATGTTGAATAAATTGCGAAAATATATTCATGGTGACGATATGAAGATAATCAAATAGATTGTTATTCTTTCACGCAAAATTTTCATGAAATTTAGTATACTAATTACACTAATACATATTATAAAGTACATATTATAAGAGGAAAGATTTCGTATTATGACTAGTAGACTCAAAAAGAGTTAGTTAGTAGACCCAAAAACTACTGAGCCAATTCAAAAAAAATTTCATGGTTGGAAACTTACCTACGTTGTCGCTGAGTATCATAGGCTATTTATGTATCACGGATGAAGCCGGGGTGGACCGCTAGTAGATTACATCTTGAATTAACTGAATACAATACTTTTATCCCTAAATTCTTAAGAAAGTGGTACCATAAGGTACAGCTCGTATGAAATGCAAACAAAAGTTTAAAATGATATGTGTTAGTCCTCCACACAAAATAAAAAAGACTCCTCTTTATTTTTCCAACTAGTTCTATCGCTTATATTACCAATTGTTGTCAACACTTATTAATACCATCATCAGAAAAAAAGTAGATTATATGCATTTTTAGGTTTAACTCTACTCGTGAACTACAAAAATCGAAAATGAACGGTAGATTTTGTGTAATTGAGTTACAAACATACATCCGAGGCATCTATACGTAAAAATATGTATGTTTGTTACTCAATTACACAAAATCTACCGAGCATATTTTGACGAAAATTAGTACATAAGTAGATTTAAACCTAAAAATGCATATAATCTACTTTTTTTCTGAAATTCTAACAGGAGCGAAGCCTCGGGGCGCATCTAGTAAAGTAAATGATAAAGTTCCCACACAAACTTGACATTTTTGTCACTCGATCACACGAAGTCTACTGGACGGATCTCGATGAACTTTAGTACACAAATAGAGAAAGTCTTGAAAAATCACAAAAGATAATTTTATCCCGAAATTCCCAACTGAGCGGAACCCCGAGGCGTAGCAAGTTTTCCATACCTATGAAAAATGCTATATTAGCTGCGCCTCGGGGCCCTACTCCCGTAGGAATTTCGGTATAAAAAGTACCCTATGTGCTATTCCCGGTATTTTTTTACCCTTATACCAAATTTCATCAAAATCCGTCCAGTAAATTTTGCGTAGGTAGTTGAGTATCAAAAATACATCTAAACTTTCACATTTACAATATCTGTGGGATTTGTGCAATTTCGATGAGCACTAGTATTGGACCGAGTGGTCCTAAATATATGCATTTAGTCCCAAATTTAATGCTCTAAAACTTTTAATAGCACTATGTTTTCGAAATACTGGGTCTTTTTCGAGATATAATAGTAAACTGCAACAATACCCCTCTTTTTAGGCACCTTTAACACCTTTTTCGTATCTATAATAGTTTTCGAGAAAAAGTGACAAAACCGGTAAAAGATTTCAGAGTAAAGCGGGGGTAGCGTCAGGGGGAGGGCAGGGGAGGGTAGTGAGCGTTGAACACCACAACCGAAGGTATATGTCACACAAGTTTCAAAACTTTATAAATTAGTTTTTCTGAAAACATAAAATGACCGGACTATACGTAATAAAATAAATCGCCGCCTAGTGCGAATCCAGCTAGACGGGTAGCTACCCGCGCTGCGGTTGTCAGATTTTTTTTCTCCATATTTTTGTATAGTAGGATATTAAACAGAATATATTTTTAAAATCTGCATGAAATGCGCTTTAATATAGTATTTTTTGTTTGATATTATTTGACAATATACAAAAATTATAAGCTCTCAAAGCAAAAATCATCAACGAAATTTTTCACATTTTTATGTTATTCTCGTAAAATTACTATAAAACTGTAAATAATAAATATCAGAAATGAATTCTACGTCTTTGGTTTATACGAAAATGATACCAAATTTGCCCTAGTAGCTACCTGGACGAGAACAGATTTTTTCAAAAGTTGACGGGTGGTGGTCACCTTTGTGGGCCCCCAGTCCCTGGTAGCCGCGTGATTCTTTTTGCCCCCCGGGCTCAAAATGCTTAGAATCACTCAAGGAACATATGATATGAAGCTCATAGCTTAATGAAAAATTTAAAGGTCAATTACATAACTGCCCGTACTATACAGCCCACATAGAGCTATTTGCGTGTTGCTGTTGAGGTTTAATCAATTTCTAAGTTCTAAGTGCTGCAGACACAGGCTGGAGATAAAGAATTTTTTGCAAAAAACATGAGTGTACAAACTATGTTTTGCGGTTCACCAGTATGTGCAGTATGTGCTATCCTAAGCGGAGAAGAGTGTATTTATTTGTGCAATTTCCCGTCTCGACCACTCTTACCTTTTACTTTATCAATTCTTGTCATCATCACCTCGCTTATATGATGTCAGAGAAAAGTAGACGATGTCGAAACTGCGAAATTCGTTTTTTCAAATATATTCTTTGGATGGCTTTTTATTATACTTGTCTGAAATGTATTTGTTTACCTGCCTTGCTTTTTAGCCTTTGCCAACTCTACTAGACTTAATATAGCCTTTAGCAACTCTACTATACTACTTAATATAATGCTAATTGACGTGGTTTTCATTGGCCGGTCAATCGAGGGCCTGCACCATAAATAAGGCGCCCACCATCCGCTAAATTGGTTCAAACGGCTCAACTGGCTTGATTAAACTCCATTTGTGACAACCATGTTTTAACATGTACTCACTCAACCATGTTAATGTGTAGCTAAATTAGTGCTTAGATCGTGACTGGTTTTAGCTTTTGAACGACGAAGGCACTAATTAAGGCCCTTTAGAGAATTTCTGTTCTGAACTAAAGGGCCGTGCGCCAAAATCAAACGTTGAAATAGAAAACTTATACGCTACAATTTTTATAATCATATAACTACCATCCTGGAATTCCTGGATGGTATTGCCAATTCAATTAGTTTTTAGTTGGCTATAAGCCACGGGAATGCGAGGCAAAAGCCTCCCCGTTCTTTCCATTCCTTACAGAATGATGATTTTAGTGTGCAATTCTGATATCGACGTTGCTGCAAACTTGCAAATCTTTCAATCCGCTAAACCCAGCCCTGGTTTCAGCGGATTGAAAGTTACCAGATAGGTGCCGCTGTACCTAACTGATACCTGTAAGTCATTGATTACTTTGATAGTAAACTCTTCACATTCATTGACTGATGATTGATCAATCATTGATGTCTTTATGTCCAATGATCCAGTCACCAGTGATTTCGGTGCTAAATGAAACCAGAGCAAACTGGTTAAACCGTGCAAGGTTGTGCCGCGGAAGGACGCGGGCGGGCCAAGGCCTACCCTGCACCTGCCTCCCGGGCTATACCCCCTCCCCCGCCCCCGCCCCAGACCCTCGCCCCGCATACCGCGCCGATACATCGCTTGGAACCTGAAACTCTACCGAAATTATGACCTTCGTTTTCTTCTCGTGAAGACCATGGTCACATATTTTATGATTCGTTGAATATTTCTCAGTTTTCAGATTTGACTTAGCATTATTTGCTTGTTTATGTATAGTGTGTTAAGTTTTGAAGATCGTTGTGAATTTACAAAAGTGTCCAGTTCCTGTTTTATTATTATGAGATTCAGTTGAGCTCGCGGGCATTTTCTCTGTAACTGAAATACATAACATCTGTATTTCCCAGCATTACATTTTCTGGTAATTGTTTGATTTGATCTCTTTGCAGAATGTAATCTCTTAGTTTGCTTGTTCCCCAATTAGCTTGATTTCTTATACCAACAGTATCAAGATCACGTGTAACCCGAGATCTCGGTGGATTGCTTCCATTTTTTCGTAATAAGAAAATCTTTTGTTTTCATCTTGAAATTGCCTCCGGGTATTGTTTCAGGGGCCATTTTGTTTGCTCTCGCTGAAACGTTAAAAATCTACGAAAATGATATCTCCAATTTAGAATTCGAACACAATACATATACTTCAACTTGTGTTTGGTGGGCGGCTGTCGTCGCCATAACGCGAATATCTTCGTTATGTGGGTGTAATGGGTTTTGGTTACGCCACGAGGGGCGAATTTTATGGAGTCCTTGCCAGGACTACGCGGGGGTTTGGAGAGGGGGGAGACGTACGGCGGGTTCATTGAGTGCGGCGGATGAATGGGCCGCGATGAGTCACCGGATCGATGCCGGCTCGCCCCCGCGTGTCCCCACCCCCTCTCTCGCCCGACCTCACCACGCGGCTGCGTGGTGGATGCCAACCTATGCAAACCTTGCCAGCCCAAATTTTTGATGCCTAGATCGATTCTTTCTGTAGGTATTTCCACTTGGTAGGATCGGTTTGCTGTGTTTCTTATTTTCTGGGGTGTCGATGGATTGTTATGTCATCGTTTTGATTGTTGACAAATCTTTGGGAAATAAGCATAAAGCCCTCATGCAGTGCCTACATTCCATCTTGCTATTTTTAATACAAAAAAGGTCTTTCGTAATTTTTTGGTACTAAAAATAACATTTCGTCCAATCCCATGTCGTTTGCACTGTCACTTTCTTGTTACCCTACCATCCCTCTTTTTTGCCCTCGGTTTCGTGTCCAAATCCATTATAACCCTTATCAAATTTCTCTCTCTTTCTCTGTGTTATGTATTTATAGGCGTATATTTACACGATTACGTAAACGCAGAAATCCGCTGAAAACATATACGTACAAATTTCTAAGTCTTCTTACGTGGGCGGCCTTTGACTATGTTTTCTAAGTATAATATACATATTTTACCAGAGCTTGCGAGAAATTTTGTAAGGATTACCTGTATTTTTTTTGCCATTTAACCTTTTCGATTTAATACGATGATATATACATATTAAGTACCAATTCGATACGACATACATATACTATTAATTTAACGGTTATTATTGAAATTTATAATTATTCAAATTAACTGAACACTTACTCAATTACTTAGTCTCAATGACACATGTATACACTTCCTTTTAGAAGTCAGTTAAAAAGTAATAAATTCCTAACTGGGCCATTACATTACACATTCTTCTGAAATATGAAGGAATTCGCAATACTATTTACCACTAAAAGCTATGCCCAAGGCCACGAACTAATTGTATTATTCACATAACAAAACACATTTTTTATTGTCGGGAAAACGGCTTTATCAGAATAGCTGAATTATTAAGGGGTTTCTGAGCGGTATAGTGGTTCTTGGAAAAATCGCGAGCAATTCTGTTGAAGTTGCATCATCTATTCCTTGATTCTTTTCTCAGCCCCTTTTTGCAGAAAAACAATATGATTACGTGTATTATAATGAATAATTGCAACTACAAGTCGATCTAGATAACATTCTTAATCAGTTGGTGATCAGTTTACTACATTATCTGTAGTTAATCAAGAATCTTTAATTTATCCCAACCTGGAAAACTTCTTTTTGATATCTATACCTCGGCACGGCAAGTGGCAAAAGACCAGACCCAAAAGAAATATTTCTAAATCCCTATGATTAAGAAATATTTCTATATTAGATTAAAGGCACTTAAAAGCGTTTTCGTTGGCACCAATATCTACACCAGAACTGATGCTGATCCAGAATTTACTTAGATCTTAAAATAGCCATTTATGTTTTATGAAATTTAGTACCTACACGGTTAGCATATGGTATGACTAAAACATAAGGGAAGCCAATCCACAGGCACGTTAAAAGATAAAAAGTGACACAGGGTGTTTTTAAATTTAAGAACATTGTTCTTGTCGGTGGAGTTTTTTCCATCTCTCCCCTCACACAGGGGAGTTCAGTAGAAATGGTAGCTGCAGAGGCAATCAATATGGCCGCTGATAGCTGGGGCGGTATTAGCATCACAATGGAACGACAGGAAGCGTGTGAGCGGAAACGCTGTGCCAGCCCTGCTGCGCTCAGTAATCCATGCTATGGAATATGGAATTTGTGTGTCTACTGGCACAGAATTGATGGTTTGATTATGCATGCCACTTTGTTTTTCTGATGTGTGGTCATTGTGGAACCTTGCTCCCCATATGACCAATATTCTGGTCCATAAGTTGACGCTAAGAAGCTGTTCATCCATCACTGTCAGTCCATCACTGGTTGCATGACAATTGTCATATTTTGCGTTTTTATGTGCAAAAATTATGATGATAACTTTCATATAAACAATTCTTCCTGTACATAGATCTTTTCCTCATATGTATCCTGTATCTTATATTTCTTTGGTGTCCATAGATTTCCATAATCGCTGGTTTGAAGCATCTTCCACGCACTCCTTCTTCTTCGTCTTCGTCTTTTAACCTTAGTTTTCTATGTGATTGCCTGAATCCCATAACTTTTGTTATAAGTTTCTCAAGCCATTAATATAGATATACATAATATCTCCCTGAGTCTGAATGTAACTTCGTGTGAAAAAGTAAGCAAGAACCTGCTAACATAAGTCAAAGTACGGAATTCTAAATACGGTTGAAAAGAAATAAGTTTCTTCAGAGACGCATCTACATCACAATAGCTAAGAAACAGTTGTGCAGTTTGTTCGTAAACATCTGAATGGAAAGCCGCTGTCAATGAGGAGGCAATGAATGGTCGGCACTCCACTGAAACAAGTACACTACTTCACCTCGCTCTGTACGAACCAGCGAGAGTGCAGAGATAAATGCAATATACGAAGCGAGTAGCCAAACTTGTTTGTAGATAAGGCATTTGAAACTATTGGGAAACTGTGCTATTTCTCAACAAAACTTATGGAAAATGGAAAGCCTGTCAATGAGGCGGCAATGAATGGTCGGCACTCCACTAAAACAAGCACACTACTTCACCTCGCTACGAAAGTACAGTTCAGTAAAAGTGTAGAGATAAAACCTTAGATATAAATATTCATTTGATATCCATAAGTGCGGGTTTGTGTCCTGCAAAAAACAAGCCGTTCAAGGACAATTTCCTGAAATTCCAACGACAGCGTAGCACCATGCTATAGTTCTACATAAACTTTTGAATTAGTTGAAATCTTAATCTATACTAATATTATAAATGCGAAAGTTTGGATGTGAGTTTGTGAGTATGTGAGGATGTTTGTTACTCAATCACGCAAAATCTACTGGACGGATTTCGATGAAATTTGGTACAGAGGTAGATAATAACCTGGAATAGCACATAGGCTACTTTTTATCCCGGGAAAAAGCACTGTTCCCGTGGGAAATTCACGCGGGCGAAGCCGCGGGAAAAAGCTAGTGAATAATAAAATGGCTAATCCATCTTCTAATCTATGTGTAATATGAATATGGTAATGAATGAACGCTAATGGACTATTTAGTACCTCCCACTCAATATGATAACTTTTACTACCTTGCGAGTTTTAGTTTCAAGTTCTTTCCATTCAATGGCTGCTTCATTGACAACTTTTCATTCAGCGTGCAATTAAAAAATGAAATCCTAGACTTATCAATCTACAAAGCTGCAGGTTTTAGGCAGTGGTCTATCGATTGAAACAACTTTTGTTTTACACTTTCGGTATTCTGTGCAGCAGTTATAACACTCATTAAAGTATTACACCACTCGGATTTTAGGCCACATCGTGTGAATGTAACTCAGACGTACGTAGTAATTACACTGTAATGTTGGGACGTAGCGCGTAATTTCATTATGTCTTGAGTAAGATATCAGACTTTTACTGCTAGTCACGCATTTTTTTACATTTTAAATAAAAAAAATGCATAGCTGCAATGTTTTTGCATCATACTTAGAATAGGTAGAGCATAGTAATTCAACTGCAATGCATTTAGATGTCCTTATCCAAGGCCCAACCAAACTAGCCTCAGCCTTACTTTCGTATTCGTAATTAACTAACATTTGGCGGTTGTTTCGCCTTCCTTATAATTTAATCCAGCGATTGTTGAAAACAGCATGAAAATATACTTGTAATTTTTGGCGTTCAGACGAATAGACGTAGAGTTGTATTTTGTGTATTCATTGTTTAACCAGTCTTTACCTAGACGGAATAGACGTAGAGTTGTATTTTGTGTATTCATTGTTTAACCAGTCTTTACCTAGACGGAATAGACGTAGAGTTGTATTTTGTGTATTCATTGTTTAACCAGTCTTTACCTAGACGTTGTCAAGGTCATAACTAGGGAATTTTTTGCAAAATTTTACATCTACGAACGCTGGATAATTCAAAAGTAACATAGCATGTTTTCTCTCTCTGGCTACAAAGCGAAACAGTGATGGCACGAGAGTTACTTCTGAGACTTGGGTTATTGAACGAGTGATAAAGACAAATTGTCAGCTTCTACTGTTGAATGTACATTTGCACAGCCACTTGTAACATCTATAAATGTTTTCAGGTTAACATTCGCACAATTGTATGTAATGGAGCAATTGCTTTGTCGCCAGGCGAGTTCGAGGACTTCCACCGAGCATACCCTGAGTGGTGCAGCGAGGCGGGCGCGCAACACGTCCCCCACCTCCCCCTCATGGGACTACGGTCAGTATCATCTACGCATTACAGTTTATTATCCTATGAAACATGATCTACTCCTACATAGGACTACGGTCAGTATCATCTACGTTATTGAGTTTATTATCCTTTAAAACATGATCCTCCTATATAGGACTAGGGTCTGTATCATTTTCATCATAAAGCTTATTATTCTTTGATCATCTGGTCTTACATGGGACTACGACTACTGTCTATATCATCTACATAATAAAGCGTCTCCGCAAATTTCCTCTCACAGGATAAATGGCACTATTATTATTGGAATAAAGCTTACTCTCCTTTGAGGGGAAAGTATCAGTTGATGGATGCGCTATCTCCGTCCATGATGTCATCGAGTAAGGTCGAACTTGTATATAGTTATGATATCCGGATGAGCGTTTAATGGCAATGTTTGGGTAAGCAGCTTATTCTGCGGATCTTATCTGTTGATTTATTGATTGTGTACTTGTTTGCACCAAACTTCCAAACATTTTTGTAACAAAATATCGATAATCTTCATTCAATTCTGTAGGATAAAGTTTACCAATATTTAATTTTTATTGGAGGAATTTCATTTCTTATTTGTTTGATAAATCAAACTATTATGTTATGAAGACTTATGAAGACGACAAATATCTTTCAAATGTCAACCCCTCCATTAATAATTACCCTTTAGCCATTCAATTCACTCAATAATAAAATCCTTAGTACAATAAAGATACTACAAACAAACAAATAACTTACTTAAGAACTTGGTTCTTATCGGTGGATATTTTTCATTTCCATCTCCGTCACCGATTTTACTTCTGTATACGACTTCTGTCTTTTTATGATCTACAAATGTCTTCTTGGCTCCAACTGCTAGCTCAGATTCTTTCATAATGGTGGTGTCACTACTAATCAATGACATTTATACATAAAAAACAAGAAGTTCCTTGTCTCTTAATTCTCAGAAACGAGAGGAAACAACCCCTTGGGGGTTTCTGAGTATTTCACGTTAATTACCACTTCTTGGCTCCCACTGCTAGCTCAGATTCTTTCATAATGGTGGTGTCACTACTAATCAATGACATTTATACATAAAAAACAAGAAGTTCCTTGTCTCTTAATTCTCAGAAACGAGAGGAAACAACCCCTTGGCACGTTAATTACCATCGGAGGCGGCGCACGCGTGGGAATCGGATTTCATGCGCGTGAGACGTTTTCCTTAATCATGTCGTGACGGAAAAAGTGGCCGGTTGGTTCCGCCGCGACCGGATCGTCGGCCGATACAGGCTTTCTCGATGCTAAAGATGTTGTCTTACTTGCTCGTAGAAGTGCTTGAATAATTGAGCACTCTCTGGTATCGGAGGGGTTTCGGAGAACTGGGTGAAATGGTCCCAGAATTGAAGGATCCGTTTGGTGCTTCCACGCTGGCGTCCCCAACTAGTGCCACGGAACTACGTGTTAGCGTACGAGTGACGTTACCTGTCGTCACTGGCTGGTCTGCTGGCCGCTTAGTTTTTAGTCGCCAGACTGAAAACTAAGCGGCCAGCAGATTAATGCAGCAGGTATGATTCAGAGACCTTTTAAGTTTACTTGCAAGCTTGACATAGCTAAAAGACCTAGAAGGCTAGCTCATAAAACGGCCACGCTGTTGTTTTTTTAGCGTTGTCTTAGCTATAACAGTAGTGGTAGCATAAACAGTGTCAATAAATAATACACCACATAAACTGCCTATATGGAAGTCCTTCCGACGAAATCATTCAATGGCGGTTTTTGCCTAACTTGCGTAGAAGCTTTACAAGTGCGCACGTACTGACACGCTATCAAGATTTTATGATTGAGCAAAACCTGACATAATGAATGAACCTTTTATTGCAATAAACGTGGTAATGGCAGATGATATTGTTACGTATGTTATAAGTAGGTATAACATGTTTAGTAATCACACTCACGAAAGAGACAGCAATACTGTTAGGATTCTTCTTCCCTATTGACGTGACGTTAAATATATACACCGTTATTGCAAACCAAAACGGTTATGGGAAATGGCGTACCTGATCAATTCCGTTGCCTAATCAAAGATTAACAGACAAGCCCGAAGTAACCAACGGATGCGGACAAAACGACCTTGTCTTGTCTTAATTAATTGGCCAGCAAGTCGCCGCATAATAATCCGCTAAACGCTTCAAAGAACTGGTAGTTAGCTGCGTTCCCATGGCATAAAAACAACTGGTTTCAACTGCCGAGAGAAAACCTAGTATCTATCAACGCGTATCGGGCAATTATAATAATTAAAGTAGTGGTATTGCGTCCATAAAGAGTGGTTGCGGGAAGGCTGGTAAATAAACGTGGAGATCGTCGAACAGGGATTGAAAAAGGATTGATTAAGTCCAAGTCCTCTTGGTCCACCACGTTGTCTTGGTAACAGGCTCTTCTTATTAAGAACTATGCTTTTCGATGGCTTAGAGTGAAAACCTCGGATGTTTCTTTTCAAAACTGTAATAAAGTAAAATTGCCAAAAAAACACATCCGAGGTTTTCACTCTAAGCCATCGTTTTGCTGTTGGAGTATACTGTATACATACACCACTCTTTTCTGTCTTCCGCTTTAAGTTTTGGTTCTTGATGCGACTTAGGCCTAAGATTGGCTATCACCGCTTTACCATTGCCACAGAATTAATATAAGTACTACGTACCATTGCGTTAAGTTTGGTCCTCTCCATTACTTCAATAAGCCATCATATCGTATCAAATTCAGCGTAATGGGTTGAAAGTTTTCTGTATTAGGGCGATTTTGAAAAAATCCAGCCGGGCTGTTGCCCATCACTGCTGTCGGCGAATCAATGGCCGGTTCTGAGTAACAACGGTGATGAATGATGACGGATGCCGGTGTATGTCACCCGACGGTTTATTCCGAGATGCGGTGTGTAAGTACACTTACCTGCAAAAAGTTACTGCATATGTTTTTGCTGATATAATAATAATACAGTACAGAGGTATTAGAGCCTACTAAATAAAATAAACATGCAAGCGGGACTGTTATCCTCTGAAATATAGTCGACTCAGGATTACGTAATAATTCAGAATATTAACATTTTCCGGCAATAAAAGCTTGTACCACTTAATATACTTGTATGCAAGTAAGCAAGGCTAATGAATCGCATGCTACTAATCGTTACTTATTTCGAAGACTCAAATTATTGTATTAATTTACATGTTTGTTTGCGGAAAAGGCTGTTTGCCTCCTCTTCTTCTTCATGCTTAGTAGTTTTAGTTTAGGAGACTAAGCTTTAAGTAAATTATTGACGTCAACATGCTATGTTTTCTGTAACTTGAAGTTGAATAAAGAATTTCATTTCAGTTACTAACATTCTCTGTAGCTGCCATTGCGCAGTTCTGTATAGTGACTAAATAGATATCATATTATGGTCAAGTGTACATACGTTAGCCGTTTTCATTATTGCATTGACGGATACATAATAATTGTTGTATACACACGTACATATAATTATCATAGGTGTGTCAATTGTTACTCTAGCTATTATATTCAATTGTAGTCTGGTTTGCGCGCTATCTATCTAATCTTGTTTCGTGTAATGAATGGAGTCATACAACCAACACGTCAATGTCAAATATTCCATTCATACATACACGGAGTGGTGTTTGTTCAACTGTGATTGGTGTTGCCAGATATGAGATTTACCGTGTAAGATTTGGAATTTTGTTCGATTTTTTTGGGGCTCTTGGAACGGAATACATGCTGTAAACGGGAAAAATAAATAATCAATGTATTCTTCTTAATGAAAAACATCGTGAGAACCCCTCATTTACATCGGAATCAAAGCCTTATTTAGCATTGAATTTTTTTTTCTTAATTGCCAGAGATGTTAGTTCTGAGGTTAGTAGTTAAATCAAATGAACTCTTGCCATTGACCCTGCGATTTGACATTTACAGATGTCTCGTTCGATAAGTAGTTACATGACCAAGAATAAGATAAAATAGTCGCATTCGCTTTCTTTGGACAATGCTTTGAAAATTGTATCCACTGCAGACGACTACATTTCAAGTTAACCTGGACTGACCTGCAGCTGTAATGGCGCGGAATTTGCAATAAAGGATGGATGTTCTGATGACTGTACAACGGTATCAGAAATTAAAAAAACCCGATAGGAAAATGAAAAAGTTCTCGTTTTTTCTCGGCGATTTATTTAACGAATAAATCAGAGGTATCTTGGGTCTATCAATATTTGTAGCTGGTATCCCTGAATGATACTATTGAGTTTGACAAGCGGTGCTAATCAGGCCCGCATTCGCACGGCGTAGCTAAAATTTGTAAAGGTCGTTAATACACTGTTGTTCCACCGCCATTGTTTTATTGCTGACGTCAGAATCTCAGCATAACCGAAGAAAAAACTTGTTTTGATGACAACTTAGTAGAGCATTTACACTAGGACAATGAATAGAAAACATGATAGTCATGTTAATAGCCATTAATAACTTTTGCAAAGCTGGAGAGGCCGATTGCATTCTAATTCGCTCTATTCAAAGCAAATTGACCAACTTAAAATCGAATAAACTGAATGAACTAAATCAGTTACTATTTTGCTTACACAAAAAAAGACCATATCTTTCTTTGACGACTCAGAAATGTTGCCTGCCATAGCTAAACTCATGCTGAGACGCTGAGACAGACCTGTTTTCGAGCAAAGTCCACGATTGCCTTAGATCAAGGCTTTAAAAGAATTAATACCTAATTGCCAAGTGGGTAATGTTGCTAGTCACGTAGCACTGTTTAGTGATTAGCAGTTATGTTGTACAAGTCGCATTGCAGTGGAAATAAAAAGTGGTTAATAAACTCATTCATCATTAGGTATCGTGGACTCCGTGGCTGGTACCAGCGAACTCGGTCGCTATAATCGTCGGTGTTGCATGTCGAATGTTGCACGATTTGCAACGAATCGAAAAATGCATTTTAGGTCCGGGTAGTTTTCGTTTTTTTCGACTGATTTTTTTTAGATAATCCAATAACATCACATTGCACCTCAGCGTTGTGTCAGATATTGTCGTGGGTTTACGTAGGACTCTCAATAATTTCACTTTTTACTCTTATTTTTGTCTCCCTTTTAAATCCATGCAGCAGTAGACATGCTTACAACACAGTATTAATTAAGAGAAAATCTTGTAAGCTTTACTGTAGTATATCACATACATTTTAAATCCCTAGTTTTATCATTGTTTCACTATGTATTAGATTAAGGAATAATATTATATGTTTCTCTCAAAGCTGATGTTGTTTGTTGAATTGGCAAAGGTAGACCCATGTCACCCTGGGGGCAGACAGTGTCTGAAGTTGCTATACAAAGTTAAATTCCATAAATTGCTGGCTTTATACGCAAGTTACTCGTTTATTCTTTTTTCGATAGTATTGAAACATATGACCTTGCTGTCGCCTTGCCTCGCTTCGATTGCACTTTACTTCGAGCAAGTAAATTTGTGCGTCTGAATGGAGCTCCATTCATGCGGCAGGCGGCCATTGCGCATGCGCGGAGCGGCCCCACCGTTCACTATTCGCGCCGGTGAGCTGCGCAAAACAAAATATTAATGAAACATCGCCAGCACTGTGTGTGAATGAATTACGAACGAAACTATTCGAGTTTCGAACGGATTTGTTAATGGGTGTAACGGCAATGTGGTTCTAATTGTTCTAATTCGAATAATCGATATTAATTATGCTTTTCGTAGAATACTGCGTTCTGTTATCACGAAGACAATGGCATAATTTGCTGCCCATTTCAATGTAATTTTGGATGCGTCTACGCTTTGTCAATTTAATTGATTCAATCAGTTTTTAATAGAAGACTCTTTATTTTTGTTGATTGTCCAAATTGAATGTCGGTTCTATCAATATTTTTTTAGATAGCAAACACTGCATATAAAATGGTAAGTTACTGCACTAAATGCGTGTGTATTGATAAATCTATATTGCGTTGTTTCATTGTGTATCGAGAACAGATTTCTTAATGAGTGAAACGATTCTATTTTTTGCTCGTTATCCAGTTATCTTCATACGATGAATGATCAAATGATAAACATCTTTGTATTCTTAAAAATATAACAAAATCTTCGATGTTTTTTATTATTCAAGTTTGTTTTTATATTGTGTTACATGTTCTTATTATTGTATTGTTACGTCCTCTGTTTTATTTGAATGTTGAAAATGTTTTCGCTTACTCTTTTGAATAAGTTACTATTCTCCCCCAATCCCTTTTTATAAAAGTTACCGATCTTAAAATGCCAGCTATAAATATCGCACGATCACGATATAATAATAGCTATACTACGAATTTTTGCCCACCTAATTGGGCCGAGCTTCCTACCGCCCACGTGTGATACAGTCACCAGCAAATATCCCATCAAAATACATTGCGATTTCGCCGCTATTTCAGCACCTTAGACATCCATCCAACTTCGAACGTTGACTGTACGTCTGGCTCCCTTTCACGATAACTTATAGGAGCTATAAATAGCAGCATTCAAATTTATGGTGTAAAATGTAATGTAATGACGCCCACGTGCCCCCGCGCCGCTTAGGCTGACCGCACATTCGCCTCGTGAGAGTTTATTTTTGATTAATTATTCCTAAGTACACAATAAATGGGTGGAAATGCACGCAAGCGGATATTTCAAGTTGTATAGTAGATAGACGTCACATTTACTAGGCACTGAAAACAAGATGTTATGATTAGCAGCGTCATGTTTTGATAATCACAGATGATCTAGGCAATAGAGTCCAAGCAATTTGTACTACTACTATTAAAGATGCTAAAGTTATTGATGAACGATTACTCAATTACACCTCAACCGTTTAGCGGATAATTATGGAATATGGTATTCTGGTAGAGTAAAACCTGGTGCACCTTTTTTTCCCGAAATACTTTATCAGTAGCACGCAACTAGTTGTATGGTTGCACACGTAAAAAAAAATAAAAGAAATGAATATATAATTTTGTGTAATTAATCATGTCAAATATTAAACGTTTTCTCTGCTTATTTTTAAACAACCCACTGCCATTAAACGTCCCTGAAAAAAGTTTATTTTTACCCAGGAAAATCGAAGCTCGCCGTATTTTTATTTATCGTGAGGCAATTTCTACACTTTACTGAAATAACGTAATTAAATTTGCAATTAATTAAACAGTCAACAGATAAGCACTTATCGGAATATCACTGAAATAATTATGTGGATGCAATCTGTTGTATTTACGCCTTACTTATTTGATTGTGTACAAGATGTACTAACTGTCACATTATTTTTTCAATTAAGCCAATATTTAGTGATTTGAATACTGACTTTTTTTACAAAGCAATAAAGTAAAACTTGGAATGATCTTGAAATATTGTGATCATAATTCATCGTTAAAAATAAAGTAACATTAGATGTTATTCACACCCGAAAGAAGCGTCTGTATACGATTCAACCCAAATCTAACATCGACGTATACGTTTTATCATTAACTTTATTAGGTATGATGAAATCAATGAATAACATCTATTTTTACAGCGAACCCCGTCCTCAAACGGGAGCGTCGCGTAACACGGGGGCGTTATTAATTGACCGCCAAATGTTTTGATTTGCAGCTGATAAAACGTGAATGACGCGATCGCGCTCTATTATATAATCGACTTCTTCCGCTAGTTGAATTGAATGTTATATTTTCTTTGCTTAAAGAAATATGACATTCAGTTACGGCGATCTTAATAAATATTTCATTTCAACCGCATAATGGAATAAGATCCGATAAGGCATCATTCAGAATACCGAACTTTATTCGGCATTGAATGACGGATTCGTTTCTCATCTTTTTTGTTGTGATTTTCAGTATATTTATTGTCTACATATAGCTAGATAGCAAAAATATTTATTAAATTATAAAATTAATAATATTTACTTAAATGAAATATATCTTGTTCTGACCTTGTTCACCCACTGCTCAATGTTTTGGTCCGCTGATGTCAGTCACCCACTCACACCGTACTTGGAATATGTCAAAGGATTGCTTTGGTAACTTGACATTAGCATTGTTGTGTTTACACGCAAACCACAACCCACCGGCCCACGGATTTGACATGTTCTTCTTGGAAATCTCATAAAAGACTGGTTAATATTTCACATCTATTTAATGAAATGTTCTGCGTTTCCCTTTTATTCTGCCACAAGCAAAATGTTTGTAGGTACGTAAAGGCAAAGTTGATGATGAAACAAAAACAATTTATTATGAAATATTTGTAAAATTTTATTTTTTCTAATACAAGGTTTGTAGGCTGCTATAAGACTGACTCTGGTCTTATGCTTGTAAGCCGTTGTGTTCCTTAGAATAAAACCCTCATTAAAGTCATATTATAATTACTTCTGTTTCTGACATTCTCCACAATTTCACTAGTAAGCTCGTTTAGTTTAATATTTCTTCATAATAATAGCCGGTGTTATATTCTTTATGTAAGTGATAAATTATTATCCTGGAGTTCACACAACTTCTGACCTTTGGAGGATTCATTAATTACAGACACTTCTCAGAATTTTGCTGAATGTTTTTTTTATGTCTATCTGTAAAACATTCCAGTAAATTATGATATTCCCAGAGGTTCAAGTTAAATTAAAACCATAATAGAAACATTATTTATTGTACGTGAACGTGTGTACTTTCACTCAAATACAAAATTATTTATAGCAGCAAGTTTTAATTGGCATCAATGTAATATGAAATGTTGAAGTTTATTTTTGAAAGAATTTTAACGACCTAACGAGTTTGTTGTATAAATATATCGTGGAAAAGGAAAATACATTGTTACTCATAAGGTCAAAGATGTTTATCTCTCGTATATTTAGCCTTTATCGACTCGTCACGCGACTTGAGGATCACTCGTGGCACTGCCAATGACGTCAACCAACGACATGCACGCGAACTCTACCCAATAGAAAAGTAAAGACGCATAGTGTTGTGGCTTTAGGATAAAATGAGTATGATTTTAAAATTTAAACCACCTTCAACACCAAAATATACATATTCATATTGCCAGCCAGAGGTGCAATTTTGCGTTTCATAACTTCGCATATGTTTTATGTATGTATCAGATTAAAGAATATGTTATTATCATCATCGGGTTCTGGTTTTGCTTAGCGGCGCACCGTCTTAACTTCTTTTTTAGAGAATGCTTATTGCTATTAAAGTCTCGACATAAGGAGTCGTAGAAAACATACATATTTGTAATGATAAAGAGACCTATTTGTAACAGAACAGCTGCAGTGACCATTGTCTCATACTGTTTGAATCACTATACCAAGTTTTCTCAACCACGATTCGAACATCTGGTTATTCAGTAATCAGTAATGCGCATTACGTCACCAATAAAGTGATATTAATTCTAGATAAATATTATAAAAGCAAAATAATTATGTTATAATTTGATTTTACGCTTGCAGTAACAATAATCAAATTAATTGAAAAGGCTGATTGTTTTGTTAGACATCGAGTAGAGAAAGCTTAATCTGGTTCTTTACTTCTGCGCTTTACATCATACGCAAACCAGGACCGAAGTGCATTTATTATAAATAACTTCCCAACCGTATCATTGTCCTCTTTGTCTCACGCGGATGCAGCAGCTCCTGTGATATCACCCAACATGATGCAACTGAAGTCTGGCTTGTGACCGCCGCCGCCGCCGGCGCCGGTGTGTCAGCCAGGGTTATCGCGAGTGACGTCACTTCTCTGACGTCAACTGTTCCTCATTCTGAATGGCAACGCTAGGAGTCGTAAAAATCTAGTCAGGATACCTGACAATATGAGGAATACCTGGTATGTTTTTCTAACCAAAGAAAAAACCTTTAGACTTGAGGCTAAAGCGAATTAAAGAATATTGTTCCCAAATTACTTTTTTGCATAATTACCGCTGAATAAGAAATAATCTATACATATAATAAAACAGTAAAAATATTTTGTCTGTACATTTAGTATTTTTGACTGAAATGGATAGAGGGTCACTTAAAAAGAATAATAGAAAGCAAAAAAAAATTTTGGGAATTTCTTGTCTGTCTGTCTGTCTGTCTGTCTGTCTGTCTGTCTGTATGTATGTACGCGTTTCACGCAAAAACTACTGGACGGATTTAAATGAAACTTTTTTGTTGTATAGCTATTAAGCCTGGGCAACATATAGGCTATAATTTATTTTGAAAACTGAAACACCTGTTGAAGAACCTTAACAGAACAGCTAAACTATAAGAAATATGGAAATGGTGCTTTAACAAAAGTCGTTCAACCTGATGAGCATTTTCTGATGACGTATAAAAAATGAAGATCTGGAACATCTGATGAAAAGCTCCAAGAGAGATTTTTCATCTAAGCCAAACTCACGCGGGTGAAGCCGCGGGCGACAGCTAGTGACATAATAAATCAATTTAGTTTTGTGTTGAAATTATGTTTTTCAAAATTTTGCTTTACGTTTTCTCATCTGTGACGATGTGTGAGCTCATTCACGAGTTTATCCACACGTGTTAGATTCAGGACGCATATATCCACGTTCCTGTTTTTGTTACTGCTTACCCTAGCACAATCTCCTTGTGTTGAATATGCATTTCCTCTTCGCTGACATATGATGATTAATTCACGAATTTATAGTTATGGGCACGTGCCGTAATATCTGCACTAATAGTTCAATATCTAGAACTGCCGATCGGATTATGACATTATTATCAGCAGTTTTGGTCCCACTGCTGGGCAAAGGTCTCCCTCTTCTAATCGTATATGATAGCCAGATTTAACGTGTAGCTTGACAGCATAATCTAGCTTAGGCTCTGCATGTATATCCTCTGTGAGTGCGCGTGAGCTCATTGACGAATTTTTCCGAATGACCTCGGTCACGGACGAATCTCGTCCGCTCAGCAGCCGGAACTACGCGATTTTTTATCTGTATTAAAAAAAACAACGTCATCGTTGTTTGTCCGTTTCATATCTGAATGGCAGATCAATGAATGACATCATGAGTTGTACTTCTATTTTACAAATATTTAAAATGGCGGTTGAATAAACAAGTAATTTTTTAATGTTTGTGTAGAACATGGTACTTTTCATTAATAAACTACTACATAGTTAAGTTGCCATTTCGTTTAAATTTATTAAACATAATCATAGTTGATTCTTTATTTCATTCAAGAACTTCCGACAAGACTAGAGTGGATATTGGTTGCGCATTTATGTAAGAATCAGAAATAGTTGATCTGTCATAAATTAATATATTTATTGTACAAATATTTCAAATTCCCTTTGGATGAATGAACCGTGCTTTATACATATAGAAGTTAGGTACATGTTTACCTTATTTATGAATCATACATAACATTCATATCACAACAGTGCTGTAATTGTTACTTAAGTATATTTATGTACATTAAGATGCCTTCATTTATCTATTCATTATTTCCCTGTTATGTTTATTTATATTATGGTAAGTAAATAAATGGGTCTAACTTTGATGACTAACTTGTTGTTTAAAGTTAGTCATCAAAGTTACGCCCTGAGTTCAAATAGGAATCGTGTCAACCCTTTAGACATCATCAGGTAATTTTGCTAATGACGCGACGCCTAATCAAAGGCGACGCCCAAAGCTGAACCTCGTCCAAATTTAACTGGAACTCCTAAAAAATTCAAACGTCCATATTAGGTAGTTACAATCAGTACATTTATAAAATTAGGCTTATCTGGAGGTCCCTTCATACTCAGCACCATTAAAGTTGGCTTTTCGCTGTTCGACTGTACTTACACGGTCATTCATGTCAGGTTTTTAGGCGATTTGAGAAAAATCTGACACTAAGTTATACTGTAACGATAAGAAGATTATTATTGTAGATGAAATTATATCAACTTGATTGCCATAGTATCTTCGTTATCTCCCGTAATTTATTCAATTACCAAGTAAAAACCGGTTATGTATCCATAAATTAACTATACTTATCATTTATTTATCCATGTGCAAGTACACTTTGTGAATGTGAATTCACGAACTGTGTTTACTTTATTTAGAAGGAGGAGATCCGTAGGAGAACTAAAGTAACCGACATAGCCCGCAGAATCGCGAAACTTAAGTGGCAGTGGGCGGGGCACATAGCTCGTAGAACAGATAGCCGTTGGGACAGAAAAGTTCTCGAGTGGCGACCACGAACCGGAAAACGTAGTGTTGGCAGGCCTCCCACTCGGTGGACCGACGACCTGGTGAAGGTCGCGGGATGCGCATATAGGACATACTAACCTAGCACTAGAATAACAAGACACATCCATGAATCGAGCCTTTATTTATAGTACTTCTTAATTAATGTGAAGTGGTAAGCTGCTATATTCGAGTCAAGCGACACTCAACCATAGTCTCTGAAAATAGAGCTCTATTTTACAGGTAACAGGCGTGAGTGGCCTGCGACCTCGACACACTTGGTTTGCAAAGCCAGTGTGAATACAGTCTTATATCTGGGAGACTGGACTCTAGTCCAGATATATGTAATACTCTAGAGGGTATTCGGCAAGTCTAGTTAAAATGAGTAAAAAAAAAATGCTTTTATAGCTGTCGAGATGTTGATGCAATAAATGGGTGACAAAAAAATTATATTCGAGCAGTAAACCGTTGAGGACACAGGTTTAGGAGCTGGAAGCGTAATTGCACCATCAGGTCTTACTTTTCATAATAACAACCAAGAAGACCAATTTTCTTAAATTAGTGATGATGGTGAAGTCAGTGAATTCAGTGATCGGCGATGGCCGGCAGATGGGCAAGCGGAAACGCGTTGCTCAGCTTTATTAATGAACGACTCCAACGCCGCCTGAGGCCGACCGAATTACGTATGCGAGGAACCGGCCACTGCATCCGGCGAGCATGCTATACTCTGTATATTATAGATCTACTATTACTTACTCGACGGCCCAAAGAGGATCTTGGCCTCCGATACTAGAATTCTTCGCTCTCTCCTGTTCTGCGTCACTTCTTGCCAGTCGTATAGACGACGACGATGGATTGGAGGGCTTTCAGATCTAAGAACTTCATCTTTTGAAGCGATATCTGGGTCGACTGACAGGTCCGTCCCTTGTAATCCCTTGTCCTTGTATCCGTTGTAATCTAAGGTGTATATACATACATGTATACATGCGTGACCACCCGTCCGTTTTGGGCAGAATTGTCCCGTTGTCATGCTGTCTGTCTCGTTGTCCACATCAAGACAAAAAAGGTCCTGTTTTCGGCTGACTGTCTCTAAAAGCTCATGATCATGATGAAATAGCTCCGAAAATTTTTCTACAGTCTTCTACAGCATTACGGGTCCCACTCCTTACGGCTATAGAAGTTACATTCCTTCCAGTAAGCATATAAAGCGAAAGGAAAAGAATGAAAGTGGCTAATGTGGGCTTAGCACGGATATAGAATGATAACCGTTGTTCACTGAGATCCTGACTGTTTTAATACAATAGAATTCTTTCCTTGATCCAAAAATAACTTTGCCAATAATATCTTGGCTTGGCCAAAATCATAGTTAATGGGAGTTTTTCTTATAACTGAGAAAAGCGCTATTCCTGGCGCAAAATAAACTGGCGTGGACATCCTTTATCAAATACATGCATTGATCCACAATTCCACATCCTATTGGATATTGGAGGAAATTAACGTTACTCGCAGGAATGCTCTGCATCCGTTACACTTTCCGATCCGCCGATTGGAATGTTTTACCCCCTACGCAAAAACTGAGTGTTATAAGTGTAATATGTGGCTCTGTGTGTTCGTCTGTGGTATCGTAGTATTCGCTCTCTGCAGAACCGATTTCAGTACATTTTTAATGGATAATTTTGTTTAATTAATCCAGTTGTTGTTTAGTTGTGTTTGGTGAAAATCTAAGAGCTATCAGCTCTTTTCCAGATGGTTTCAGGTTTTTGTAAATGGCTACAAAGTACTATAAGTCGCTCTGTTATTACCTGTTTATGTTGCTTTGAATTCCTTTTAAACCTGCTCGTTGCAGTTGCCACTGTTCAATAAGAAATTTCTTGAGGAAGATTTATGTATAAAGAATTTGCACCCGTGCAAAGCCAGACCGCTAGTTTTTAGTAAATTTTAAATCAAAATAATTATTTTTTTTACTTCTGTATGGTAACACCAACTTCAATGATTCTGTCATCACTCATTCATGGTACATTTTTTGTGGTCGTTCATTGAAGTCATTAGTAGGAGGACCATTCAAAATAAAACTTGTCATTGGTCAATGTTTGTTTTCAAGTGTTTCAAATTCATTTAAACACGTGAAGCTTGAGCGTTTCTTTAAAAAAATTGTCCATTTTGCGGTCGCTTACTAATCAATTACTAATATAAAGTCCCCATCGCGACTGTCTGTCTGTTCGCAATAAATTCATAAACTACTGGAAGTTCTCATAAGCCAACTCGTCCATTAGTGAAAACTGCATGATTTTTCAAGCAGTTTTCCAAAGGTTTTCGTGTATAATATACACGGACGAAGCCCCGGGCAAATGTTTATTTTTTATAAAGAACGTATCACTTTTATGTGGTCCGGAAATTATGAAATCTAACCAGGAGGGGCAAAAATCGAATGCGGGTCAGTAATACATCAGAATCCTTGCTTAATATTTCTTAAGTACGAGTACATACAGATATACTACAAATACTTGTCAACATCAAATGCAACATAGAATCAGCGCATCACTCGTTAGCCCTTATATCCGCTCGCAATGTGAACCTGGGAGCGCGGGCGCAGTGTGGGCGTGCGTGCGCGCACAGGAATGCGGCCCGGCCCTCCCGCTGCCAATGACCGCGAGGGACGGCAGGCGCACATACGCTTTTTGCTGTCTTGAGAAAAAAATAATCTTCTGACATTTTTTTCGAAATTGAGCTACATATATTTTCGGAATCGTCTTTTTTCGCTGATTTCGGATATGAATATTAGTCAAGTTTGAAAGTAAAATACAGATGTCTTTTCTTCTAATGACGGACGGCAGAACTCCGGCTCCCATATTGAACATGTTGGGATGCACTGGTTAGTGGACAAATAACTGTTTTATGACGGCAGATTGGATAAGGACATCATAAGGGCTAGTGCAGTTGTTGGTCAGGATATTATTACGATTTAAATAAAATAATTCATGCATTAAAAGTGGTGGCCTATCACATTTAAATCCCGTTTTCCATATTTGCTTATGTTGCTTAACACTGGTTCTGCAATTAACAATAAAAATTCTCAAAATAGAAACTCTAAGTAACTAACCTGTCCAGTAAAAGTTCTTAGTTAGGTACATATATACTTTTGTAGTACAGTCAGTGCCGGCCCGAGGTAAGTTTTAGGAAGGCGCCCCCTTCCTTACCAGTTGTGCGTACACGTGCAGCCATAGAATAGGGGATCGGACAACTTTTTTTTTTTATGCTTTGAAATACATATCTCACATTTATAGAATCGTCCGTAAAAGAATCACATCCATAACCAAAGTATTTCCCAAGATATAGCAAAAAACAATTCACATTTTTAAGCAATGTTTGGACGATACCAAAACGCACCTAACTAAACGTACATTCATATGACGTCAAAATAGACTTTCCCTAAAAATTTAACTCGAATTAATATCTCTGGAGAATAAACTCGTCGCAAAATGTGTTTAATTATATGTATTCTATCATAAAATTACATATTTTAACAATTCTCATACCTTGTCCGGTCCCCTATTAGAAAGAACAAAATATTGATTTTGTAGCGAGGAAATATTTTTGACCACTGAGGCCCTGTTACGTAGTACTAATATTAATTCTGTGGCCCTGTGCCCAGTACAGTGTTACTACATGGACATTAGTAACATAGTGCTCGTACGTAACTTATAAGGCAATGTAATGTCACCCTCGTTAGCAGTACGTAACTTATAAGGCAATGTAATGTCACCCTCGTTAGCAGTAGTTATCACTAAATGGTGTCACATTCTGAAACACTGGGTATCCATTATTAGTAACCTGATATAATATCATTTCTTTGAAACAAAAACAGACTCCGCGAATTTGACGCCTGCGAATCCTTACGAGCAAAAACGTTACAAAGATCTATAGGAGATTGTAGAGCTAACACACGAAGCTAACATTACAAAACCGATTTTGATATGAAGTGTAGGTATATGGTATTCCGAGAATACAAGACAGATTTTGAAAAATAATGATGGAGACCAGTTACCATCTAAATAGGTACATAAATTAAATCTATTGGAAGACTTTTTTAAATAGGAGCGAAATGTCAAATCTATTATTAAAAGTTCTAATATTACGATTTATCTGATAGCCTGCGTGATAAAGTCTCACCCACCAGTGGGTGAAATTGAAGTACATTATCGGATCATTTAGAATGGTGGTGCGCGTAGGCGCTCACTGAATGGACGGCGCGGCGGATACTCACCCACGCACGCCTACTCGCTGCCTGTACTATGCTATGCTTAGCTGAGGCATAGTACATAGTACCCCGGCCCACTCTGCGTATTGCATTGACTTTTAATTCAAATGCTAGACTTGTTAAAGGAAAATAAATTTAAGTTTCTAACAAAGTATAAATTTTAAAGCGAATAATATTATATTTGTTTTGTTATTTGCTGCTGACACATGAGTATTTATTTTTAATAGAATAATAATATGTAATTTACTTTCAACAATGTTTTGAACGAAACTAACACAATCACCAAAATTCTTTTTATTTTTTATTAATTTAATTAATTTGTTATTAATTTAGATACAAGGTATTACCTATCAAGGTATTGGGTATCGCCAATAAAACCATTGATGCCCATCATTTGAGGTCATTCTGAATATGTAACACACACAAACACGCGTTCTCTCATATATACACATACACAAACATAAACTAGGTAGTTAAAATAGACTTTGTACATACTGTTGTTATTGAAGGGCGGGATCTCCTAACACAGGTAATTATTTACTTAAATGGAGATCCCGATCACAAATAAGATAATGTAAATGGTACAAAAATAAAGATTTTTTTTTTTATGTAATGCAGTCAGTCTCTTTACTTATGGATCTTCTATCTTTTTACAAATCTATGTTCGGACCATATTACAAAGAGGCCCTGCCCATTGTGCACACTAAATAATCACCCACCACACCAGGCGACCACGGACTATGAGCTAGAACTAATTCAATTTGTTGACTAGTATTTACTGATTTCTATCGAGAATCGCCTTTCATTACGGGCTTGTAAATTAGTAGGATTTAGTGGATGATTGCTCAACCAGGTTTTTCATATGGTCTCATGGTGATACTCAGTATTCTAAAGCTAGCTGTATCCTCTACGTTTCTGTTGAAATTTCGGGATAGATTAAAAATATTTGCAAATTCAAATTCCCATAGAAACACATCTTCACATTTAAAAAAAAGGCTTTTAAAATCTTACTGGTGTTGTAAACCCCAGTTCTAACCCCTGATGACTGGAGAAGAGATCCAGATAACAAAACACTGCCTACAGTTTTATTGCTTGTATTTTACTCATGACAGTGTAATTTGAAGACACATTTAACATAAAATATTGAACGTAAAACCTAATAAACCTGTTTTATTAAAGTAACATAATAATCATTAATTTTGTAATCAAGATGAAGATATTTGATTACATCTTACACGTTTTGATAATTTGGGTAACCTTGCTGAAGGTGATTGTGAGCAGTCTTTAGAATAATTTTTATCATACAATGTAATCTTTTCTATACAATCGCTCCGGTTTAGTTTTGGAGCATTGGGTTTCATCATCATCATAAAATTTAAGAGCGAGGCTCTTGTCGGTGGAGTTCCTTCCATTTTTCTCTTTCTATTGCTAACTCTTTCATTTCTTTATACGACACGACGTTCACTTTCTCCTTTATTTGCCTCATGTAACTCTGTCTTGGTCTCCCTGGGCCCCTTCTTCCTTCTATCTTTCCTTGTATGATGTTTCTTAAAAATGCATCGTGTTTAACATCATTGGGTTTAACAACCCAAAAACTACTATTTAACAATAGTAGTTTTTGGATTTAGCTTATTTGAAGCAGAACTTCAATGTTTCAACTTTGGTTGAGATTTCATCTAAATAGTTACATTACTGTCATAAATAATATTACATAATAAGCAGTTTTGCATATATCTTAACTGATGTCTATAGATTCACGATAGGTTGGACTGGACAAGTGTCGTTAAATAAAAGTGTACGTTTGTTTTTGTCCTAGCCTACATACTAATGAATGAAATAAAACGTTATCCTAGCGCTGTTGCTTTCAAGCATAGCTTTCAAGTTTTCGCAGGGGTTCAACGCAAAAAGTGTTTTGTTTTTCAAAGAAAAAATTATGTTACTCTAACGAATATCCTAAAATATTTTACGTAACATCCAAGTAAGGCCGTCTTGTATCGCGTGGGCGTCACTTATCAACGTTTCTGGCGTAAACCAAATTTGATTGCTTTCAAAACAGTCAACTGAATGGCGGCGAGACGATTGAGAGGGCGAATTTGACGGCAGGGGGCGGTGGGGGGTAGAGTAAGGCGAGCTGTGTGGGCGGCCATTGAGCGCGGGGGCAGTTGAATGGCGCCCCCCTCCCTAGCGCCCCCACCCCTCCCCATTGAGGCTCGCAATCGATCCGGCCCGGGCCGCCGCAGATTAGCAAAAAGCTACGCCACCATTGTTTTATCGAGTATTACGAGGTAGTTTTTGTTAGTAAATGTTGAGATTTTTATCTCGTTTCTCGTATGGGTTACAGCCGAAATGCATTTTGGATGTGTGAGGAGTTTTACCTAAAATCTTGTGTCGTCTTTGTCTCAAGGCATCTCTGACTGCTTTATGCTGTCTCCAGCACAAAACTTGAGCAATGTGAAAAAGTATGGACACTAGTGGCAAGCACTGGTGTCAGATCTTTAGTCATACTTAGCATAACATTTGCATCTAGCATTGCAAAATCATTTTAAGATTCTCCTGAGGCAAGGTCATCATATTATAAACCACTGGAAAATGTCTTTAAAAACCACTCGACAAGACGGAGCTCCATGCCTCTAACACTCCCGTGTCGCGTGACACTAAACGCATTAGCCGTTAATGGATTGGACAGCCTTCCATATTGGATTATCTTGTTCATTAGGTTTCCTCAATGGAACGGCTTTGATTATATTTTACAAACGCGTAGGCACACAAAGTATAGGGTTGCGTAATTATGCTCTTCATACATGTTTTCGTGTGAATTGAGAGCGAAGTATATTTTTAACTCGTAAAGTTTGTATAACTATTATATGCTGTGGTTGTTTATAAAAGAATCATGTTTTTTTTCTCCAAATCATCGAGCATCGTCACACCATCTTACTTACCCCGAACTTATCTCCATTTTTAGGAATTTATACTGCTATAATAATCTAATTACCGTATCTATTTCTTCTTTCCAGGTCTCTCCGCATCTCCGGCTCGGGCTGCGACGACGCGCTGTCCTCAGGTTCGTCGTCGGAGTGCGAAGAGACGCACACCCACCAGCAGGAGTTCCCCATCGAGATCCTGCCTAACCTGTACCTCGGCAACTCCACTAATAGCGAGGACTGCGACGCTTTAGCCAGACACAACATTAAGGTGAGCAAAACATCAAGGTTATTGCCTATTTTTGATTTTTCCAATACATTTGACACCGTCACTATCCGAATTCTTATCGATAAATTGAGTTTTACTTTAAATGAATTTTCTCCTTTCATGGACTTTTTTACAGCCTGAACTGAAAATATTATAATTGACTACTACTTTGTTAGTGGTAAGGCAGCTGTGTTTTGTGGTGTTCCACAGGGAAGCATTCTGGGACCTACATTCAGGTTTCTGGTTTATATTAACCACTTAGTCATTTTAACATAAGCATGGTCACAAATCTATCAGAATACTTCTAGTTTGTTTTTTAAATTAATTGAAATCAGTTCAGGAGTATCACATATCCTTGTAAACTTTCGCATTTATTTATCATAGTAATAAGCAAGACTAAAATGTTGCAGTACGTGCTAAATGTGACGCCTGACCTGCCCAACACGTTCGAAGCGGAGGGGTGCGGCATCAACTACCTGAAGATACCCATCGCAGACCACTGGAGCCAGAATCTCGCGGTCCACTTCCCACAAGCCATTCGGTTTATTGGTAAGACGTCATATATTTAGGAGCTTCTAACACAGATTATATGCCCAAAGTACTTTGTCATAATCTGGGTTCACCATTGTATTCTTTATAATGTCGGTTGATGGCAAATTTATGATTTATGTAGGTGCCTCCTGTCACGTATTTAAATCGGAAGTTTGAAAACTTATTATTTTTTGATGATCATTTCAAAAAATCATCCATAAAAACCAATAATTTTTTTAAACCTATTTTATAAGTGTAAATGACATCAATAGAAAGCGCTGTGAATTTTTTACACCTAATTGTTTTCTACAGAATACCCAGTGACCATGATCAGTAGAGAAATTGCTTTTGTCTCTTTCTCGTGGTGCAATTGTATTTGGCAGTAATCATTTCCAAGATCAAGTATTGGAAAATGTTGATCGCATCAAAAGTTTTTCAATTTAATTTATATGGCCACGAATATAGCGAGAATACCTAATTTTATAATGTTGTAATGGTTTTAGGTCTCAATCAGGCGCGATCAAATTCTTTTCCTTTAGTATTTATAATGCTAACATATCAATATTTAATTACAGAGGAAGCGATGTCAGCCCGTTGCGGCGTGTTAGTCCACTGCGTGGCGGGCGTGTCCCGCTCGGTGACGGTGACGCTGGCGTACCTGATGCAGCGACACCGGCTGTGCCTGCGGGACGCGTTCGAGCTCGTGCGCAGCCGCAAGGCGGACATCGCGCCCAACTTCCACTTCCTGCGACAGCTGCACGGCTTCGAGCGGGACCTGGGTCTGCACGAGCGCAGCGCCAGCCTGAGTAAGGTCTGCATTGTATCTATAAAACATACGTCCTCCTTGTTTTGTTTTGTTGTCAGTGTACCAGAGCGGCTTTGGTTTTCTCCAAGTTAGTGATAGGTTGGTTTGGTTTTATCAATTCAACTGTTGGGATTTTCCACTGTTGGTTTGATTTTAATTTATCAATCAATTTTATCATTCAATGTGATTTATACTACTTATTATATTTTTGAACACACTAGCAGCTTAATGCGTATCTTGAAGTTTGGAGATTTTGTCTAATCTGTTCTTAAAACTGTTGACAGAAAGTGCAGTAATGACATTCTCATCTAATTTGTTCCAATCTCTTGGAGAAAATCCAAGCTTAAATGGAGTGACGATCGTAAAGTCGAACCTGCTGACTATTATTTACTTTAAACCCCTATTTATTTTCTTGTCCCGATTGTCAACCAGCTGCTAACGCCCCCTCCCGCAGGTGTTGGAGGAGCTGGGCGTGCGTGAGTTGGTGGCGGGCGCTGCGGGCTCTAATGCCGCGGAGGAGGTCGCGGGCGCGGACGGCGCGTGCGGCTGCGCGCGCGGCGCGGCGGGGATCTCCCCGGACTCGGGCATCGAGTTCGACCGCTGGTCGGCGCGCCGCGACACGCCGCAATGACAGTTCTTCACGCCCCCGCCGCAACCGCCGCCCTTCTAGATTCAATCGTCATTCTTGCGGGTTTGGCTTCCTGACGGTTTTGCCAATGTCAACGTCAAAATTTACAGTATTTTACCAGGCGATAAATATTGCATGTCGATTGTAGAAAGAGACCGTTTATTGCCGGTGGTCCGTACTGGTCAATCCTTGGGCAATTTTTTTTTTGCCTTTCATTCTTTCGATCAGATCACGGCCAAATCAAATTGCCCGTAGTTCTAATAATTGAACCACGGGCAAATCAAGACATTCTGCTAATTTCGTAGTAAATGCTTCGATTTGTAGAGCGTTGTCTCTCATGGCAAACATCACGTCTAATGTAGGACAGAAATAGCGCTCTACAAACAAAATATGACTTTTCAAAAGGCGATGTGCAATTATTATCACCGAGTACTGTATAGTTTCACATTGTTAGGATAAAGTCAATTGACAGATTCGGATGACAATAAATACTCTGTTTCTATACGATCACAGTAAAAAATCTAGCGAAAATTGTATTATTATGGTCATTTCTGTCTGTCAATTTACTCTGTCTTACTTTATCTATTCAACGACGACTCGCAATAAACAACTGAAAAAAAATCATCATTGAACTTTTAAACACTGTTAACTTATCGCTGTATCCGTAATATTTTTACTTCGAATATCATATTGCATGAGATAAATGTCAATCAACTAATAGTTCAACACAAGACACTACAAGTAATGAACATTTTAATATTTATCCAACTACGACGAAACTAAAGCAGGGTTATGTTTTTTAACCTGTATTGAATATGAGTCACAGGTCCCAAAACTACGATACGGATACATCAATATATTAACAATGTAATTATATTGAACAAAAGAAGCGTGGTGTTGTAAATTGGGGTATATTCTTAATGGGTTTCCATCATGGTAGAATGTAGGAGTTTTCAAGTACCGATCAAATATTTTGGATACAAGCTTATTATACGGAATACTGTGTACGGAATTATTGGGCATTTTAAAACATATTTTATTTACAATAGTATAAAATTATTTTCAATGCCCAATAATATCGTACTAAATTAGTATTATGATTGCCAAAAAGGGCGACTGCGAAAAATATCTAATGTAAATGGTCGTCAATAGTACAACGTAGCGCGTTAACAGTTGAATCGCCGCATTCCGGGGCGATGTATATGTATGTATAGTACAAGTCATTATTATTGTTAAGTAGATGGGCTCTGTCTGCCCCGCAAGGGGAGAGGACGAGAGGGTGTATGTGCGGATGTTAGGCGAGCGTGTTAGGCGCGGCGTAGCGGATTTAGCTTACCCCCTTGGCGAACTGTGGCACATTGGAACGCTAAACGAAGACATGTTTTAATGGATTGTCAGACTGCATTGAATCCCAAAGGAAAAGGGAGCATTATGTTTTTAACGTATATGAACAGATTTTGATAAAACAGAGGATTATTGTTAACAGAATAAAAATAATGAGTGAACATAATAAATAGGTATTGTGTCGTTCAATTGGTATTGGCTTGACAGAATGGCGGAATCTGGGCGCCATATTGCGGTGTGGGCATTTTTTTCTCGAAAAGTAGCAAGTGCAGTTCTAGTGGCTTATTAAAATTGGATTTATTCACTATTTGAAATAATAGTTCTGATGTTAAACGGTTCGCCAAGGGGGCAATACCATCTCCAGTAAATCGCGCTTTGTAAACAAGTTTAGTCGTACGCACGCAACAAATACTTTTACACTTTAAATAATACGTTGTAGTTAGTGGTGCACCTGACGGCGAGGCGGGAGATCTGTTTAGTGCCACGAATACTAACTTTCTACACTCGGGTTAATTGATTTGGTCAACACATGAATTTCATACAACTTGTGTGAAAATCGTCATATTTGAAATATTTATGTTTATAAAAAGTGAACTAAAGTGAAGCTAGTTTGGGAAAAGAAAAAACATAGAATGTGTCAGCGTACTGGGAATTCCTATCATGCATGGTTGATGGGCTAGCAAGCAACCAACCTGTCACTATATTAGTCATTACATCAATAAGCCCAATATATAAGTAAAAAAGTAAATATTAAAATGTAATATGTATGTAATGTGTAATTTTAAAAGTGAGCATTTATGTATGAAAACACGAGTTGACCAAACAATATCTCTGTGTGTATATTTATTAGTCATAAGTAAAATCTAATAGCGTGTATAAAATATACTATACTTATACATATTCGTTAAGTCAATTTTATAAGTTTGATATCAAAGTGAATAAATATATAATAGGGCATGGATACACAACAAATGCATTCCCGAATAATAAATATATCTTCCACTACACTATGCATTTCGTGTCCATTGGAATTAATTTCGACACTATTTTTATATGATATATTTTTATTTGTTTTTGTGTTGTCCGTGGTTGTTTCTCCTCTGTGAGGACGAAGTTTCAAATAAAAACGGTCTGTGGCCTTATTCTTGTATTAAAAGGCGCTGCGACATCATGGCGAGTTGTAGTGTGTGAGCGGTGCGACAATATTCAAAAGTATGCAGTATACATATAGTGTCTACCCACTCGTACACTGCTAGTCGCTACGATGTCGCAGCGACTTTAAATACGAGAATTAGGCTGAGCGCACTAGAGTGCTGGTCCTAAGGCGTATGTTACTGTTTAGTCTAAATTTGCCGCTCCGAGGTTCCGTAGGTCGCATCTTCCTGAAGTTATTCACAGGCTGAATAAAATACAGCGTTGGATTATGTATAACAATGCCAAAACATAGCCTATTTATTTACTAACTTATTGACAGTACGGTCGAAAGTTAAGTAGCTCGGGAAAAAAGAAAAAAAAGTGTTTTGGGTGTTCTCAGTCGAAACCTCAGGAGGTAAACCGAAACGAACTCTATTACTACTGTGATAGAAGTGATGTTTTTAGTAAAATTTTGTTTACAGAAGCGAGCTGTTTTCTCGAAATAATTTGTTATTGAAACGGAACGGCAAATTTATTAAATACAGGTATAGACGCCGATACATGATCGAGTATATTTTTCATATGTTTCCAGTAATAGGGCTTCTGATGACTCTTCCATTGTTGTTACATATACATAATATATATATAGTATTCGAGAGTGAGTGCGCGGATGTGCGTGTGATAAGCTGTATGTAACTAGACGTAATTTGGTATTTAGTGACGTGACGCGGCCGCTGGTGACGCTGTTGTCGCCGAAGTTATCACTTGACGTAGATGTAGGTTAAAAACTAACTGAAACTATTTTATATATTCTGTTCGTTAATAACTTTTTGGGAGTTGCTTTCAATGGATCCTAAATAGAAATTGACTGTTAGTTCGTAAAATTGGTAAAAGAAATTGGACGATAAGACGTATATTTTTTTATATATTTCGTCCCCAAGTTGTATAGAAGTTGTAAAATAAGATTTTTGCAACAAAAAGATTGTGTTCAATAAAATGGTTCCAGTTAGCTTCTTTAACCTTATGATTTATTTTTCTATCGTGTTTTCTGCATTAATCTGATGGGTTCCTACTATGTATTTATCGATGATATCGTCGTTAGTGGTCAGCAAGTTAACGTAGAACCTAATAATAAGATATAGTATAGCAATGTGGTCGACATGAACTATGAAATTTCAATGTGTATTTTTGTATGGACTATAATTTTATCGATAGAAGTCTTCTGCTAGAGGAGACAGGTTTAGCGGCGAAGGTAGAGCCTGAACAATCAAGTAATTATAAAAAATGTTTTGTCCAAAGATTTTAGTGTACTTCCAGTTTAGTTGCAGTTATAGCGTTTACTCATTTTTATTCTTTAACCGCCTTATTCATAAAAAGTTAACGAACCATTTAATTAAATATAATTAGTTAAAATATGATTGGTTCCTCTTTCCAATATTTCACATTAAAATAACTTATTTTAACTACATAACTGTTCGTGAAGTTTTTATGAATACAGTTCAGGATAATTTAATATGCCAGTTTCTACTTAAACGATATTGTCATGATATATTTACGAATACAAATTTATTCCATATACTTTTGTAAATATGCGACAGGCTTTAATATTAAGTATGTTAATTATGAGAATATAGCATTGTTATTGTACAATTGTTGTAGAATAGACGCGCTATTCGAAGATGTTTCCTAGCCAACCTACAAATGTCCATATGGCTAAGCTGGTCTATTGTTGCATTTTGATATGTTATGCGTTGCTACTCGGACAAATTGAGTCGTTATTAAATCATTAGACTAGGATTAGTCCTAATTACAAAGCTATATATTAATCTATCTGCTACAGGTAATAACAAATTTGTAGAGTTTTATATAATCTGTGATTCTAGTAATTTACATTAACGACTATGTTTTCTGAGTATGTTAGGTGAAATTTAAATTTCTTATTTGATGTTGCACGAACACTTATCGATTTTGTTATTTGATATAATAAACGACGAGGAAGCGAGTTTTATAGGAAAAAGTCTCAGAAATATGCAATGTAATTCTAATTGTACACTTCGGTTGCACTTAAAATTTTATATTTCTAGGCTTAATTAATGTAATTGTAGAGCACAAATTGCTAACGCCTGCGACGCGACAGTGGCGTCGCGTTGCGGGCAAAAAGTTGAATTATTCACATATAATTACGTAATGTGTATATATTATGTAACAGTTCTGTTTAAATGTAACATTAAATACATGTTAACCGATGATGTTAATGACGGTTTAGAATCTTTTTAGTGCTTTTTCCTAAAGGTACCTAAAAGCCACATGGCACACGTAATTATTAACCTCAAAACAAAATATAAACACTGTTAATTGAGTATTGTGTTTTATTTCCGTCGACAATAATTGCCTTTTGTTGAAACACTTTTCCTAAAATAACACAGACGCGCAACATATTATCCTATCTCATCTCACTTAGTTCGATTGACTCAAGTGAAATATTACATAGTGTTTCTCACTCATGCAAATGAGAATATGTCTAGCGGATACGGTACACTAACATCCCTCAACAAGTCATACTGTACACTATTGCGGTGATGATAAAAAAACAATTTAAAATGTTATTTTATTATTTTTGTAAGGAAATGAAGTACAATAATTAATGTTAATAACGATACAAGTAATTCGTGTATAACTATATCAATTATATTATTTAAGTATTCATAAGATGGAGTCATGTAGCTAACTAAGCATAAAATACTAATACTCCATTCTACAAATAAATCTCAATCTTTTGCTAATTGACTATCGTTGGGTGAATACTGAGAATTCGCAAAATAACTCCCAGGAACTAAACTAAGTCTATGTTCAAATAGGCCACTCTTTACGTCTGTCAACTCTCGATATAATCTTTAAATAAACATTTACATATAGAAACAGGTATACAAAAACCTTAGTTTAACGATAAGGAGTTCACTACCTACATTATATACAATAAATTGGTGCCACATGATCTTAACTACGAACTAAAGAGCTAAGCGAGTCTCCACTCTGCATGTTTTTGGGCCACCGATCTGACTTATTCTGTCAGTTTTTTACATAAAGCGTGAAGTATCGTTATATAAAATACCTATTACTGCCATGGAAGTATCTCACGCTTGACAAGTGTATTTTCTCTTGGCGCTCGATGAAACCAATGAAGTACCATGGAAGTAATAAGTACTTACGTACAGTACTTCTTACAGTAACTTCCATGGAAAGAACTGAGAAAATGCTTTATCAATGAGTGAAGCTGAGATATATGCGGCGCCCTGCTCTAACATTGCAGAGTGCAGGCTGCTCAGTGTTGTGACCTTACATTGTGTAGATGTTAAGTAGGATGATTCCAGAGACCACACTTTGCCACAAACATTTGGCACAAACATGTGCTAATAAAATTAATATCGTTATATTTATATACAACGAAGGCGTCACAATGTTTTATTGCTTTCTGTTGATGTTGCAAGATTGAAAGACTAAAATAGAATCTCATAAATGATGTGTTATACACATTTCATGGCTCAAGAGTATAGGAATGCTTCTAAATAGAACTCGAATAAAGAAATTAATATTCTTTGGAATGTATCGAAGCTTAAAGATAAATAGAGAAATATGGATCGAGCGATATGTAACATTATTAATAAGGTCCACGCGAAGGCACCCGCCGACATACATATTGGTATATTGGTCCTCTAGAATTAAATTTCTATAAGTATATAATATAACCTGGATAATATAACGGCATATCATAAAAATGGCACGCACATAAATTTAGAAAAAATAAATAGTCGCCAGTTTTGAACGTGCCACATCCCTTCGTTTATAAATATACTTCAAAAATAACCAAATAATAATATGTACCAGCGTAATAGTCACAATAATTCATTGCACTGGCTGCTAAGGCGAATTGTAAATATTGATCAAAATTCGTTATCATAAAAATAGATTCGTTCGAATTTCTTATTAGCTAGGATTGACGTGTAAAATTGGTGCTATGTCAAGGCAAGTTCGAATGAAATCGCTTCGCAGGCGGCTGCCGAGCTTCAGTTGCGGATGGAATTAGTGTCAAATAAATCTAGGGATTCTTAACATGTCTATACAATTTCATTTTTATGTTTATTGACTCTCATACTAATCTAAACATCCAATAAGTCCCGTAATATTTCATTCATAATAATATAAAAAATTGTGAGTATAAGTATATATATTTTTTTACAATAAAATCCTAGTAATTATCATGCCTGGCAATGGAAATGTTTGCATTTTTATACGAATTTTCTATGAAAATACGAACCGTATGGTGGTAATACTGACAATATTACTCAATTATTATATTACAAGTTTTAGCTGCAATATCTCTTACAGTTCTACATAAGTTGAGAGAAGCGACGATCAATGTACAGCGTCGATGTCACGTTGCGCCCGAGATATTTTTACCTGAAAAAAAAAACACGTTTTTAAATATCAAGGTCATCATCTAATCTAAATCTTCATTTTACACCAATGAGTGACTTCCAACGGTGATATAAAATGAAATTAAAAAAAAGAGTTTGTATGTAACAATCAATTTTTATTGTTGATACAAAATAAATATAAACAAAAAAAAATATAAACTAGGTATCAACAATCATATATATAAGAAAATAAAATACATGATGTTTGTTTTATATTATGACACAGAATACATAACTGTCAACTACCAAATATCTTACTGTCTCTGTTTTATTTTTACTCCGTAAACAGTATTAATAATCACCGATTTCAACATCTACTACCGGAGCGTATATGCTATATATTTTTTATGCTATCCGTCCCATTTAAAAAACACGCAGGGGCCGTTGGTAAAAAAAATTTCTAACGGCCCCGTCAACGCGAAATCCGGGCCCGCCGGGGCCGTTGGAAGTCACTCGAAAGACTGCTGACAACGAATTAACTAGCGTCCGTCTGAAGTCCGAATTACACAAATGCGTTAGAGAATTTGCCTGCCTGTTGGGAAGCACCAACATCCACTCGATAATCGTGGAATTACTTTTTATCAATGCCGCAAATAATTAACAGAAAGTCTATTTCTATTTTTCTTATTAACGCGCATGTGTCGGACGTGCGCGTTTACCGTATCTCTATTAATAGTCCGATCAACGAAGCTTTTGAAACCCGAATAATTCTTCTGTCTATGAAACTTGGCACATGGTGAAAATAAGTAATACAGATTACAGATATATAATAATCTAATAATTTTTATTACGAGAAGTTAGGTATTTTTACCTAAACATGAAAATCCTTTATAGCTCTCTGTGAAAAATTCCTCCGGCTGAAATTCTTTCTGTATACGTACCTATGTACTACTTAGAATATGTATATAGAAGAATCTAATTTTTTTTCCACTCCAAAGATACCCCAAATTTAACTTTTAACATTTTGCACTATAACTTCTACTGAAAAATTGCTCTGCTCATTTTTATTTTTTAATATGCTTTTATATGTTCAAATGCATAGCTTTTCTCAGTTATCTAAAAGTTTTTCATTTTGTAACATATTTTTTTATATTTTTGCTTAATTACGTCATGTGAAAAATTTCTCCGTCCATTCTTATACATCTATTGGTCATTTGATTATATATTAAAACAGATTCATCAATAATCTAACAAATTTTCGAATGGTAACATACTTTTAAGGAAATACTAAACGGCAGACGAGATGCAGTTTGCGGGCTAAAGTCAGCGATACGTTCTTAATACAACTACCGTAAGGTTGAAATTGTAATAAAGTTGGTGCATGCCCGTAGCTGGTAACTAACTTCTACCGAAAAATTGCTCTGATAATTATATATAATTTTTAATATGCTTTTATTTACTAAAACAAATAGCTTTTATAAGTTATGTAAAAGATTTTCCTTTACAATATTATAATAACGTCGTGGTAATAATTGCTCAGGTAAATTAACTACGTTTCTTAGTTAGGGGAAGCTCTATTAAGTATAATAGATTTTTCAATAATCCAATTAAAATTCAACTAAATACCAAGGTTTTAAAATATCAATTAACAAATTATATATAAATCATTAATTTAAACAAAAATAAATGTCAAGTCAACAAAAGAATTAAATAAAAATTGTTAAGCTGAGTATTGCCGCGCGCGTGGCCGCTTAGCAGCCCGGGCGCGCGGGAGTGCAGAGGGGTGCGGGGCGCTCGCGCTGTAGAGCGCGGTGGTGCCCAGTTCGTGCTAGAGGTACCGACCGGCCGCGCAGGCGTCTCGCTCGAAATACTGACGTCTTCGTGGTTTAATGGTCATCACGCCCCGCCGCCGCCGGACTGCCACACCACACCGGAGGTCCCGACTTCGATCCCCGGTTGGGTCAAGATAGACCTGGATGTTTATCTATACCTATATATATATATATATATATATTTGTATTTGTTATAAAATATAGTATCGTTGAGTTATCCCATAACACAAGTCTCAAACTTACTTTGGAGCTAACTCAATCTGTGTAATTTGTCCTTAAATATTTATTATTATCATTTTATTTATTAGATACAAAACGAAGCAGTTGTGTGTGTGAGCGTGTACTGTGTACCGACTTGTACGAGACGGGACAGAGATAATTGCTGCGGAAAGATTGGGTTTAATCCTGGGCAAAAACCCATTTTTCCCGAAACTTTCCATTTCTTCCCAAAATCTGGGAGGAAACGATTTTTTTAGCTTTCAGCTAAATATTTTCAGTTTCAGATTTATTCCTGTACAAGTACTGTAAGACCATTGCGATTTAAGGCAGTAATCAAAACCTATGGGATACTTCCCGTTGCCTTTAAGGCATTATGAAATTTGAAAGAAAAGAAAAAGCAAGGTCTAACAGTACTTATACATGAATAAATCTGAAAATTGTAAATATTATGTTGTTGAAAGTCTAAAAAAAGTGCTACAAATTTATTTTTGCGCTGGATTTAGTATGAATCTTAGGGATCGAACTGCAAAGTTAAGTATGTTTTTGGTTTTTTAGTTAGAGCTATAACGTGAGATGCTTTGCGGGTACGGAATCCTCCTCGGTGCGCGAGTTTGCCTCGCACTTGGCCGGTTTTTTTTTTTAAATCTTACGACATTGAATGATTTTGTAATAATAATTTTCTTAATTTAATTAAATAACCTACCGTACTTGAATTTTTTGAATTCGATAACGGCATTATTACTTTTAATTAACTAAGAACGGTTAAATCTAAAATTTAACCCTTTTTACTCCTTTAGGGGTTGAATTTCCAAAAATCTTTTCTTAGTGTATCAGCTACAACACGATTTTAGCGCTACCTAGTGAGCGCTGACGTCAACGCTTGCCCCACGCGGCGGCGGCGGCGAGGCGTGGTGAACGAAACGACCGAAAAAGACTGCACTTTGTTACGAGCAGCGGAACGTGACGGTCACAAGGAATAAGCTTACTCATGCGCAGCCCCAGATATTTCTGTGGTTTCATAGCTAATATCAAATTAATTGGGTAATTGAATTTAGATAAATGTTTAAATACTAATTATAATTTATTTATTTCACCTGTAGTTTACAAGTGCTCGCTCACTTACGTTATTTGGGGAATATTTGTGCTTTTGCAAAATGCTTTTTGTCCTATCGGTTTTGGCTGTGCATTGTCTGTCAGTACGAACTTTTATCCCCATTTTCAGCTCTTTATGGGGTGAAATTTTCAAATTCGGTAATGGTATTATTACTTTTTACTAACTAAAAATGTAAGTCTAAAATTTCATGAGTCTCGCTTCAAAAATGACCAAAGTTTCATACAAACTTTATACCCCTTAAGGAGTTGAATCTCCAAAAATCCTTTCTAAGTGCTCACTTGCCACGTCATTTGAGGAATCTTTGTGCAAAATGTCATGCTTCATGGCTTAGCGGTTTTGGCTGTACGTTTGTCTGTCAGTACAAACTATCATCCCCATTTTATCCTTTGTGGGTTAAAATATTTGAATTTGATAATGTCATTATTACTTTTTACTAACCAAGAACGTAAATCTAAAATTTCATGAGTCTCGCTTAAAAAATTAAGAAGTTTCATACAAATATTATACCCTCATTTTACCCCTTTAGGGATTGAATTTCCAAAAGTTCGTTCTTAGTACTCACTTACGTTACTTGAGGAATATTTGTGCAAAATGTCATGCTTCTTGTCTTAGCGGTTTTGGCTGTGCGTTGTCTGTTATTACAAACTATCATCCCCACTTTATCCTTTGTGGGTTAAAATATTTGAATTTGGTAATGTCATATTTACTTTTTACTAACCAAGAACGTAAATCTAAAATTTCATGAGTCTCGCTTGAAAAATTAAGAAGTTTTATACAAATATTATACCTCCTTTAGGGGTTGGATTTCCAAAAGTTCTTTCTTAGTACTCACTTACGCTACTTGAGGAATATTTGTGCATAATGTCATGCTTCTTGCCTTAGCGGTTTTGGCCGTGCGTTGTCTGTCAGTAAAACTTTCATCTCAATTTTTAGCCCTTTAGGGGTGAAAATCTTTGAATTTGATAATGACATTATAAACTTTATCTAAGTAAGAACATTAATATAAATATTCAGAAGTATAGCTTCAAAAATGACGAAGTTTTATACAAACTCTGAACCCCCTTTTTCGAATTCAAATTTCCAAAATTCCTTTCTTAGTACCTACTCACTTAGTGTTGCCAGGGGAACTGGTCTGCTCGATTTTGATTCGACATTTATTTTTTGTTCTTAACCATTTCATTGTGGTTACTCGATCACAAACATAACATGTTTTATTATATTTATAATTGTTTCTTATATTTTATTTTTGACTGTACACAATCTAGTATATGTACCTATAAAGTTAATAAATAGCCCCTCTGGCATGTTGGGCGACCAAGACTGTTTCATGAGTTTCTTTCGGCATTTCTTCTCAGCAGTGGTCGTTCCGAAATGCTAGTAGTTGGTAGATTTGAGACATAATATATTATGATTAAATAATTAGTTTTCGACGTGAAAAAGAGCCTTCTTTGAAGGCCAAGTTTCAATAAAAAAAATTGACTTTGACTTTGCCTTATGGCATATGAGGATTCTTTTTGCAAAATTTCATAAAATAGTATAGTCATTTAACAATATACAATAACGGTTTAGTCGGGAGGGGATGAAGTGGCCTAAATTCTATCCGTAACTGCACTAGGATAATTAAATTATACATTTTAATGATTTTAATAACATTTTTATAGTATTTTATATCTTAATTTTCTGAAATAGAGTTCGAAAAAGCAAATTCAGAATTTTTATCTTTCCAGTTTTTCGGGAAGAAATGGAAAGTTTCAATCCTCCCGGGTTTAAACCGGGAAGAAACCATCTCTGAGGTGGGACGTTTGCGACGTTTGTCTTGTTTGTATTTAAATTTAATAATGACGGAAGAATAAAGTTATCTAAATTCACCGCGTGACTTGTAGTAATAATTTAAAATTATTAGGTATACAAAAACATGTACCTACCTACACATGCTTTTGTATACCTAATAAAAAAGAAAGTTATCTTACCTAAACCACAGAGTACTATATACCCTAAACTAATAGGGTGTTTTATTTCGAAATATTCCTACCTACTTTCTTGTTATGGCATAAACATTAAAGGTAATGAAAAACTCGCTACGGATATGCGCCTAACTTTTGTTACAATTTCAACCTTACGGAAGTAGTATTAAGAACTTATCGCTGACTTTAGCCCGCAAACTGCATCTCGTCTGCCGTTTAGTATTTCCTTAAAAGTATATTACCGTTCGAAAATTTGTTAGATTATTGATGAATCTGTTTCAATATATAATCAAATGACCAATAGATGTATAAGAATGGACGGAGAAATTTTTCATATTACGTAATTAAGCAAAAATTAAAAAAATATGTTTTAAAATGAAAAACTTTTAGATAACTGAGAAAAGCTATGCATTTGAACATATAAAAGCATATTAAAAAATAAAAATGAGTAGAGCAATTTTTCAGTAGAAGTTATAGTGCAAAATGTTAAAAGTTAAATTTGGGGTATCTTTGAAGTGGAAAAAAAATTAGATTCTTCTATATACATATTCTAAGTAGTACATAGGTACGTATACAGAAAGAATTTCAGCCGGAGGAATTTTTCACAGAGAGCTATAAAGGATTTTCATGTTTAGGTAAAAATACCTAACTTCTCGTAATAAAAGTTATTAGATTATTGTATATCTATAATCAGTTTTACCTATTTTCACCATGTGCCAAGTTTCATAGACAGATGAATTATTCGGAAGTCTCCATACAACGAAACTCCTCGTTGATCGGACTATAATATATTTCCGGGCATTCCCGGATACAGACGTGACACAGTAGTTAGTATCTGTACTAGTGGGTGCCGAGTCATACCGGGGAGACAACGAGAATGCAGAAGCAGAAACACTGACCCCGCTGCTAGATAGATAGATCAACACTTTATTGCACCATATAAAGAACATACAAAGTAGTGACAAAAGTAAATACTTAAATGAGCGCAAAGGCGGGCTTATCGCAAATGCAATTTCTTCCAGCCAACCTTTGTATGGAAGGAAATATACATGAAAAAAAGTAGGGTGTAGTAAACAGGAAAAAATATATTAAATATGCACACTCATTAAAAGACAATATGCACGGTAATAAATAAAATTAGAGATTCAGATAGTGAGATTTTACTAGATGAGATCTGTACCAGCTGACCTTGTCCTTGGGCGTGGAGGCCTCCCCGGACTCGAGCGCGAACATCTTCATCTTCTCCTTGAAGCTGAGCGCCTCGGGGATGGCGGCGCTGCTGGCGCGCGCTTGCTGCTCCGCCAGCCGCCGCGTGCGCGGGTCTCTGGATATTATACTATAGTTTTTAGGGTTCCGTACAAAAATAAAAAAACGGAATCCGGAAAAGGATAGGATCACTCGAGCGTCTATCTCGAATCTACTAGACCAAATCAGATGAAATTTGGTAGCATGGCGTAACCCTGTGACCCAAACACAGATGTGCAAAATAAATATATATTTTTTAAATAAGGGTCATTTTCGGCGGACAAATTAGGAATAAAAAAAAGTTGCAAACCTTACTGTGTTATATATCAAATGAAAGGGCTCGTTATGAGGATGTCAAATATATTTTTGTTATTATTGTAAAATAAAGTTTGGATGTTATTCATGAAATAAGACGAAAATTGACCATTCCCCCCCCTGATCTCCGAAACTACTGAGCCTAAAATTTTGGAAAAAAATATAAAATATAGTTAATTGCCTTACAGAAAAACTTAAAAAAATTGGCATTGTACGGAACTTTCTCGACGCGAGTTCATCTCGTATTTGGCCGGTTTTAAGCACAACATATCGGGAATGGCATATGGCACATTTTCTCCCGAAGTTCCCACGGGAGCGAAGCTCCGGGGCGAGGCTAGTATTACTATTATCACACTTTTAAATATATATATTTTTTACTATTGCACACATTTATAGCGATCGCGATGTACTCATACGTCTATTTAAATTATGATGCTAACTTGCACATAACCACTCTTAATATAATATTCCCGATCAGTGCATTTTGGAACCTAACACCATTACCAAATGTATAAATAGACAGCAAAGGAGTCACTTAAGGTCCTCACATATGTCCTTACAGATTGTCTATAGCAACCATGAAGTAGGTAAAGAGAGGAGGTGCGCATAGGCATTTTACATAATGTCATATTATGAAAGACAGTGTCCGCATTGGGAAGGGAGCGGGGGACGTATACTTACCGTAGACAGAAATTAAAAAATGAATTCTTATTGGATAGACGTACGACTTATTTTATCTTATTTTAACAAGTTGTATGGGCCATCTATTGGCCAGTAGCAGAATTATTTTCGCAAACTGTTTATCAATTCTCTTGAGTTCTGCTATTACTCACTAGATGGCTGTACTGACAGGCGCGTATCCACCGCTGTGGGAATAATTACGTAAAAAATACTTACGACTGAAAATATATACTTTTATCGCGTGATTCCTTGTTGTGTGTTACTTTTACACCCCACAATACAGCTACACAATACAACTTCATTGTTAATGAGCACAATCTAAAATTTCTCGTAACTTCGACACATCTGCGGCACGTGTTGACACTGTGAAGTGAACTCCGCGAATGCGACAATAGTGACGTCTGGTGGCAAATAGTTAGAAGCCTCAAGTTAGTCGACTGGGGACAGGTCTACTAGCTTATGAACAGCTCTTCTTCATATGTACTCTGTGATAGCAGCTTACCTATAGACTTCCTGCGCGCCGATGACGCCGGGCGTGTGCGGCAGCGAGTGCGCGTGCGCCGCGCCGGCCGCCGCGGGCGACGACAGCAGGTGCTCCGCTTCCGAGATGAAGCGCTAAGGAAAATCCATACTTCACTTACAAAAAAATACAAAAACTAAAGTTATTTTGGGTAGAGTATTTAAGCGGAGTGGTTATATTTATATTGAAAGATTCTCCAATGTGTTTCAGTATAGGTAATACTGTTCCAAGTCATCAGAAGGCATCTAACGCTGCGGCTGGTATCGATGATGTCACAAACACATGAGGCACCAATTTACCTCGACCGAACAACGCTAGTACATTATCGCACTACATACTGAAATGAGGCGAAACCACAAACTTGGTGCGGCGGCGACATGGCGAAATGATTTTTACCAGATTGACCGTATATATGTATTACTAGCTTTCGCCCGCGTGATTTTCCCATGGGAACAGTGCTTTTTCTCGGGATGAAAGGTATCTATGTCATGTCCTTCTCCGTACTTCCAGCTATGTGTGTGCGAAATTTCAGGAAGATTGGTTCAGTAGATAAAGCGTGAAGAGGTAACAAACAAACAAACAAACTCACTTTCACATTTATAATATTAGTTAGGATAGGATTAGGATTATTAAAAAAACTTTTGTGTTTCGTTTACTGTTCGATAAAATGCGATAAATAAAAGAGAAATAATAAGTCTTGCCACAGAATTTTTATTTCGCCCCGTGATAAACCTTCTCTTTTTATAATTAAGCAACGGGGAAATGCTTTAGCCTCTAATATACTAATTCGTCTTTTTTACAACGCCTACTAAATATAAACACGGGGGCAATTTGTTGCCATATATCAATAATTTAGAAGTTTATTGCTTGAATGCATGTAAAAAATTTAGATGCCAAAAAATAACCACCGTGCATAATAACTCATTATCACCGTGCGTAATAACTCATTATTATTAGAGTGGCTTACTACAAGATAACTAATGGCTCTCTCTCTCTCTCTCTCTCAGCCTAATGACGTCCACTGCTGGACAAAGGCCTCCCCCAAGGATTTTATCCGTGGGGGGTTTTGCCGTAATCGCCACGCTTGGCAGGCGACTACGGCAACTAATGGCTAAGATAGATTTATTCAGATGCTCGTCAATTGTGGCTGACTTAGTAATTTAGAAAGCAATTTATTTTATTAGAGGCGAATAATGCTATTAAAAAGAAGCCTGTTTAATTAGTACCCTAAATAAAATAGGATAAAGTCGACTCACGTCAGGGTCCTCCCTCTGCTGCGGCGAGTGCGAGTACTCGCGGCGCTCGGGCTCCACCGGCGGCGGCGAGCTGGCGGGCGGCGCGGGCGCGGCAAGCGGGGCGGCGAGCGGGGCGTTGGGCGGAGCGGTGAGCGGGGCGGTGAGCGGCGCGGTGGACGCCGCGCGCTCGTGGAATGATACGCGTTTGTCGCGCACTGAGCTTGGCGATCTGGGGAGGAAGATTAGTATGTAACTTGGGATTTTTGGTGTCCTTAACCACTGTAACGTATTTCAATTGAAATTTTAAGTTGTGATGTCACTACTGCGATGAAATTATCCATTTCTTTTTAGCATAGGTACTTTAGTCATTATTTATGGTGTCATTAATCACTATGACGTATTTCATTCCAATTTTTAAGTTGTGACGTCACTACTACGATCAATTATGCATCTCTTTTTAGCATACTTTAGTTTTTACAAGTCAGAACGGAAGAGAAAAAAATTTCGATATTGTTCCCAGTTTTTTCGAGTGTATTCGCAGTCGTCAACACCCACCAATTCTCATTGGGCCCACTAGGTCGTTCATGGGCCATCTTTATCCATCCATAAGGAAGTTCAATGCCCTAATAGTGATGATAGTGTATGGGGACAATATTTACTAATTGTTACTTAGTTATGAAAATATTCTAAAGAGGAAATAAAGTATTATTATTATACTCACTGCGGGGGCTGAGAGGCGGGGGGTGGCGCGGCGTGCGGGGGGTGGTCGTGTCCGGCGGGGGACAGCGCGCGCGCGCGGCCCGCCATGACCGCGAACGATGACCCCCGCGAGGGGGGCGGGGGGGCCACGCTCATGCCAGACACGCCGCTTGTCACTTCTGATATAGTTGTGTCTTCTTGTGGTGGCTGGGTCGGAGGCTGGAAATTGATATGGTAATTGAAATTATTATTTCAATAAAAAAAAATTGTAAAAAATATTTTTTTTACAAAAGAGACAGACAAAAGTGATCTTATATGGGTTCCGTTTTTTGGCTATTGAGGTACGGAATCCTAAACACAAGAAAACGAAGGTAAGAAAAGAATACAGTATGCAATATATAATATAATGATATATGACGTAATGGACGAGTGATTTAGTCATCCGCCTGTGATTGAAAGGTTCAAATCCAACTGAAACCACCCTTGCTTTAGAAGGAGGAAAACATCGTGAGGAAACCTAGTGTGCTCCAGTTAATGATTTACTAGTTAGAGTGTACTGGAAATTGTATGCAAGATAGTCATGTGTGTTCCGTTCCACGTATAACCACAACCCTCAGACATGAAGAATTACGACTATACCAAACACCCTGTAGAAGTCTGATTTACAATTTCAGGTGGATATCCGTTGAGCTCCTGCCTGTTGTTGACCTTGAGTATGGACTTGGGCGGGTGGTGTGCGGGGGGCGGGGGCGCGCCCGCGGGGGGCGACACCGGGGGCGGAGGGGGCGATAATGGCGGCGAGGGGGGACATTCTACGCCCTCTGCCGTGTTGTTGTCCTCCTGAAATATAAGTAATTATTATTGTTTTAGTAACCTGCACATTGGCTGACTGTTTACTTTGCTTGTGTGTATACGGCTACTGCCTTTAGATGGCGGTAGCCGTAAAAGTCATGTCAGATGCCTTTAGGCGACTTGAATAAAATTTGACACCAGTGTTTTATATAACACACTCGATAAGAAGAAGATTGTTTTGTTGCTTGCTTTGATTTTCCAAAATAACTACTTTGAAGAAATGTAACTATATCTGAATCGCAATTTCACCAAGCCCACAGTCACACCCCGGACACCATACAACGCTCGCAAATTTACTACTACATAGACAAAAGACGTGTGTACACGTACGTGTAAAATTTAGTAGGGCCGATTCCGTGTCGCGAAATTGCGTGAAAAGTGTGCAGATTAAGCGCCAGCCCTTGTTTAAGGCACAGTGATGTCTACAACGAAGTGCGGGGTGGGGTGCGATATTTGAAATGAGTGCGGGGCGGTGAGTGGCCGTTCTGTACATTAGTACTATTATTCTGTACCACAGTTAAGCGTGGCCTTCGAGTCTTACGACTCTTAGCTCTGTCTACCCCGTAAGGGATAAAGAGGTGATATTGTATCTGTATTTTTTGAAACATTTCCTGACGTACCTGGTCGTGCTGCGTGGCTCGCCGTTCGAACTCTCGTTCCAGCTGCAAAGATCTGAGTTGTTGATTCTGCACCGGCGTGCGAGATGCTCCCAGGGACAACAGCTGGGCTATGGTCGCATCCCTGGACAATGTACATTTGTATTAGCTTTCAAAGTCAAAGTCAATTGTTTTGTTTGTTTGTAAACTCTTTATTGCACATACACGTATGAAAAAATAGAGGTAGGAGCGACGCCGAAACGCCGTCGTGAGCAAAGAGCGGGGGGAAGCCGAAGGCAGAGCTCTTCGTATACATGAACGACTTTTTATTTCATCTCAAATTTCCAGGCGTCTTGGCCTGCGAGGCCGAATGCCGAACTGCGTATAGTGCCGTCACGTAAAAAGGCTGCTAGCGGTTAAGCTGCGCAGTAGACGATACATCGGTCTATGCGGTGAGCGGGGGTCGGGCGGGTCTCATCCGGCACACGCGATTGGTTCGTCAGTCGTACCCATGCGCAAGTTTCACCCCCTCCTCACCCTACCAGCGGCCTTTTCACGTGATGGGAAGTATACATGAAGTCGAGAGGCTAGGCGAGGCGGAAGGCCAAGCTTGCGCCGCCAGCGAGGTCGCAGGACGAGTTGCGTCTTCTCATCTCAACTAACAACTCTGCTATGTAGATGACTACTTACCTCTAAAACTTTTTCAACCAACTCCCAACTGCACGGTTTAAATGCCCCTGCACAGCACGCGAGGTGCTTGCACCTCGCGCCCCACGTGACATCTAGTGCAATAATATAACTATACAAACCTGCGCGCGCGGTTGGCCTGCCTGCGCGCCTCCAGTTGTCTTTCTCTCTCCTCGCGCTGCCACGGGTTGTGCGCGGGCGCACGCGGGGCACCCGCCGGCCCCGCCCCCGCCCCCGCCCCGTACCCCGCCACGGCCACGGCCGGCGGCTCCAGTGCGCTGGCCACGTACCGCTCTGAAACAACACCTTTACTAAACTCTTCTCTGCAGTTAATCACACAAATCAGTTTGGCGTCTTTACTCAATTGCCCAAAAAAGGAGTGTTATGTTTTCAGAGTTCATGTATGTATGTGAGTGTGTACGGGCAGATACCCGTAACTATGGGGATATAGGTGAAATGAGTACGCGCGGCTCTCTTGCTGGCCGGTTTGATGCGAACTGAACTTTATTTAATTACACAAAAACGCGCAACGCGCTACTTTGCTGACTCGACACAATATTATTGTACATGCTCGTACATATTCCCGGGCGGGAAATGATGAGATTAATAGATGAGATGCTGCGTGATACAAGATGAAAAACATTTTGTTTTATAACCTAATGTTAGTACTGATATGATACATGATTATATGCCAAACAAGTGCTACATTTTAATGATGATACGATTTTATATCGAGAAAGAAATTTAAGTCAAAATAATGTCTACATATCGTCAGGAAGGCTGAAGGCCGACGGAAAAACGATAGGAGATGATCTTTGATCTTTTTTAAACACTTGCGCACTATGCACGTTCGGCAACGTGCTTGCTCTTTTAACCGACACTTCACACACTTGACCACACTGCACTGCACTGCTGGTGGCGACCGGCGGCTCCTGCTGGGGGGAGCGCGCCGCCGCCTGGGGAGGCGACTCTACTGCTGGAACGGACTCACCGGGCTTCGGGGAGCGTCGCCATAGCCTCCACATCCATACTGCTAAACTGATGATCATTATGACGAACAGAATGTATATCGCTGCATAATGATGGATGTCGTCGTTGGAGACATCGTCTTCCAACGGTTCAATTTCCGACATTGATTTGAGTTTTTGTTCGATGTTATGGAGCTGAATGGTATGGTTAAATATATTTGAATAGCCATTTTCAGATATATCTGATGGCACTGATACATGTATAAGATGATTTATCTGAGAAATTTTCGGCGAAGGAATATTAGAACTCATGTTGAAATTGTTGATTAATTCGGACCTATGTGAATAGATCGTGGAATCTGTTAATTTAATAGTGCACCCTTGATCGACACTTAAAATTCCTGATAAGTTAACTTGTACCAACGAGATTTCGTCGTCACATGCAAGTTTGAGCTGATATGCTTCGCAAGTAAAATAAAAATAGGAGTTTAATTTGTTGGTTTCTATCCATCTGTTGGAACATAAACCTGTAATAGTTTTACATCTTCTTGATTTAGGTACTGTTTCACAAAAACTTTGGTCGTCCTTGATGACGCTTATGGGACCTTTAATACGACACAGACACAACTCGCCATGTTGGAGACAGGATCTTAATTCCATTTCCGTTATCTTGATGAAGGCGTCATGCCTGAGGTTGACTGCTACGTAATCTGATACGGGTATGACTACCACTTCACTAGCGTTGTTGACCAATCTAGGTATTGGTATCACTCTTGATATTTCATATAAGACATCGTCTATTAGTGGAACCTTGATTTCGAAGATGATATAACTCGCAGTCACTCTTGCTCGGACTTGGAGTAAGTTGTATATTTCTGATAAACTGTCAGACTTCTTAATTGGTAATGACAGATCTCTTGGAAGCTGCTCTGATATGATATCTAACTCATGCCTAAGTTGATCGGGGGAGAGGAGGTGGAAACTGATTTTGCCATGATAGACATTTGTAACCGCATCGAGAAGTGTTTGTTGTACATTTTTGAGACTAAACAATAGATTATTTGTTATTAATGAAGTTGCTAAAAAGTCGTAAATTGCAGATATGTTTAGTAATTGAGTTTTTACTTGATCAATTTTGTTACCTAATGCTGAAATTTTCCTGTTAATAATTTCATTATTTTTGTTTACAACATTTTCTGTACGTTTTAATAAATTTAATTCTGCCTCTACTATTGAGGTTTGGTTTTTATAGAGAGCGGCTAAATGACGTTCGTTTTTCTTGATAAGAGAAATGTCTTGCTCATATTTCTCGGCAAAACGATCGTCTAAAACTCCAAATAAACTATTAGCTATATTTCCAATCCCGTTTATTAAACCACGGCGTTTACGAATTTGCTTTTTGTTATGATGATTCATTAACAACTCATTGTAGTACTTTAGTTCATTAGTTTCGTGACGTATCTGTAATATGACTCCCTCACAATATGATTGAGAGTTGATCTCACTACTCAAACGATCTAAATACTGTATGTAATTATCGAGAGCCTTGTTGCTCTCCTGATAAGGTTCAATGTTATAATATACTACTAATGTCCAATCATCCCGGATAACATGCATATCCTTGATACGATCGAAATAAAGACTATTTTTCAGTAACGGTGTAACTGTATGAGTGCAAAATGCGGATGGTAATGTAATGAAAAACAATAACAAAGTAACAGCTGATGTTAAGCTGAACGTGTTCTTGATTTTATTTGGTTTATTTTTGATATTGTTATCGGAATGATTTTCAGATTTTTGTTTTACAGGGTTCTGATTTGTTTCCTGATCCTGATCTGGATGTACAGGTAAGATACATAATTTCACAATAGGCCGTTGCATGAAACCATTTTTGGTCTTCAGAGTCACTACGCGTACATACCCATCTTGTCCGGGATGTAGCTTTACAACGCGACCTAAAGACCATTTACCCGGAGGTATATTGTCGTCCTTGATTATGACGACGTCGTCGATCTTGATATTGGGGCGGGCCTTTCTCCACTTACTTCTTGCTGTAAGTTGAGTCAGGTATTCGTCCCGCCAACGTTTCCATACACTTTGGAAAATTTGTTGTGTGAGATGCCACCTTGTCCTACGATCTTTTTCGGTGTCATATAATGTTAATAGAGGACCACTTGATAAAAAGTGAGCCGGGGTTAAAAAGTTGAGGTCATCGGGATCCTCCGTGAGGGGGCAGAGGGGACGCGAATTAAGGACTGCTTCAAGTTGTGAGAGAAGAGTGGTAAACTCTTCGTAGGTAAGATTTTGTTCTCCTATTGCTCTTTTCAGGTGGTGTTTTAGGCTCTTAACTGAGGACTCCCACAGCCCTCCAGCTGAAGCCCAGGAGGGAGCGTTAAAATGAAATTTGATCCCCATACTTGATATTTCTGCCAAAAATTCATTATTGAACGATTCTTTAATTAATTTCAATTCTTCTCTTAATACTCTATCTGCTCCGATGAAATTCTTTCCCATTTCTCACTGATTGACTCCAAGTCGATTCCTACAATTGTGTGATGAAAAGTGTACGAGCAGCGTACAATTTTGTTGCGTCGGCAATAGTCGGCATCGGTCGTCGCCCTACTTTTATATTAGAAATTAATATTATAAATTATGTACTTTGTAGTAGAACAACGCCACTCTCATAACTAATCGCGGACAAGCAACTTTTGAACTCTGTAACTTAAACTTAACTAATAAACTTTAAAAACAAGGATTGTGGTTTTACGGTCATCTTAACTACCAGACCTTCGACCATACATCCGTTTTGGTCCTTCGAGTAACTGGGCATAGTGAGTTGTGTCTTTCCTTACGTTAGCGAATCGGTTTAGCTGGCTTTCCACAAGCGGAATCCCCCAGTTAAATTGAGAAGGCGCACATAGCGTATAGGAGAGATTCTCGCTACGTCTAACAGAGGACTACGCGCTCTACGTGGTCTTCGTGAACTAACTACCTACGGCAAACTACAGTCAACTTAACTTTAACTACGACGTCAACAATGGCCAACAACTTTGAAGAAATCTTAGCACATCAAGATGAGTGCTTCGGTAATATCAAGAAACTCTGCGTCAACTACAAAAAAGATGGATCGGACAGGAAAACTAAAAACTACTTAACTACAAGATTAGCTGCCTTGGAATCTCACTGGGCTGAATTTGAGATGAACAACGAAAAACTTATGAAACAAGAAGACAAGTCTCACCTTTACTACGTGAACCAAGTTTTTGAGAAAACTAGAACTCTGTTTGAAGACGTCCGCAACGATATTCAAGAGCGATTGGAGAAACTCGCTATTGACGCATTACCAGAAACTCAATCATCGCTAAAATCCAACTTTGATTTTGATGAGATCGAAAACACTATCCACGACACTCCTACTGGTATGAAAATACAGAAACTGAGTGGGGAAAAAATCCAGGAACTACTAAAACAACAACAATGCAACTTTAAAGCTTTTGAACGGTCAGCTAAGAAAATAAACGTGGAACTTTTATCCGAGAAATGGGAACTGGAAGATCATCTTAATATTCTGAAAGCAAAATGGGACACAGTCGACAAAACTCACTGGAAAATTGACTTCATACTACAAGGCTCCAACCCGCAATATCAAACGCAATATTCGACGTGGGAAACAACATACGACAACCTAAAAAGAGAAATAAATAAAAAGTCTGGAACAGCGCACACTACGCGAAAACTACCCCAAGAATTGAGATCCCTGAATTCCACGGAAGTTACACTCAATGGATATCATTCAAGGATCTATTTACGGAAAGCGTACACACCAACCCTCTTCTATCTAAAACTCAGAAGATGCAGTTACTGAAGTCGAAACTCAAGGGTGAAGCTGAAAAACTCATCCAGCATCTCACAATTAGCGCTGAAAATTACGACTCCAGTTGGGATATTTTACAACATCGATACAACAACGAGAGACTGCTGTTTACATCATTTATGAATACGCTTCTCAACCAACAGGCAATTCAACAGCCAAACGCATTTAACATCAAAAAATTACATGACGTCACACTGGAATGCTTGAACGGCTTTACTAACATTGGTCTCGACATAACTACTTGGGATCCGGTTATCGTCCACCTGATCAGCCAAAAACTTGACAGCGCAACATACGGAGATTATATAAGAGACTTGGAATCACCGAGAGATCTTCCCAACCTTGAAGAATTTATAAAGTTCCTGGAAACTAAATTTATGGCATACGAAACAATGCAGAGCAACCAGAATCAAAAACAAGTGACTTCGGGCAAGCCTTCAAATTTCAATAATCATACAACTTATAGATATAACAACAAACCATCATACAATGGACAACTAAGATTCAATAATTATTATAAAGGTCAAAATGCCTACAGGTCAACGCACTATAACAAGCAAGAAATAACGCCAAAAACCTACTGTATGACTGCAAAAACATGCCCGCTCTGCAAAACAACCAATCATGTGTTAATGCAATGTGACAAATTCCTGAGCATGAGTTCGGATGCACGGAACGACACTGTTTCGAAATTGCAAATCTGCAAAAACTGCTTATCAAGCCATGGAGATAAACAATGTTTTTCGAGAAAAACTTGTAAAGAATGCCAAGAATCTCATCATACTCTCCTGCATCAAGATGCAACTCCAACAACTAGCAACAACGGGGAGAGGTCCATCACAGCCTCCAACCGGGGGAACCGAGCTGTTAACAATATAACTAACGACTGGAAGGAAGTCCTTTTAGCTACTATCAAACTGCAAGCAAGATGTATTGACGGAACTTATATAACTTTAAGAGCTCTACTTGATCAGGGCTCACAAATGAACCTAATCAGCGAAGATGCTGCGCAAAGGTTACGCCTACCACGCCAACGATTCAACGCAGGGTTCAAGAGCGTTGGGTCCATCAATGGCAAATGCAAGGGAGTCATTAACTTAGAATGCAAGTCGCTACACTCAGATGAAGAGTTCAGAGTTCAACCTTTTATTATAAACAAGCTAATTAACAACTTACCAAACACATCGTTTTCTGCGCAAGGATGGAACTACCTGAAAAACTTAAAACTAGCTGATCCCGACTTCAACATCTCCGGACCTATCGACATGCTGTTGGGAGCAGACATGTATTCGGAACTAATCTTAGATGGACTTATAAAAGGAGAAAACGATTATCCCATTGCTCAGCAAACTAAGATGGGCTGGGTATTATGCGGCAACGTAAAAACTTTCAACTGTAACTTGACAATTATTGATCTAGAACAATTAACAAAATTTTGGGAGTCTGAAGAAATACCGGAGGGTTCAACGTTAACAAGCGAGGAAGAATATTGCGAGAATCACTATAAACAAACTACTGAGAGACAATCTGATGGAAAATACATAGTAAAAATGCCTATGAAACCTGATTACGAAAATAACATATGCAATACACGTCCGCAAGCTGTTTCACAATTTTATCAACTTGAGAAGAAAATGGAGAAGAATGCTGATTTTGCTCTTGAATACCGTAGATTTATGAATGATTACATAACTATGGGCCACATGATTTCACGAAAGAAAACTACTGAAAAACAAGTATATCTACCACACCATGGTGTACTAAAAACTGAATCTACTACCACTAAGTTAAGAGCGGTGTTTAACGCATCTTATAAATCTAACAACAACAATCACTGCCTCAATGATTTAACGTACACTGGCCCTAACTTACAGAAAGATATGTGCTCCTTACTAATGAATTGGCGACTTTACAAATATGTTTTTACTGCTGATGTGGAAAAAATGTACAGGAACATCATGCTTAACGAAGAACAGCAACACCTACAAACGATAATTTGGCGCGACACGCCCCATGAACCACTGAAGGAATGGCAACTTACCACAGTTACGTACGGTATGAAGGCCGCTCCTTACCTCGCTATGCGAACCCTACACCAGCTCGCCGAGGACGAAGGACATGCGTTCCCGGTCGCTGCTAACGTATTACGAAACTATTTTTATATGGATGATCTCGTTCACGGCCAGGATAACATGAAAGACGCTAAAAAACTTATACATCAACTAATTGAACTTATGAAGAAAGGAGGGTTAAACCTTAGAAAGTGGTCGAGTAACGAGCCTGCTATATTAAATGAACTTAAGGACGAACAAAAATGCTCAAAAAACACAATAAATTTTAATCAAGACGGGAGTTCAACGAGCCCGACAAAAACTTTAGGTATACGGTGGAACCCGAAAGAAGATACCTATTTATTCAACTGGCAACTACCTGAAACAAAACGAATAACTAAAAGAGCGTTACTGTCGGAAATAAGCAAACTCTATGATCCCATGGGATGGTTATCCCCAACGACTATCAAGGCGAAACTTATTTTTCAAAAGGTGTGGTCTACAAAACTAGAATGGGACGAACGCCTACCTAACGAAATAATCGAAGAATGGGAAAACTTAAGAAAAGATTTACCTAACGTAAACAAACTTTCATTGAGAAGATGGATACACTGTAACGGAGACAACATCGAAATTCATGGATTTTGTGACGCAAGCGATAAGGCGTATGCGTGCGTCATATATAGCAAAACACGAAACGAAACTGGAGAGCCCGTGGTGACGCTACTTGGCGCGAAAAACTAAGGTCGCTCCACTCAAAACAAGACTAACTACACCCCGCATGGAACTCTGCGGAGCTGTATTACTGAGCAAACTTGTCAAAAGGGTACAAGAGACATTCATAAATAAACAGCTTAACATCTACTGTTGGACCGACTCGCAAGTCGTCCTTGCATGGCTACAGGGAGAAGTTACCAAATGGCAATGTTATGTAGCTTCAAGAGTAACATTCATAAACAAGACACTTCCCGGCGTTCAATGGCGTTATGTGAAGTCGGAAGAAAATCCAGCAGACTGTGCATCAAGAGGACTCGCACCATCTCAACTTCTAAACTCTAAACTCTGGTGGGAGGGCCCTCAGTTTATTCAAACCAATGATGAAGAAAAACTATCACAACAGACGAGCGGTTATGTAACAGAAAATGAATTAAAAACAAAATGTCTAGCCTTGCAATTTGACACGCAAATAGACACGAGCATTATAAGTAATTTATTGCATAAATACAGTGCATTGACTCGAGTAATACGAGTAGTCAGCTGGTTGTTACGGTGGACAAATCAACTTAGAAACAAAAACGTAACAATGGGAGATAATTTGGCGATTATCAAGCAAGTTCAAGCAAATAACTTTGATGAAGATTTACAGTACCTGAAACGGCCTATAACAAAACTAGCTCCACTACCGGTCGACGATATCGAACAAAACATGTTAATTCAAACTCCGGCGCTGCAACACGATCTACCTGCAGCATCAACACAAGCTAGCGAAAAAGAAGAAAACGTTAAAACAAGATCAAAGAAAACAAGAGGAAAATTTAACTGCTTCACTCTCCTGGCAATGCTGTTTATGACCTTTATGAGTACCTACTGCGAAACGACTGACTACAAGATTACGAACCTGCAACAAGATCAGCCTATTTATTTCGACGAAACAGGAAATCTACGAATCATTCATGACGAATGGACGATATTAACCTATTATAATTTAACTACCTATTGGAAAGTCTCACATAACATAACAACATACATCGACAAAATTTATAGAACGTGCAAACGGATGACTCATGCGCACTGTGACGCGATGGTGAAACAACTACGTCATGAATTGACCCATCTAACTGAATACAACACGCTTTTACTATCACAACACATGGCCAGACGCCGAAGAGGCTACTTCGATGAGATTGGTAACTTGATGCGCTCTATGTTCGGAGTATTAGACAGTAAATTTGCAGAAAAGTACGAGAAAGATATTGAATCATTACAAACAAGCGATCGCCATCTACTAGAGCTGATAAAGAACCAAACACTTATTGTCGAAGCTGAGAACAATATTATTAAGTGAAGAAATGATGAAACAACAATTTCAAAATATACATGCCTACATGGAACAAGCACATTCGATACCATTTAACTAGTGAATTTTTGTTTTTATTTGTAATGGTTGCTTGTCCTCGTTCCTAGTTTCGCCCTCGGGAACATGTACGAGCAGCGTACAATTTTGTTGCGTCGGCAATAGTCGGCATCGGTCGTCGCCCTACTTTTATATTAGAAATTAATATTATAAATTATGTACTTTGTAGTAGAACAACGCCACTCTCATAACTAATCGCGGACAAGCAACTTTTGAACTCTGTAACTTAAACTTAACTAATAAACTTTAAAAACAAGGATTGTGGTTTTACGGTCATCTTAACTACCAGACCTTCGACCATACAAAAAGCTTTAAAATTACTGCTCTGCTTACGTAACAACTCCTCCGTCTTACTTGTTGACGCACTTGAGACAGTCTGGACCTTGCTGCCACCTGCCTGAGTGTTGTCTTGATGTGAAACCTGCATGGAATCGTTGGGTTTTGGTACAAAAATGGGGGGTTTAATAAAGGGTGATTTAGGTCTCTCTTCTGCTGAGAAACTTTGAATATGAGTTCTGATATTACCATACCTTTCTTTCACTTTCTCCATATCCTTGCTAATGTAGTCCCGTACGCTGGGATCTACGTCTGCTTCTGATAGCTGCTGAAAATTTCTTTCATACTCAAACCAATACGTATCTAAAATATCCAACTTCTTCTTGATATATTCGGGGGTTTTTCTTGATGAACCATCCTTGTTGAAGTTGATGTAAATAGATTCAATGGCTGATGAAAGTTGTTTTTGTTGTGAGAGTATGTCGTTTATATTCGACATGATTAAAAAGGACAGATCTTACTTGATAGGTCTGCTACTGATACTGCTAGGTTGGTAACGTTCTTGCTCGTTACCGCTGATACTGCTGGAACCACTGCACTCCTTGATCGCACAGTGGAGCACTGATCTTGATATTCTGATAGACAATTACTTTGATAGCACAGTAAATGTTCACTGATAATGTCTGATATTGTGGACTGTATAAAAAGTTCATAAAGCTGGGTCGGTATACGGAACCACCGACACGTGGGGGTGTAATGTCCGAGAACACGTGCACTATGATCCCGCCTAAAAACCGAGAGGCTGAAGGACCATGTTTGGGCAGATAGCCGAACTATGGGGATATAGGTGAAATGAGTACGCGCGGCTCTCTTGCTGGCCGGTTTGATGCGAACTGAACTTTATTTAATTACACAAAAACGCGCAACGCGCTACTTTGCTGACTCGACACAATATTATTGTACGTGCTCGTACAGAGTGTCTTTTAACTATATATTCATTGTCAGGTTTGAATGTGTGAAGTATCTTTAGACTCCTTGAGTTTTCCAGGTTAACATAGGCTATGTGACGTCTGAAACTGTGTTATTATGTTAACTGTGTTATTTATAAAAAAGTTGATGGTCTTCCTTGTAAATAAAAATAAAATAAATAAATACAATATTCAATTTGAAACATTTTTTACTTATGAAAAAATAAATAAATTGCAAAAGTGAAAAAATAAATCACAAATCTTACCGTCATCGGGCTGCACAGAGTTGTTCATTTGGTGCGAGTTGTTCACGTGCGCGTGCGCATTGTTCACGTGCGCATGCGCCATATTGTTCTGCATCTGGTGCAGCTGCGACATCTGCGCGTGTTGCAGCTGCTCCAACTCGCGCTCGTCCATTTCCGACTCGGGCCGTCGCATGTTCTGCTGTAAATCAACATCCCAGTAATGGTACAAATGCATTTGGATGTGTAGGATTATTTACGTGTCTTCTCGTTCTAAATTTCAATTAAATCGGTCAAAAAGTTACTTAGTAAACAAACAGAAACTTAAGCAACGAAAAAACAAACATAGACTATGAGTCTTTTAATTTAGGTTTACATTCGAAGTAAATTATTGATAAATTATTATTTTTTAAATTAATAAGTTACCTGTGGTTTAGGAGCTACGGGTGGCTGTGATCGCTGCGGTGAAGGAGGGCCGGCCTGGTGCCAATCGTACCTGTCAAAATTAGCAAACATATTCTTTAAATATACTGTAGTAGAGCATAATCTTAATCTGTAATTGACATACAAAAAAATATAATAGATGGCGACACCAGAACATGTAGTGAACATGGAACTAATAACAAGTTCTTATTTTTTTCATGGTAGTAAAGAATAGACAGGAATGGCGAACCAGAGGGGAGGTCTTTGCCCAGCAGTGGGACAGTATAGGCTAGAAAAAAACAAACCAGCGTTGCCATGGTGCATGGTCAATGTCATGTTTTAAAAGATTTTCCATTGTCAATGTCAAAATACTCTGTTTATTCCTTATGCTAGTGCCGGCCACTGGCGTGAAAATATCGCAGTGTCCATTTTGATTAATTCGTATTTACGTTCACTAGTTGGCGCTACTGTCAATGTGTCAACTGTCAAAATACTGTCATTTGAATTTGACACATCGACTAACGGATGTCTGTCCTTACTCGTAGGTGCTGACATCTGGTGGGATATTTGAACGCGATAAATTGAAAGAAAAAAGAAAACATACCTTTGAGGCGGTGGTTGGTTGTGATTGTGGTAGTGTTGCATGTTAGGGCCCGCGGGTCCTTGGCCCGGGGACAGCGGGGACATGGGCCCCGGCGACATGGGCCCCGGGGACATGGGGCCCTGCTGCGCGTAGTGCTGGTTGTGCATGTGCAACTGTGGTGGACTCATTGGGCCCTGTTGGACATTGTAAATGCATTTAGAATGTACGTAAGTTTTTGATGGGAAATGTTTTGATTTTTATAGATTGAGAATCCATTTTGAAACCACTCAAAGGCAATGACGTAAAAAAAAAAGATAGGATGTTGTGACATTTTGACGAATTCACGAGTTTTCTTCTTCAGAAATATCCAGAAACATAAACTGAAATAACTAAATTGATGTCGAGGTTGGTTTATTAAGTTATTTTTACAAATAAATTTTTGTTTTTCTACTCAAGCCTTAATTGTTGCTAAGAATCTTAATACATGTATTAACAACGGCGGATCTAGGATTTTTTCCGGGGGGGGCACAAGGACCATGGCGGACTATGCGACTATGCATGTTGGGGGGGGGGGGGGTGCAATAAATCGACATCCGCTACGCTACTGCCTACCTATTACTATACCTATACTATAGGACTTACCTATTTCTTAATTTGATATGCACTGTCATGGAATCTCCCTCCACAGTAGGTACACAAAATAGCAGTCACGTGCCTCCGTGCCCCCCCCTAAATCCGCTACTGTGTATTAAAGTATTAAGATTTTTAGCGAAAGTATTTTGATTGGCTTGACCCAAAAAATATCTTTTCCACTTAAAAGACTTTTATTTATTACTAGCTTTTGCCCGCGGCTTCGCCCGCGTGAATTTCCCGGGAACTATGTCCTTCTCCGTATTTCTAACTATGTGTATGCAAAATTTGAGGGAGATTGGTTCAGTAGATGAAGCGTGAAGAGGTAACAAACAAACCAACAAACAAACAAACTCACTTTGGCATTTATAATATTAGTTAGGATTAGGATTTTTGGCCCAATCTTTTTGTCGCTATGATAAATACCTGAGAAATTGCTCATCACGCTCATCATGATTGCAATGCCATCGAAACTCAAGCCACGCGTAAAATTTCAGTAAGTTCGAACCCCGTGAGTAAAAAAAGTAATAAATAAATAAACACATAGTAACCTGTTGGCCGGCGTGCTGCTGCGTCAGCAGCGGCGGTTTCTGCTGTATGGGCTGGTACTGCGGCGGCGGCTGCTGGCGCCGCGACACCTCCTCCGACATCTCCGCCAGCTTGGCTGCGCGCGCGCTCATTGCTTGCTTGTTCTGCAACGGAAATACAAATGTTTCATTTTAATATGTAAATTACTATTTTTTATAGGGCTGCTATAGCTAGCTGGCGCCCGCGGCTTCGCTCGCGTTAATCCTTTCTTAGCGGATGCCTACGTCATAACATCTACCTGCATGCCAAATTTCAGCACGATCCGTCCAGTGGTTTGGGCTGTGCGTTGATAGATCACTATGTCAGTAAGTCAGTCACCTTTGAGTTATATATTTAAATATATATATATATATATATAGATAGATAGATATGCATGTGTTTTTACACGACTGACCAAAAAAGGAGTGTTATGTTTTCAGGGTTCATGTATGTATGTAAGTTTCTTTATTCCACCATAAATTCTAAACTGTTTGACAGATTTGGAAGTGAGAGGTATTTTTACATTCCTTACAGTCGTGTTTATTTTTTTTTAATAATTAGCTTGTTAAATATTTAAAATGATAATTTGCATCATCTAAAAACAACAAAAAAATAGCACGAATAAATAAAAATTTGGTTCAAAATAAATAGTTTTAAAATAGGTCTTTTTGCAGTGATAAAGATGTTTCATAGTTATCTGTATTACCCATCAGGAGGCATATATGACTATGAGACAGTAAGTTTAAAATAAATTCGGTAAAGTGTGAGTCGAACTCACACTAACACAGTAGGGTTCCATACCATCGAACCAGTGAGTTTTATGGCGGATAGCTCGCCACATCATTCCCCCGGTCGATAAAAATCTGGTACAGTCTACTCTCGTTATTTCAAACCTGCGATAATTCGAACCTCTCTATAATTCAAAGTTATCACGAGTTCTCTACAGAATCTCTTATTATTTCGAACTAAACCAATACACTTGGTAATTCGAACGAAAAATCATTGCCACGTAACAAAATGACGCGTTAATTCGAACTCATCGGCGTCAAACACTCGACAATTCAAAGTTGCAGAGAGAAAGCGACAGAAATATTGTAATTTTGTATATATATAAATACATTTTGAAACAAGTTCAAACTTGTATCGAGCCTGTGTTTTTGTTAAGATTAGATTCTTTGTTTTTTTATGATTTGACACACAGTTCCGCACGCAATGGTTAAACAAACCAGTATAAAAGAGTTCCTACGAAAGATTATTAGTTTACATTAAAAATATGTACACGGTAATAATTAATAATTGATCAACACTTAATAATTCGAAGTTTTATTTATTTTCTCTCAAAAAATTCGAACCATTTGATATGTCAAACACTCGATAATTCGTAATATTTTAAGAGTCCCTCGAGTTTCGAATTAACGAGAGTCGACTGTAGCTTCATTCTTCTACCGCTGCGTGTTTTTCTTTCTTCTTCTTCTTCAGTTTAAAACAAGGAATGTTACCTGGTTGTGTAGCGGCGATTCGGGCGGCTGGTCGGCCGCGGAGTAATGCGCTGATTGCGGTCGGTTGCTGCCGTTAGAACTACGTAGTGACGACCATCTGACAAAAATATATATTTTTTTAAATATAATAGTAGGCAAACGAGCATGCGGGTTGCCTGATGGTAAGCATAATCACCGCAGTCCATAGACACCAATGACCCTAAAAGGTCACTGATGCGTTGCCGAATTTTTTTATTATTATTATAACAAATAAATCCAGTCAAGTGCAAGTCGGACTTACAGTTAGACCTTCAACAATACAACAGTAAAAACCGCATCATATTTGGTCCAGTAGTTTTAGGCGTGATGCGTACAAACATACAGACAAAAGTTCTACAAAAAATTATTTGGCTTCTATTGGCCCTATGAAGACCCTTCATAATGTTTTTTCTTAAATATCTTCTATGTACGTACAGACACAGACCAGTTACAGTTTTATTATATGTATTGATAATGGTCTGAAAATAAAGATATTATTATTAACTAGCTTTTGCCCGCGACTTCGCCCGCGTGAATTTCCCACGGGAAAAGGGTTTTCGGGATGAAAGGTATCCTATGTCCTTCTCAGTACTTCTAACTATGTATATGCGAGATTTCAGGAAAATTAGTTCAGTAGATAAAGCGTGAAGGGGTAACAAACAAACAAACTTACTTTCGCCTTTATAATATTAGTTATGATTATAAAAACTTACCTGTCTTGTAGCGCATGATTGTGCGCATGACTGGGCAGGTTCTGGTAGAAGGCGTCGTGGGCCAGGTTGTGGCTGCTGCGCGACTTGCCGGCCCACGCGGCGCTGCCCGCCGCCGCCATGGCCACGTTGCCCACGCTGCCCACCGCTGGACCCACTGCTGGGCCCACTGTGGCGGTCGACGGGGTTGGGCTTAGTGTTGCGCTGTTGGTGAAACGTGAGTTAATTAGTACAAATCTTTTTAAGTTCTGTATAAAATACTTTTTAAGTTATATTTAATATAAAAAACGGAACCTTTATAGTCACTTGTGCGTCTGTTGCTCCGAATCTACTGGACCAAATCAGGTGAAATTTGGTAGGATGGTGTAATCCTATGACCCAAACATAATATGCAAAGTAAATTATTATTTTTTAAAATAAGGGTCATTTTCGAGGGACAAATTAGGAAATAAAAAAAGTCTTAAGGATCTCAATTTTTTTTTATAACAGGGCGTTAAACGAGCAAGCGGGTCACCTGATGGTAAGTAATCACCGCTGCCCATGGACAACCACAACACCAGGGGTATCGCAGGAGTGTTGCCGGCCTTTTAAAAAGACGTAGGCTCGTTTTTTGAAGGTTCCAATGCCTTATCGGTTCGGGAACACCGCCGCAGGAAGCTTATTTCACAGTTTGGTCGTACGTGGCAAGAAGTGTCTTTTAAAACGCACGGTGGTTGACAGCCAATCATCCAGGTGGTTTGGATGAAATTTCAATTTATGGCGGGTGGTATGGTGGTGAAATTTTGCGGCGGGTATTAGGTCAAACAATTCCTCAGAGCACTCCCCATGAAAAATGCAGAGTCAGAGGATCGAGGGGGCCGACGAGAGTCTCGTCGTCGACCATGCGAATTGCACGACGACGTTGGACGCGGTCAAAAGGGAGAAGTTGGTATTGAGGAGCCCCGGCCCAGAGGTGAGAGCAATATTCCATGTGCGGCCTGACTTGTGCCTTATACAGCTGAAGGCGATGCGCCGAAGTGAAATATCGCCTCGCTCTGCCGAGGACACCCAATTTTTTATAAGCCAACTTAGCCTTATCTTCAAGGTGACCGCGAAATTGAACGTCGCACGAAATCACAACGCCTAAAATTTCGATTTTTGGCTGTGTATGTAAGGAAGCGCCCTGGAAAGAAGGAGATAGGACAAAGGGGCGTTTTTTCACACAGACCTGTGTTTTCTTGGGGTTAAATTGAACTAAGTTGGAATTACCCCAGTTTGAAACTTGGTTTAAGAAGTTTCAACCTCAGATACAAGTTTAGTTCGACACTCAGAGACGCATTTTTTTATTATTGTAAAATAAATAGTTTTGATTTATTCATGACAGAAGACGAAAATTGATCATTCGCCCATGATCTCCGAAACTATTGAGCCTAAAACTTTGCAGAAAAAAAATACAAAACATAGTTCATTGCTTGTAGATTACAGGAAAACCTATAAGAATTGGCACTCGGCTTGACAGGCTCGGCCGCCAGCCGCGAGGGCAGGTCCCGCTCCGAAGCCCTGCGGAGCGCCGTGCCAGGTCCCAGTAGCTACATTACCTGTTGAGATGATGATGCGGCTGTGAAGCGTGGTGTAACGTTGGCGTGCTCTTGCTCGGCTTGACAGGCTCGGCCGCCAGCCGCGAGGGCAGGTCCCGCTCCGAAGCCCTGCGGAGCGCCGTGCCAGGTCCCAGCAGCTACATTACCTGTTGAGATGATGATGCGGCTGTGAAGCGTGGTGTAACGCTGGCGTGCTCTTGCTCGGCTTGACAGGCTCGGCCGCCAGCCGCGAGGGCAGGTCCCGCTCCGAAGCCCTGCGGAGCGCCGTGCCAGGTCCCAGCAGCTACATTACCTGTTGAGATGATGATGCGGCTGTGAAGCGTGGTGTAACGCTGGCGTGCTCTTGCTCGGCTTGACAGGCTCGGCCGCCAGCCGCGAGGGCAGGTCCCGCTCCGAAGCCCTGCGGAGCGCCGTGCCAGCCGCGCCCGGGGCCATCGCGCCAGGCGCTACACACAGACAGACAGGTTAGACAAGGTAAATTCAACCTTAAAATCAATAGGCGGAGTCTTGTTATTAGCATAGGTGTAATAGTTTTTTTTTATCAAGATGGGTTTGTTCTTGACCACACTCTTCCCCGAGATGAGGTCTACGGTGTAGCGAGCTTTACAGTTTACTTAATATTATGTTTTTTATTTCGCCGCCTCCGAAAAACAAGTAAAACAAATAAGTTGGATAATCTGATTCCAGCTCGCTCGGCTCGAATCGCTAGTAAGGCTCCCTTCGTGAACTACTTGGATCAATAAAGTTTAATTGCTCCGTCGAGTCTACACGCTAAGAAGAAATAAAGTTTAGGTAATAAATTATAACAGAATTGGTTCTGAGATTGACTAATAACCAAAATAAATGTTCTTAGTAGTAATACAACTAATAAATTTATGCATAAAGCAAAAATGGGTGCAGATAAAACAATGTTTCTAAAATAACCTTTTTACTACCTACAACATAGAACGAGAGACGAATTGCAAAACTATACATAAAATTGTGATCAATGAAGTTAAAAAATATTGTTGTATACGTAAACTAACATAGAACAAGGCATAAAATAAAAACATCTTCTAAAATAATGTAAATGTAATGTGACTGAAAAAAAACTTAAAAACTATAACGTGTCCAAATAAAAAGAGACCGCAATACATCCAAAAAAAAAACAATGATAGTGCACCTAAAAAATAACATAATACGTGAAGACGGGACGTATACTTGTGACGATCATGCGTAGATCTAGAACACACCTATATCATGCTTGATGGAGGGCGGTCTTACTGTCGGCGGGGCGGGGGCCGGCGAGGGGGGCGGGCGGCGCGCGGGGGGCGAGGCTGGGGCAGCTGTGGTGCAGGCTGCCAGCCGCGCATGCGCGCCGGCCGCGGGCACTCCCACTACTCACATTCGGACAACTTTGAACAACCGTCGAGTAAGACTCCCTTCGTGAACTACTCGACACATCCAACAAAGAATATCCGGCGCTAGGTGGCGCTGTTATACGACATGCCAACGGCTGAACGTACTCTATCGAATTACTCGATTTCTGATCCGAATTGAAACTCGATTGGGTCGACTTCAAACGTATGTTATCTAACGTTATAATCTTTGGCTTTTTATCGACGATTTCGTTAAATACGTATCCATTAATATTATTATCAGCATGTTCTTCTGAAGGTAAATTCGGAAGTTCGAATTCATTGCCTTGAGCGAGCGTATCTTCGCTGCCTCTAGAGCCATATTTCGACCAATCTTCCAACTGTATCAATATACTCTTCACTTCTTCTTCAGACATTTTCCCCCCACGGACTTCACTAGAATCAGTTTTATTGCTCTCATACTGAATATCGGCTAAACTAGTGCTATGTACATTATCTAATATCTTAAAGGACTTTTCGTTGCGAGCGCTGAGGTTAGGACTAGATTGGCAGTTGCGTTTGTAGTTCATTACACTATAACTAAGGTTTATGTCGTTGAAATGTTTCGCTAAGGCTTTGACTTTCCCGTAAGACGGTCTATACTCATCTGGAGACTTCCAGGATTTTCTATCAACACTGTCTAATATTTGTTTGGCTCCCGAATCTAAGGGTGTTTGGGCTAGAGATTTTTTAACAGGTAACTTCTTATTATCAGCTTCTTCGATGGATTCTGATGTAGAATATGTCGCGCCATCTGTGTCTTCAGATTTACTGGAGTAAGACTGAGACATATTAAATAAAGCTCTTTTAAGTCTACATTGAATTCCGTCCATTCTTTGCGTTTCTCTCGGGATATTTATATTCAAATCTAATTTCCGTGGCGCTGGGATAGGAATTGGTTTCGGTTCTTCCATCGGAGAGCAAGGAGTTTGGCATACGGCATCTGCTGTCTCCTTTTTTTTCTCGTCAGGTTTATCAAGAGACAAGGACGGCAATATCCTGCGTATTTTGGGCGTGGCGACTTTATCGCAAACGGTGTCGTTTTCGTATATTATCGGTTCGGAATTAGGCTCGTCTATGTAGGGGATGGGTTGAGTTTCAGGTTGTGGGGTCCGACAGCATTCACACGCACTAACGCATTCATCCACTCCAGTGCAACGACGTCTATAATCAGTGTCTCTTTGTCGCATATTGAATAAGTCTAAAGTGAGTTTTGTATCAATAGGTTTCATTTGCGGCGGTAGACAAATAACCTCGTTTTCACTAGACTCGTAATTAGAGGGAGGTTCTGGAATCTTCGGCGGTTCCTCTTCTTGCGGGACGTGACTGTCGTAAGTGGTCGTGTCGCTGCTCGGATGTTGTTCATCAAAGTCCTCGCAAGTGAAGGTGAATACTGGTATGGGTCGAGGTGGTGGGGGAGGGCCGCATTTGAGTTCGAAAGGGAAGCCTGGCGTATCAGGGGACATGTCCTCTTGGAGCTGGTTGTTTTCTCTGTCGAGTGTGATGATGAGGCGAGGGATGGAGCCGTGGTAGTGCGGTCGAAAGTCCTCGCTCTCGTCGGTGCTGGACTCTGTGGACTCGTCCCTGAGGATCTGACAGCGGTCGTGGCACGGCCGCCGGCCGTAGCCTGCAATGGGACGCGTTTCAATCCACTGTTTTTTAAATAAAATTTCTAAATTGTTTTCTAGACAGGACAACACTGAAGAGAGCTGCAAAGTAATTGGAAAGCCGAAGAAACAAAAAATATTCTGATGCAAATAATAATGTAACCTATAAAATATAACGTATCCTTTAACAATAATCGATACGTATATGATTATAGATTTGACAACAATTGAAACAATTAAAATTACTATTGTACCAGTTAACTTTTCGTCCATAAAAAACCATGGACTACGATCATCGCACTTGTAGTTTCAATAATGGGATTATACAAAAAAATTAAGTAAACAATTTTGATTGTTAATAGGGAATATATAAACTGCAATGTTACGTATCACGCCAGTGGGCAGCACTAGCATAAGGAATAAACAGAGTATTTTCAGATTGACAAGTCTTTCAAATCATGAAAGATGATATTGACTAGTGCCAAGGATTTTTTGCCACATGGAGGAAACTGTCAGGGGGGCGTTGTCGTACAAGTAGAAGGTTTACTATATAGGAGAAACAAAGATGGCATCATTAGTTCCAATTTTGGTCACGTGTCAAAAGATCACGCATTATACCATGGCAACGGGTTTGCTGTCGGTGGCGCCATCTCCGTAATACACCCTATTCATCCGTCGCAAACGAAACAAAAGAAGCATAGTACACAAATATTGAAACATAGTCGATATTTGCCTGCGGTGGCGAGCTCAGCGCGCGGCGAGGCGGGCCGCAGCATGGCGGGGTGCATGTTGGTGAACGTGCCCGAGTTGCGGCGCGCGCGGTGCTCGTACTCTATCTCCTCCACTGACCACACAATGTTCAGTACATTCGTTACGTATCTATGTATTTAAGGTCACTAAGCCTTAGGCTATTTATAATTGGCCAATGATACGACACGATGACCTATTTAAAAATATAATTAAAGGAAAGGTGGAGGGGGCACAGGGAGACCGAGAAAGAGTTATGTACAGTCCGCGAGGCCTAAGCTGAGTTGAGCGTGTGAGTGCACACAGATAGTGTAAAAAGGCTGTGTTTGTACAACATTTTCACAACCAGCGTGATGTGTGAGATGTCACTTGTTCTGCGCAATCTGCTGCACACTTACTATTCGGAATCACTCACACAAATGCAAAGCTCAGCTTAGGCCTTGCGGACTGTACGCCAATTGAAGGCAGGCATCGTGTCGTATGAAGACCTTAAATGTAAAGCCGAGAATAGAGATGTGGTGTATACTCCACCGACAAGAGCACAGCTCTTAAATAAGAAGGGGAAGCCTTAGGCCGCACATAGATGCCAAGCTTAGAGTTGAGTTAGGAGCTACGCTTGTATACAAGATACACAATGGCCACATACAGGGCATACTAGCTTGGTGACACCATTCATTTCGCGACGTGTCGTTTATGAGAAAAGAAAAAATTCCACCCCTAGGATCCCTCTAAGGAGTGAAATCTGTCAAAAGATGGTTTCATATCGGTAATCTAATAAAACAATTTTATGAGTACCTATCCCTTTACAAACATAATGAGAATTAAAATTAAGCACAAATATTAACATTACATTTACTATTTAAAATAAAAGATAGGTGTTCAATAATATCGACGAAAACTGCTCTTCTACTAAGTTAACTTAAAAATCACCTTACAATACAGTATCTGATAAGTTAATTTCTCAGAACATAACAAAAAATATAAAATGTCAACATAACGCTTTGCTTCCTTACTATAACTACATTTATACACCTAAAGAGCTTGCTCTTAAAAACAAATATTTAGCGGTCTATTCCTCATAGACGGACGGTTTTACCCTTTGAGGTACGGAACCCTAAAAAGTGGATATCCATAGTCTATGGCTACACAGGAACACAAACGTACCTTGTTTATGCTCGGGCGTGGTGGTGGGCTGATGCAGCAGTGTTGCCAGTCCGTGCAGCACGGCGCCTTGCTTCGCGATCTCCAGCGTCACTGTGGGGCCCGTGCGTACTAGGTACTCCGCGGCCTAGAAGAAAAAAAAATCTTTTTCATGATTTATTACTATGAGAATTTCATTCTATGAATACAGAGCGCAGTGATCCTCAAGATGATTTCGTTTTAGTAAGTGGCGGTATGTCCTCCTCATCCTCCCAAATCCCAAATGTATACATATAAGAAAATATAATTCATAGCAGGAAAATTAAATAGATTCTTTTTCTGTTTCAGAAAATTTTTAAAAACTGATATTTATTTATTTTGTGATATTTGCCGAAACTATACGTGAGGATGCGGGAGATTCGTCTCGATTCTAGGTTTAGGTTTAGAATAGCTTTATTCTCATAAGAATTACATGAACAAGTAATTCGCTTTCTGAGAAAGCTCAATATTTACAAAAATAATTCAATTAGTATGCTATTTTATACAATAAAACTAAAAATAATAAAAATAACACATAGCTTCGACACATTACAAACAAGTATGTTAAAATATAAATATTATGTGGGGAGCTCGCAGTGGAATTAATCGAGTGACACGGGGCGCGTCTCACTCGACATGTACTGTACGACCTCGATTCTCAACCCCCCTCCCTTTAAATGCCTCAAGTAATTAATCGATGCCCCCTTAGAAAAGTCTATAGAAACTTTTAATTAATTCCATACGATCCCACAGGAGTAAAACCCTACAGCCCGTGGTTCTGGTACCTTCTCCTGCGTGATCCCGCGCAGCGACTGTCCGTCGACGGACAGCAGCTGGTCGCCGGCCGCCAGCCTGCCGTCCAGCGCGGCCGCGCCGCCCGGCACCACGGACTTGATGTAGATGCCCAGTTTGCTTTGACCCGCACCCTGAAAAAAAAAAACAACGATAAATTGGAGTTACTGTAAGTTTACCATCACGAACATTTGCCATCAATTTGAAATCTAGCCAAAAAGAGAATACGAAGGGTACTTGTGGCGACATCTAGTGCACAACAACAAAATTCTCACGATAGATGGCGCTATGACTAACTGAAACGCTGTGTTTGAAAGATTACATATTCAACCTCCGACATGACACCGTCTGTTAGTCCGGTCATTCTATGTAATCCAACGAACTAATATACCATAGAACTCTAACAACGCCAAAAAAATGGTTCCACGAAATAAGAACCTAGGTGGGCGGGGCGTAAAATAGAAACCTCACTTCGCCTCAGTTCGCCGTGGCGCAGCGAGTTCAACGGTTGTACCTGTACCTAGCGCATAAGTGTCAATTGTACGTATCATCGAGTAATTTCGCAAGTTTAATTAGCAAAAATAGGCCATCGTGTGTCGTAAAGTGGTGTAGAAATCACACAGATATGAAGAACAGCGGAAATACCTTTCTTTCCTTTGCCGAGACTACGTAGTACGTATATTAATTGTGTGCCGAAACTTTAAACGCCAAGCGGCCGGGCGCCATTTGTTTGAGCGGTAGCCGGCTGCCGCGGTGTGTTGACCCCGCCCCGTGACCTTGACGCGCCCAATCGTGTACTAGCTTTTTCTATGAGAATGTGTGAGTGTCTTGTTGTATTTAAGTACATTTGTTTGCGTAAATGGAACCAAGATTAGAGCGTTCGTTGTATAAGAGTTACACTTCCATATTTATTTATAATTCAATGATGTAATCAATGTATGGGGAAGAAAAACAAATTTATAAAGTTTTGAAACTTGAGTGACATATACCTACGGTTGTGGTGTTCAACGCTCATGTGCAGAGCAACTACGCTCTGCTGCCAGAAAATGTGCGCAGAGCGAATCCGGACAAACGAAGCGGCGGGAAGAATTCTGTACCGGAACTTTACCGGGAAGAAATCTACCGGTAAAATTAAGTACCGGGAAAAAATCTCCACGCGACACCACGCTTGTCCGACTAGAATCTAACTTAAGCTATACGCAGTCTGCTACCACCGTAGCTTATGAAGGGAGCTACAGGGCCCTATATGATAACCTAACCTATAAATTAACTAGAATTGAACACTTACCAAACTAAATCTTCTTTCTCTTCGGATCCAAACTTGAGTGTCTTCGGGAAGGGGGAATTCCTAATTACCCTACCTAACCCTTGAGATCTCAATTCCCCATAACAACTAAATAGATTTCTTCCCGTAGTTTCACTCGGGAACAGCCAGATGTGAACAGCCAGCCACGTTTCACCTCTCACAAGAAAAAGTCACAATAACAGAGTTTTTCACAAACACAAATTCAATAGTTATTTAACAAACAGGAAATTCACAATTATCACTCAAACTAAACAACAAGCAAAAGACGCGAGACCGCTCCGCGTATTAAAATCAAACCGATATCGCCCTGGACAATGCAATGGCGGACACCACACGCGACGCCATCCACGCTAGCAGTGTGAAAACCCCGAACGCCCTCTGGCGGCAGCAATGCGAAACGCCTGCGTTTAGTTTTACCCAATATATTACAAACATCCCCCCGTCCCGGTCTGAGAAGCAGACCGCTAGCTTACTCTACGGGAAGGCGGGCGAGAGAGGTCACACCTCTCCTTAAAATCGAACCGTCGACCAACACCTCAGCCACACGCGGAGTGCCATCTCCGCCAAGAATCAAACGTAATATGCGAGCTCGTCGCCAAAGCAATGAGGGCAAATTTGCCTCTTTTAACAATACTAAATCACCCTCCCTGGGAGGCTCAGTCCTGTCTGTCCACTTCACTCTTTGCTGCAGCAAATGCAAATATTCAAGCGACCAGCGACGCCAAAAGTCCTGGCTCATTTGCTGCAACATTTGAAAACGCGACAACCGATATACGCGTTCATCCTTCCACGGGTATTCGGGCAGGGCATTCAACGGCCCTCCCACCAAAAAATGACCAGGGGTGAGAGCTTCCAAGTCATTTGGATCTGGAGATAGCGGACAGAGAGGACGAGAGTTGAGGACCGCCTCAACTTTACAAAACACTGTGGCCAGCTCTTCAAAAGTTAGAGCCGTTTCTCCGATAATGCGGCGGAGGTGGGTCTTTGCGGATTTCACAGCCGCTTCAAAAATCCCTCCCCAATGGGGGCAACTTGGGGGACTAAATTTCCAGGTTATTCCCCTTTGGGCAGCAATTTGACTTAAACTAGTACAATTTTTATCAATAAACACGGAAACATCCTTAAGATAATTTACAGTTCCTTTATAGTTTGTGCCATTATCAGACCTAATAAGGGAAGGTAGACCTCGACGCGAAACAAAGCGATCCAACGCGGCGACGAAGGCCTCCGTAGTCAGAGCCGATACCACCTCCAAATGGACAGCCTTGGTGGCCAAACAAACAAATACACACAAATAGCCCTTCACAATACGGGCATTACGAAAGGGAGAAGCCTTGATCGAAAAGGGACCGGCAAAATCGGTTCCAACGCCGTCAAACGGTCTCGAAGGTCGGATTCGATCAGCGGGCAAATCACCCATCTGTGGTTGCATCGTGGATGCCTTCAACCTATAACATGCAATACATCGAAACAGAACGCTACGGATTGCTCTTCGGGCAGACAAAATCCAAAACTCGCGTTGCAAAATAGCCAACAAAGCATTGCACCCAGCATGGGCGTTACGAATGTGTCGATCAGACACCAAAAGCTGCACCAAGGGTCCGCCCTTGGGCAACAACAGAGGATGGCGAGTCTCATATGGAAGATCCGCCTTCCGGAGCCTGCCTCCAACCCGAAGAAGCCCATCCGAGTCGATGTACGGGTTCAAACGAGCGACCGCGCCCTTCAACTTAGCGCGTCCGTCGCGCAAAATCTGAAGCTCTGACTCAAACCGTCCGGTCTGCACGACACGGACCCAATGCAACAATGCGCTCCGGCGCTCTTCTGCACCTGCAATCGGCTCCAACCGCTTTGCCTGTGGGTTTCTACAATTATGTATGAAACGCTTAATCCAACTGGTGACACCCAGAAGCTTATCCAAGCTGCTATACCGAGCAAGTAGCCAATCCGGCTCCGACGTCGTCTCAGCGACTACAGCATGTACACGGAGCCCAGTCAAACTCAAAGAAGTAACATCTGTCTGACAGACAGGCCAAGAAGTTTCTGATCCCATCAGCCACTCTGGGCCCCACCAGAGCGGGTGTGACACCAATTCTGGTGCCGTACAACCTCGGGAAGCACAGTCCGCTGGGTTAAGCTCTCCCGGCACATGTCTCCATGTTATATCAATTCCGATATTCTGGATTTGGGAAACCCGATTTCCCACAAAAACCTCCAAGGTATGTGGGGCCGCGCGCAACCATGCAAGCGCGACCTGGCTATCCGACCAGGCGAAGATGTCCCGTATTTCGACCGTGGCCGCCAGTTCACTGGCAACGTGATGCAACAATTTAGAGAGAAGGTGAGCTCCACTCAACTCAAGCTTGGGAATAGTCAGCCTAGTCCTGATGGGGGCGACCTTGCTCTTCCCTAACAAAAGCGAGACATTGACCCGGCCATCGGCGTCAACTGTCCGCATATAGACTGACGCGGCGTAGCCTCGCTCCGACGCGTCACAAAAGCCATGCAGGCTGGCTCGATATTTCCCGGGTGGCAATATTCGACGAGGCAAGGCAATCCGATTGACTTCCTTAATCGATGAAAACAACTCGAGCCAATCATCCAATGGAGAGCCAAACAGCGGCTCGTCCCACGAGACGCCCAAAGTCCAAAGTCTCTGAAGAAGACACTTTGCAGAGAATATCACTGGACTGATCCAACCGCTTGGATCAAACATACGGGCTATTACGGACAACACCGTTCTCTTAGTCCAGACCTTTGGTATTTCCAAGTCCACTTGGAATGTAAAAATATCGGTTAGCGGCTGGTACTGCATGCCCAGCACCGCTATCCTGTTGGGATCATCCACATCCTCAAACAGGTGAGGGTTCTGTTGGTGATCCTCCGGGATCCCCTTCTAGAACTTTAGGCTCATTAGACAACCACTTACGTAGCTCGTAGCCACCTGTCTTCAATATTTCAATCAATTCATCCCGCAGTAGGAGGGCCTCCTCAATACTTTGGGCTCCGGTGCACACGTCATCAACATACAAGTCACGTGACAGCACGGAAGCCCCACGGGGAAAGCGGATCCGTTCCCGCTCTGCCAATTCAAGCAATGATCTGATGGCGATATAGGGACTAGATTTCAAACCATACGTGTTTGTGTTGAGTTCATACACCGTCACAGGATCCTCAGGGCGCTCACGCCAGAGTATCAACTGGAATCGCCTGTCCTCAGGATGTATGACTGTCTGGCGGAACATCATCCGGATGTCCGCACCAAAAACCACTTGATGTCTTCTAAAGTTCAAGATGATGTCAATTATGTCCCTATGCAATTTGGGACCCGAATGCAAACACAGATTCAACGAAACCCCGTTCGAAGTGGGTGCGGACCCATCGAAGACGGTCCTCAATTTGCCTGTTGAGGCCTTCACCACCGCGTGGTGGGGCAAAAAATAATGCTCAGTTGAGCTCCAATCAACTCGAGCCGGAGACATGTGACCCAAATCCTCGTACTCGCGCATAAATTCAATATATTTATCGCGAAGTACGTGGTCACGCTGCATGCGTCGCTCCATGGACAGCAGTCGTTTCTCCGCAAGCGCCCTACTTTGCCCTAGGCTAGGACGAGAGGCAACAAAAGGTAACCTAGTTACAAACCGACCGGAGGGCAACCTCTCCGTGGTTGATCGAAAAAGGGCTTCGCACTCAGCGTGTTCCGGATCCATCCTGGAACTCATAGGTGGCTCCTCCACCTCCCAAAACCTTTGCATGGTCTTGGCCAAGGACGCAGATGCGACAACCGGTGGCTCCTCCGCGGTGCCATTATCAAACACAGGGCCCATCAGGGCAAAACCAAAAATCGTAGACACTGCCATCAGTGAAGACGAACCCAGAGCCTTCTGTGTACCCAACAAAATCCAACCCAATACGTCCGAGCCCAGGAGCAAGTCCACTGGGCCGGGATGAAAGACAAAGGGGTCGGCCAAATCCAGACCCGAAACCAAAGACAACACACCCGGCGGTATGTCTGTCGAGGGGTGCCAACCCGCAATGGTATCCATTACCATAGCCGAAGTCGTGATCCTCATTGTGGAGGACTTCAGCGAAGAAAAGGTGACAAGTGTCTGGCCCGTCAGACACTTCACTTGTATGCCACCAACTCCAAGAAGTGGCACAGGCGAGTCTTCCACGACTAAACCTAACTGGCGTGCCACTCGAGTGGTAACCAAACTGCTTTGAGCCCCTGAGTCCAACAGAGCTCTCAAATTAATGGCTTCCCCCACGACCCCATACGCGGACCACCGCGGTAGGGAGCAGAACCGTCCGCGGCTCTGTCCCAGCAAGGGAGCAAGCTAGTTACGGGCTCCCCACTCTCTCCAAACCAGGGGCGCGCCACTGACCCGGATAATATGGCGGGCGAGTGCACATCCCCATCTGAGGGGGCAGAACCCGCGGCCCGGCCATACATATGGTACGGCGGGTGGTACTCCAGCCGTGGGTACTCGTGCAGCGGCGGAGAAAACCGCTGCGGCTGCATGTGTTGGGCATTGGTAACCCGCGTGGAGGGGGGTGTCCCCACTCTCACGTCCGATCTAGGGCCCCCGCCCATGGGGGCCCTATCCGGGGCCTGGCCAGCTACATACTGGCCATGACCGTGGGGCGCGTGGTCCCGGTCCGCCAAGACCCGCGCAGGTACGCGACCCCCTCCCGAGGGGGGTGCGACGAGCGAAGCCGCGTCCTCCGTCCGGTGGTGGAGGGCTTCGCGCAGGAGCGCCCCCGCCCATAGGGGACCCCTGCCTCAACATCCGGGTGCCATCCCCGTTGCGGTTCATGCAAAGCATCGCGTGGTGCCGCCCACGGCATGCACTGCATGGTATGGCACTGGGACAGTCACGTGCATAGTGACCGCCCAAACAATAAAAAGCAAAGTTCATGCCGCTTTGCCATGCGGCGCCTATCTTGTACTGGCAGTCTCTGCCAGTCCCTGCATTGTAGCAGGCTGTGGCCCATCCGGCCACATTGCAGGCAGTCCGCGTCCCTCGCGACTGCTGCCGTGTGCGCAACCCGCACACCAGCTCCACGCGGTGGCGGTTGCCGTCCCTGTTGGGGCCTACGTTCAGGCGCTCTGGATGGCGCTGAGTCCGTCATGGTATTCTCAGCAGCCCGTGCCTCAAACTCCAAAAACTTCACCAAGTCAGTGAATGTTGGTAGGGTGGTGCTATCCCGTTCCGCATTCTCGCGCTCAAATCGCGAGCGGATGTCATTGGGTAATTTGCCCAATACAATGTGTACCAACAAAAAAGACCATTGGTCCACCGGCAGCCCCAGTGTGCGGAGCGCGTTACAGGCCACTGTAACGGGCGTGAGCAACTGCAGGCGCAACTGTGCCCTGTTGGCCACCTTGGGCAGGGCCATCAACTGTGCGGCGTGCGCATCCGCTAACAAACGTAAGTTTTGGTAGCGGGAGTTCAATAACTCCCAAGCCGTATCGTACTGGTCGTCCTCCACCCGGAGGTGCTGGATGAGCGACCGCGCTTCATCCTCAAGAGTGGAGAGGAGGTAGGCCATCTTCTGGGCCTTCGACAAATCCTGTCGTGCTACGACCAGGGACTCAAACATATTTTTATATGCTACCCACTCCTCCATCCTACCCCCAAAGTGGGACAGCTGAAGGGTGGGGAGCCGACCAGTAACCGCTGGTCCTTCCTGTCTAACAGGTGTGCGAGGGGCTGGTCCGCCAGCCTGTCTCGCCCTTATTGCGGTCACCGCCTCCGCGATATCATCGTGCAGACTCAGGATCTGGTCCATGTCCGCCATGTGACCTGCGTAGGCCTCCGGGGTAAGATCGGCTTCGGTAAGCGCCGCCATGGCCGCTTCCGCGCTAATCAATCGTGAGTGGAGGTGATCCGCTCTTAGCAGTATGGCGCCCTCCCTGTCCTTCCGGGACAGGAGTCCTCCGGCCGTCACAAACCATCTCAATTCGTTGGCGAGTGTCGCCCTAGCATTGGAGGCCTTCGCCATCGCGTCAAGTCACAAACAAAAAATAACAAAAGGTAAATAAAAAACAACAAAATCAAGCAACTACACGAAGAACCGCGGTAGGTATGAGAATGGCACAAACCCGGAACGCACGGTACAAACCGCAAACAAATACAAAAAAGGTTACAAATATTCTTATACAAACAAACTAAGAAAAATCTAATAATTTTTACAAACAATTAATTATTTTTTTTTACAAACGAACAAATAGAGGGTAGATAAACTACGCTCTGCTACCAGAAAATGTGCAGAGCAACTACGCTCTGCTGCCAGAAAATGTGCGCAGAGCGAATCCGGACAAACGAAGCGGCGGGAAGAATTCTGTACCGGAACTTTACCGGGAAGAAATCTACCGGTAAAATTAAGTACCGGGAAAAAATCTCCACGCGACACCACGCTTGTCCGACTAGAATCTAACTTAAGCTATACGCAGTCTGCTACCACCGTAGCTTATGAAGGGAGCTACAGGGCCCTATATGATAACCTAACCTATAAATTAACTAGAATTGAACACTTACCAAACTAAATCTTCTTTCTCTTCGGATCCAAACTTGAGTGTCTTCGGGAAGGGGGAATTCCTAATTACCCTACCTAACCCTTGAGATCTCAATTCCCCATAACAACTAAATAGATTTCTTCCCGTAGTTTCACTCGGGAACAGCCAGATGTGAACAGCCAGCCACGTTTCACCTCTCACAAGAAAAAGTCACAATAACAGAGTTTTTCACAAACACAAATTCAATAGTTATTTAACAAACAGGAAATTCACAATTATCACTCAAACTAAACAACAAGCAAAAGACGCGAGACCGCTCCGCGTATTAAAATCAAACCGATATCGCCCTGGACAATGCAATGGCGGACACCACACGCGACGCCATCCACGCTAGCAGTGTGAAAACCCCGAACGCCCTCTGGCGGCAGCAATGCGAAACGCCTGCGTTTAGTTTTACCCAATATATTACAAACAGCTCACTACCCTCCCTTGCCCTCCCCCTGACGCTACCCCCCCCCCCCCCTTTACTCTGAAATGTGCCCTCCTTACCGGTTTTTTCACTTTTTCTCGAAAACTATGATAGAAACGAAAAAGGTGTCAAAGGCAAAGATGATCCTTATTAAATTCTTAATAAAATATGTCCCATGTCTTATTTTGATAGACTTGATGGTTTACGAGCTAAAAGTTGTGTTTGGGGCACATGGGGAGAAAATATACGTAAAAATTACGTAGATTTTGCGTACTTAACATCTAAATTTTCACATTTACAATATCTGTGGGATTTGTGCAATTTCGTTGAGCACTAGTATTGGACCGAGTGGTCCAAAATATATGTATTTATTTCCATTAAACGCAGAATTTAATGCTCTAAAATTTTTAATAGCACTATGTTTTCGAAATTCTGGGTCTTTTTCGAGATATAATAGTAAAACTGCAACAATACCCCTCTTTTTAGGTACATTTTCACAACATGTGCCCCAAACACAACTTTTAGCTGGTAAACCGTCAAGTCTATCAAAATAAGACATGGGACATATTTTATTAAGAATTTAATAAGGATCATCTTTGCCTTTGACACCTTTTTCGTATCTATAATAGTTTTCGAGAAAAAGTGAAAAAACCGGTAAAGGGGACACATTTCAGAGTAAAGCGTCAGGGGGCGGGCAGAGGAGGGTAGTGAGCGTTGAACACCACAACCGAAGGTATATGTCACACAAGTTTCAAAACTTTATGAATTAGTTTTTCTGAAAACATAGAATGACCGGACTATGTCGCACAGTTCCCCGGTAATACCCAACCTGGAAGGTTTTCCCTTTGTGACAATTGGCATCACACCTCGCTCCCATTTCAGTACTCTTATAATGCAATTCAAATGACATCAACCAACTAATAAGTCCTTAATAACTGTTTTTTCGTTGCATAATTAGGTACGAGCGTAAACCTGTATGTTACTTCTAATAAGAAAAAATAACACAACTAACCTTCGCAGCAACAATGCTGAGCCCCATTCCGTTGGCATTCTTATGCAGCTGTATCACCTGGACCCTAGGGTCCTGTGTCCGCCTGGGCATGCCATACCCAGTCAGATACACGGTCCACACTCCAATCGCGTGGGGTTGATGGGCCAGCCGGCAGAGGCCCCCCCGCTGTAGAGGGGCCACAAACTCCGCCAGCCCCGGGGGCACGCCTCGCACGACCTCTGCGCTGAATCCGTCACCGGGGATGAGAAGGGCTGCGCCGAGCCATGAGCTTTCTTCTAATCGGATCTGTCAATAATAAATTATTATTGAAAATTTGTACAGGATAGGATTACTTTCTTTGCTTGAAATTCTATTAACCCCTCAGATCCCGAGAGACCGCCGGCGGTCGCGTCATAACGGCTCTTGCCGTTCCGTCCATCGTCCCGAGATACCGCGCGCGGTCGTGCTTCCCCACTTGACTTTGACCCTGTTTCCCGACGTATAGAGGCGCCGTTTGTATGAGCAAGTTTGATCATATTTAATCTGTAGGGACTGACGAATCTTTTGAATGTTGTTTCAGTGTTGTAGTCTATGCGGATTTAAAAAAAAAAATATTCAAATGTCGTTGCCAGTCGGTTTGTAAACATGTCAGTGTCGTGTTACAGTTGTGTTTTTATTTTGGATTGCAGTGATTTTGAAGGTATTTATGTACTTTTAACTATTTCAATAGCTTTATTTGATTATACTAAATCATTTTAGATAATAGTTTGTAAGAAATATACTGTTTATCAGATATTTTGAGGTCAAAACTGACTACGTATTTAGGCGACATTTCTGAGAAATTTAGCGCGATATTTGTTGGTGAATACAGCAAAACTACTAATAGAAATAACTAAAATTGCATTACAATCGGCTTTTATAATGTAATTGATATAATTACTTCTAATTTTCGTATCGTAGTCACAACAAAAAATTGTGTAAAAATGGCGGATTTTCGGCGCCATCTTGAGCTTTATTCGTGTGGACTACGGTTTGACATGAGGGCACTTTTTGCATCGTTTGTTTACGTTAGCGGGGTCGTATTTCAAGTGCTGTTTTTATAACATGTTTGGGTCTTTCTTTGAAATGATTACTCATTTAGCTACTGTATACACTTGACTTTGTTCTTTGAAATGATGAATGGTTTATTTTTTGCTACCTACTCAATAGCACAGTTTTCAAAGTTTGACCTTTTATTACGAGTGTATTATTTCAATAATAACATTTGTTTTGATCCATGAGGGAAGGAAAATATATCTAACAATAAATTGCCTTTTACAGAATGATAAAATATGGTTTGGTTGCAGAACAATAATTAATTTTGTGAACATCGAAAATGATGACGTCATTTTTCGCGCCGTTATGCGAAGTCAGCGGATTTTGACATAAGACTGGCCGCGGGGCCTGAGGGGTTAATAATACAAATGTGAAAGATCGGATGTGAGTGTGTATTGACATATTTTATATTTGATTGACATTTGAATTATTAGGTTTCAATTTTGAGGTTTGGGGGTTTGAGGTTTTTCCCCAGACGAGGTTTGGCGCCCGGGCGTAGCGAAGGCATTAATAGTTCAAGGGACTAAATAAGTCTTTAACCCGTGGTAAACACTGTGCATTTAATTACAAATACTTTGAAAATATCTGAGGAGCGGGTTGAAAGTAATAGTTTTTAACCTTAGGGAGAAATTATGAAAAAATAGCCATAAAACATGTCAGTAGAAAACGATTCTATTCTATTCTTCCTAGGGCTGAACAGTATTACCTGCTCTTCAGGCAACTTCAGATTTATTAATCGAACGGTTTTTGATGAAACTTGGTAACGTAAATTTGGTAAATTTTATTCCGAAATTCGCACGGAAGCGAAGGCTCGGACCCTAACAAGTACCTCTCTGCCGTCCGCGCGACACATCTCGTCGGCCAGCGCGCGCGCGTGCGCCACGCCGGCCGCGGCCACGTCCGCGGGCGCCGACACCAGCAGCGCGCGCACCTGCACCGAGTTCAGCTTGTAGCACGCTTCTAGTTACCTCTCTGCCGTCCGCGCGACACATCTCGTCGGCCAGCGCGCGCGCGTGCGCCACGCCGGCCGCGGCCACGTCCGCGGGCGCCGACACCAGCAGCGCGCGCACCTGCACCGAGTTCAGCTTGTAGCACGCTTCTAGTTACCTCTCTGCCGTCCGCGCGACACATCTCGTCGGCCAGCGCGCGCGCGTGCGCCACGCCGGCCGCGGCCACGTCCGCGGGCGCCGACACCAGCAGCGCGCGCACCTGCACCGAGTTCAGCTTGTAGCACGCTTCTAGTTACCTCTCTGCCGTCCGCGCGACACATCTCGTCGGCCAGCGCGCGCGCGTGCGCCACGCCGGCCGCGGCCACGTCCGCGGGCGCCGACACCAGCAGCGCGCGCACCTGCACCGAGTTCAGCTTGTAGCACGCTTCCTAGTTACCTCTCTGCCGTCCGCGCGACACCATCTCGTCGGCCAGCGCGCGCGCGATGCGCCACGCCGGCCGCGGCCACGTCCGCGGGCGCCGACACCAGCAGCGCGCGCACCTGCACCGAGTTCAGCTTGTAGCACGCTTCCTAGTTACCTCTCTGCCGTCCGCGCGACACATCTCGTCGGCCAGCGCGCGCGCGTGCGACACGCCGGCCGCGGCCACGTCCGCGGGCGCCGACACCAGCAGCGCGCGCACCTGCACCGAGTTCAGCTTGTAGCACGCTTCTAGTTACCTCTCTGCCGTCCGCGCGACACATCTCGTCGGCCAGCGCGCGCGTGCGCCACGCCGGCCGCGGCCACGTCCGCGGGCGCCGACACCAGCAGCGCGCGCACCTGCACCGAGTTCAGCTTGTAGCACGCTTCTAGTTACCTCTCTGCCGTCCGCGCGACACATCTCGTCGGCCAGCGCGCGCGTGCGCCACGCCGGCCGCGGCCACGTCCGCGGGCGCCGACACCAGCAGCGCGCGCACCTGCACCGAGTTCAGCTTGTAGCACGCTTCTAGTTACCTCTCTGCCGTCCGCGCGACACATCTCGTCGGCCAGCGCGCGCGCGTGCTGCCACGCCGGCCGCGGCCACGTCCGCGGGCGCCGACACCAGCAGCGCGCGCACCTGCACCGAGTTCAGCTTGTAGCACGCTTCTAGTTACCTCTCTGCCGTCCGCGCGACACATCTCGTCGGCCAGCGCGCGCGCGTGCGCCACGCCGGCCGCGGCCACGTCCGCGGGCGCCGACACCAGCAGCGCGCGCACCTGCACCGAGTTCAGCTTGTAGCACGCTTCTAGTTACCTCTCTGCCGTCCGCGCGACACATCTCGTCGGCCAGCGCGCGCGCGTGCGCCACGCCGGCCGCGGCCACGTCCGCGGGCGCCGACACCAGCAGCGCGCGCACCTGCACCGAGTTCAGCTTGTAGCACGCTTCTAGTTACCTCTCTGCCGTCCGCGCGACACATCTCGTCGGCCAGCGCGCGCGCGTGCGCCACGCCGGCCGCGGCCACGTCCGCGGGCGCCGACACCAGCAGCGCGCGCACCTGCACCGAGTTCAGCTTGTAGCACGCTTCTAGTTACCTCTCTGCCGTCCGCGCGACACATCTCGTCGGCCAGCGCGCGCGCGTGCGCCACGCCGGCCGCGGCCACGTCCGCGGGCGCCGACACCAGCAGCGCGCGCACCTGCACCGAGTTCAGCTTGTAGCACGCTTCTAGTTACCTCTCTGCCGTCCGCGCGACACATCTCGTCGGCCAGCGCGCGCGCGTGCGCCACGCCGGCCGCGGCCACGTCCGCGGGCGCCGACACCAGCAGCGCGCGCACCTGCACCGAGTTCAGCTTGTAGCACGCTTCTAGTTACCTCTCTGCCGTCCGCGCGACACATCTCGTCGGCCAGCGCGCGCGCGTGCGACACGCCGGCCGCGGCCACGTCCGCGGGCGCCGACACCAGCAGCGCGCGCACCTGCACCGAGTTCAGCTTGTAGCACGCTTCTAGTTACCTCTCTGCCGTCCGCGCGACACATCTCGTCGGCCAGCGCGCGCGCGTGCGCCACGCCGGCCGCGGCCACGTCCGCGGGCGCCGACACCAGCAGCGCGCGCACCTGCACCGAGTTCAGCTTGTAGCACGCCTCCAGCGCCCGACGGACCTCCTCCGCCGTGCGGTACGTGCCTTGGATGAGGCGCGCTGTGGACAGGACATTATATTTATTATCAATAATTTGATATCGCATGGGGCGCGAGGTACAAACACAAAGTGCACGAAAAAAATATTTGGAAGTAGGCACAATGTATCTTTGGGGGAGGCCATTGTTCAGCAGTGGACGTCTTTCGGCTGAGAGAGAGAGAGGCAAAAAGTCATCTACACAAAAAAGTTGTCAGTTTGGATTAGATAAAAAGCCGATGACTAATACTTTCACTTTTGCTCTTTGCTATAGACACAGCTCACACTACGGCTTTGCTTATGCCGACTGGAGAGATGGGCCCAGCCTTCGGCTTCGCTTTTCAGCTTCGTATACGCAGCTGACGAGCCAAGGCGCCTCGACCTCAACCCCTCGGCTGGTTACTGAGGGTTTGAAATAAAATTTGGAGGTCATCCATGTATACAAAGAGCTCGGCCCCGCTCTTTGCTCACAAAACGGTGCACGCGGTGCTCGTTTGGACATAACTGTTGAGAAGTTCGGTTCCACCCTCCAGCCCTCAATTTACCGGAGGTTTGAAATGAAACCAAAAAGTCATCCATGTATACGAAGGTCTCCAGGCTCGCGAATCAAGACAGCCTCAACCTTCGGCCTCGACGCCCTGCCTGGTGATTAAGAGTTTGAGTAGCAATGATAATGTCGTCCAAGTAGACGAAAGGCTCGGCCTTGATGTTCAGCAGTGAAGTTCAATCAAACACTCACCGGCCTGATGCGTCCTGGCCAGATGGCAGTCGGCGGCCAGCTCCAGCCCCTGCCGCTCGGCCCAGGCGGCCAGTAAGGCCAGTCTGGCCGCGAGGGCGGAGCCCCAGCGAGCGGTGACGGCGCCCGGCTCTGTTACTAGCTGTAAACAACAAACAATTTGGATATTTAGGGTAGATTCGACCAAACTAGTGTAAATTTTATTCTTAGAATAATTCGTCAGTTACCCGAGAATAAATGAATTTTACATTTAACCATCTGCAATTCTAAGAATAGAGATCCTATTCGGGAATAGTTTCTTATACTACCGACATGCATGGAATAGCAAAGTAATATAGAATAAAAACGCGCATGCGCGTCATATGTTCTGTCTGTCTGCTGTCAGTGCTGTCATTGACAGTACTGTTGACATAAAACAATAGGACAAAAGACAGTTGCTATCTCGTAAGCCTTTACATCATTGCATTGTAGTACAACATGTATTGGCCGGGTATTCGTATTTTGTTCGTCGTTCATTCTGCTACACGCGTATAGTTATTCCAAGATGGAAAAACGACTATTGGTTTACTCGAGATAATAATCGAGGAATACATATTTATATACCTGGAAAAGCTATTTGCATATAAATATTAGTTTGGTCGAATCCACCCTAAGTCACGTAAATTTCTAAATCTCTATTCATTGAGCTAATATTTCTAGAAAATATAAACTCTTGCGCAGTTCTCATTCTATAGCTGTATTCCTCATGACTGAGGGTCGTGGTCATTATATAGAATGAAACACATACAACGACTCATAACTGAGGGTCGTTATAGAATGAAACACAGACAACGAATATCTTGCTAATGGAGTGGTGCTCCATCCTCATATCTAACACCATTGCCTTCTCCATTTCACACACTAGCTGACAATCATCAACTAGTGTGCAAGTTTCCTTATGATGCTTTCCTTCACCGGAATCAAGTGGTAGGCGATGAAAACTACCATACACGAGTCAGATTGGTATACAAACTCATGTAGCGCGGGCAGGATTCGAACTTGGGACCTTTGCAGTCACAGGCGGGCTACCACTCGGCCACCACCGCTTCAATTGTGCTATGCGTGCGCAGTGACTATACAATGAAAAACAAGTGTAAATAGATAGCCGAAACTCACTTTATTGAAGCACACGGCGTTGATATAGTGGAAGAGATGCGAGAACAGCTGTATAGTGAGCGCCGCGTTGACCCGACACCGGCGCAGCAGCACCATCGCCGAAGCCAGCACTTGCACCTGTAACATTGCGATTTAGTTCTCAACTCCAAGAACAGATGGCGCTAGTGGTTGCAAAACATGTAATATTTACTTTATGTTTTTATTAGCTGCGCCCCGGAGCTTCGCTCCCGTAGGAATTTCAGGATAAAAAGTACCCTATGTGCTATTCCCGGTATTTTTCTACACGTATACCAAATTTCATCGAAATCCGTCCAGTAGATTTTGCTGGATTGAGTAACAAAAATCCTCACGAGTTCACAAACTAACATACAAACTTTAGTATTTATATAGGACTAGCTTTCGCCCGCAGCTTCGCCCGCGTGAATTTCCCACAGGAACCGTGCTTTTTCCCGGGATGAAAGGTACCCTATGTTCTTCTCCGTACTTCCAGCTATGTGTATGCGAAATTTCAGGGAGATTGGTTCAGGAGGTAGGAGCGTGAAGAGGTAACAAACAAACAACCTCACTTTTGCATTTATAATATTAATTAGGATTAGGATGTTATCAAATAACAGAAAAAACGCAACATTACATACCGTGGGCCCGGTCGCCTCGTTAGGGTCCGCTACAGCTGGGTTGCTCAACGTTGACAATGCTCTGGACAGCTCTTCTTGGAAGCACGATACTAGGTTGCTGTGGGGTAATAATCAATGTTAGTTGTGAGGTACGACTAATTGTAAAGAGCGTGAGAGGTGAGGAGCGAGCTCAATGGTCATACTACATCCTAAAAATGCAATTTGTATGACCACTCGGGTGCTAGTACCACGCCCTGCTGTGGCGGCGTTTACGTAAACATCAAAGACGTTGGACAACTGTGTTTTTTTTTATAGAATACTAGGCAAACGAGCATGCGGGTTGCCTGATGGTAAGCAGTCACCTCAGTCCATGGACACCAGCGACCCGAATGCGTTGCCGACTTTTTAAGAAAGCGATAGCCGATTTTAGTCTTATTAAACTGTGATGATATCTAGAACAAATACCTGAACGCATTCTGCACAGTGCTAGGCAGCAGATCCTGCGCCTGAGTGGAGAAGGACGAGATGTGTCGGTCGCATTTGAGGAAGTGCAGCAGTTCGCTCGCGTTCGCCATCCAGAACGCTTGGGCCGCAGAGTCCGTGCATCGCTCCTGTAAAAATATACAATGGACTTTATTCTTTCTTATCGAGTGTGTTATTACAAACACTGGTTTTTATTAAAGTCGCCTGAAGGCATCTAGTGGCAGTAGCCGTATACACACTAGTAAACTAAACAGTCGGCCAATGTGCAGGTTTCTTCACGATGTTTTTCATCGGAAGCAGGTGGTGGTCTATGAGAAAACTACCATACATGAGTCAGATTGGTCTATAAACTCATGCAACACAGGTAAGATTTGAACCCCCGGGTTCACCGGGGAACCGCTTGAGGTCGGGTAGGACCCGCCTACCCGACATTACCACTTGGCCAACACTGCTTCAAATGGTATATTTGAAACTATCTTTGTATTTTGAAATACAGTTATGTAACTTATCAATGGGGTGTGTACGAATAGAATCGCGATTAATCGAAATAATAAAGTTGCATAGATTAAAAGTAAGCTAAAGAGTTGTTTTATACAATCTCTCAGCCGAAAGACGTCCACTGCTGGACAAAGACCAGAGAGAGAGATCAAATCTACGGAACTGACATTACAAAGGAAATGACAAAAGCAAACAATAATAAAACTAAAGTGTTAGATTCTAACACATTTCTTAGGACTGTACGGTTACAAAAACCTACAATGTCTTTTTTAAATAGGCTGATGTGATACATGGCTAGCAAGCCCAAAATTACCGTGGAGCACAATAAAAAACAGCATAAAATTAAAGAAAAACCAGTATTACCTGCACGGTGGTGTGTATGAGGGTAGCGACGTGATGTAAGAACGCTGTGAGCTTGTGTGCGCGCTCCGTCGGCGTCAGCTCGGGCCGGTAGTGCGTTGATGCTCGGTACCTGGAGGAAATTAATGTGGGGTTTTTTAGGGTTCCGTACTCAAAGGGTCCAAAACGGAACCCTATTAATGTGCCCGCTATCTGTCTGATATTCAGTGGGTTCTATCTCAAGAACTATAATAGGTAGACATTTGAAATTTTCACAGAATGTGTATTATTATGCTCGCTACAATAACAAATACAAAAACAGAAAACTTGACTTGGGGATCGACCCTGCGACTTCCAGGTCAAAGCTTGTCTCTAGTACAACTAAGCTGATTGAGGCTTACCTAGGACTTGGATTTATTTGAAATAGTATGATAGAAGGTAGTAGATAGGTATACTATGCGTTGGCGAAGGCTCGCACATACACTGATTTCTTTCATGATTTCTTTCACTATTTCTTTTATTACTTGTGGGAGGTCATTCTTCGTTAAAAAAAATATATAGACTGCCACCTCGTAAATATATATGTACAAGCATAATAGATATAAATAATTACATTTTTATTGTCTTATTTGTAATTTGCATTTAAGCCTGCATCACACGTTTTTAGCCAAAACAGGCGTTACTGAATTGACCCTGGTGCCAAAACTAGATCATTATTGATAATAAAAATAGTACTATAGGCTTCTCAAATAACTGCTACTACTTATACGAGACAGATAAAAATATATTGCCTTTTATTTTTGCGTAAATACCTTCCAGAAAACACGAAAAATACGAAAAACAAGGTTCACGGCTTTAACGAAATCATTATGTAAAACACAAATTATAATTTCTACATAATGTTTAATCGCGAGTTTATTAAACTAGCTACAAGTTGCTCGTTTTAGATTTTTGAAAAATAACTCGAAAAAAATATTATATATCGTAACAATTCACAAAGAAATTCCCCATACATTTTTTGTATGGCAATGCCATCGCTCAATATATACGAGTTCCAAGCCCACGAAAAATCAGTCTGCCGGTAAGAGTCAAGGGGAATCCACGTCGCTCTGCTGCTCGAGAGGCATTTAATTTTCGCGTGTTCATGTATTCACAGACAGCAGAGAGTAATGTAGATCAGAGTTACATATTTATTACTTTTAATCTTTTTAAAATTTATATAGGTACCATTTTCTTACACATGAATGATGGCCGACAATTTTTGATGAAATAGAAATCGTAATAAATCGCAATCATAGAAATCGTAATAAATCGAAATCATAGAAATCGAAATCATAAAAATCAAAATAAATCTAAATCAAGATCCAAGATGGCGGACAACTTTTTTTTTTAATTTTGCGATATGTATATCGTTTCATAAGTTTTTCAGTGCGCTGATTACGAAAATAACATTTTTTTTGAGATCCAAGATGGCGGACAACTTTTTTTTTTCAATTTTACAATATGGGTATGTTTTTATAGGTTTTTCGGTGCGCTAATGACAAAAATAACATTTATTTTGAGATCCAAGATAGCGGGCAGTTTTTTTTTTTCAAGTTTACAATATGGGTATGGTTATATAGGTTTTTGGGGACACTGATGACGAAAATAACATTTATTTTGAGATCCAAGATAGCGGGCAGTTTTTTTTTTCAAGTTTACAATATGGGTATGGTTATATAGGTTTTTGGGGACACTGATGACGAAAATAACATTTATTTTGAGATCCAAGATAGCGGGCAGTTTTTTTTTTCAAGTTTACAATATGGGTATGGTTATATAGGTTTTTGGGGACACTGATGACGAAAATAACATTTATTTTGAGATCCAAGATGGAGGACAGTTTTTTATTTTATTTTACAATATGGGTATCGTTTTCTAGGTTTTTGGGGACGCTGATGACGAAAATAACATTTATTTTGAGATCCAAGATGGAGGACAGTTTTTTATTTTATTTTACAATATGGGTATCGTTTTATGGGGTTTTGGGGACGCTGATGACCAAAATAACATTTATTTTAAGATCAGCGTCCCCGAAAACCTATTAAACGATACCCATATTGTAAAATAATAAAAAAAAACTGTCAGCCATCTTGGATCTCAAAATAAATGTTATTTTCGTCATCAGCGTCCCCAAAAACCTATATAACCATACCCATATTGTAAACTTGAAAAAAAACTGCCCGCCATCTTGGATCTCAAAATAAATGTTATTTTTGTCATTAGCGCACCGAAAAACCTATAAAAACATACCCATATTGTAAAATTGAAAAAAAAAGTTGTCCGCCATCTTGGATCTCAAAATAAATGTTATTTTCGTCATCAGCGTCCTAAAAACCTACAACATGTTAACCATATTGCAAAATTAAAAAAAAAAATATCCGCCATCTTGGATCTCAAAATAAATGTTATTTTTGTCATCAGCGCACCGAAATACCTATATAACCATACCCATATTGTAAACTTGAAAAAAAAGTTGTCCGCCATCTTGGATCTCAAGATAAATGTTATTTTTGTCATCAGCGCACCGAAATACCTATATAACCATACCCATATTGTAAACGTGAAAAAAAAGTTGTCCGCCATCTTGGATTTCAAAATAAATGTTATTTTCGTAATCAGCGCACTGAAACACTTATCGATACCCATATTGCAAAATTAAAAAAAAGTTGTCCGCCATCTTGGATCCAAAAATACTATTTTTGTAAACCTCATCCCGAAAAATTGGTCTTCATGGGATGCCAGGCAGATGTTTAACATCTTAGCATCCTGGCACGACGGTCATGCTATTTTCTGTAGCGGCATTCGTGTCCATTTTACTGCCAAGTCGCGCCAAGTATGTTTTACATAAGAAAATGGTCGTAATTTTATTTTTAGTATTCATTACCATAAAACAAGAAAAAAAAATTATATAGGTACCAACAAATCCTTTGCCGGATCCCTGTCACTTATTACTTCGGGTTGGCGGCAATCTCACGTCGATGTGTGCGTGTGACTTGCACACAGCCAGCTGAGGTCTATCAAATACCTAAACTCGGTCGGGCGCGCGGACGTGATACACTCTTAAACTAATACAGTTTAACGGCAAATTACAAATAAGACAGTTTGGCAAAATTTTTAATATGTAAAATGTTTTGTTTTTTTGAGAAAAATAAATAAATAAAAAAAATAAAAAAAGAGAAAAATCTTTATTACCTACTAAATCATTTACCGACTCTTGGATTGTGCAAGATATTTTCTGGTCCACGTGTGAAAAACCTGTATAGCCATGAAGTTGGTGTGTGTGCGCGACTCAGATTACTTAAGGAACTCTATACCATGAGCTATGGACTTCAGTCGCCATCCACTGTAGCGTGCGATACGTTGTTGTGTCCTAGCTACCATTAGTTAATACAGTTTAAGAACATAATTTGTCCATTTTCATTATTGCTTTTAAAAGTTCACTTATTCTTCATCCAAGCATGAAAAAGATGTCACAAAAAGTCCAGCAATTTTTTTCGCCTACCTGGCAAACAATGGCAGGAGGCGGCAAGGTCGACCACGGTTGCGCTGGTGCGACGAAGTGGCGCGATATAGCATCGAGAGTCTTGGAAGGAGAGGGAGGCCTTTGTCTAGTACTGGGACATTGATGGCTATTATATAAATACCTGGCACACAAGTAGAGGGTGTAGACCGGCGCCAGTTTGAAGGCAGGCGCGTGTGGATCCAGCCTGGTGATGACGTGAGCCAGGAACTGCGCCTGCCCCGCCTCCGGGAACTCCAGCACGGCCGGCAGGATGGCCTCCGCCCCGGGCCGCGCCGCTGAGATGGTGCCCATGCCCATCCTGTATCATACACATTTGTTTAGAATTTTATTGCAACAGATTTTACTTCTAATATCATTAATAATGTTTAATGCACCCTACACTTATCACTTATATCTCTTTCCACCTAAAGGTTGGCTGGATGAAATTGCATATGCGATAAGCCCGCCTTTGCGCTCATTTATGTATTTACTTTTTGTTACCAATTTGTATGTTCTTTTCTATAAATGGTGTAATAAAGAGTTGATCTATCTATCTATCTCAATAATATGATGAGTTTGTGAGCACCACAGAATTTAAATTTTAATCGACACCTGACATTAGACGCCCTATAAATCTAATCTATCGTCCTATAAAGGACCTTACATTACTCAAACTAAATGTAATCGAATTTTAGTTTGTATTTTCAATTCCGTACACTGTTTTTTATTTTTGGCTGAGACATCAACTTTTTTATTCTTAATTTATAACTGAAAATCTAACAAAAATAGCCAATACCATTGGACATATACACAAAACATTTTCTCACATTTTCACACAAGACGTTAGCACACATGAGTAAAATAGACTGGATGAAATTAGACATTACCGACATACACAACTACACTGCGTATACCTGGTCATTACGACTTTCATACATTTAGCACACTTAAATTTGGTGAAGGTCGTAACCGTCTTTTGAGACACAATATTACCTACATATTGGGACTTGGCAACAAAACTAGTTAAATCGATACCTGTTGTCGTGGCCCGATCCTCCACTCTTCGCGCTGCATATACTCTTCGTCTCCACATTGCCCTCCAAGTCAAACGTCGTCTCGTAGTTATCCTTGTACTGCGAACCCGTCGTGCGATTCTGATTCTCCTGTTCGTTATACATCGACTGCTCGTCTCGGTAGTCGTCTTTCGTGTCGTTCAGATGTTGCGACATCATCAGCGATTCATTATCCAGTTTCAAAGTGTTGTTGTTATACGGGGCTTCGTTTTGGTTGTAATACGCGTCGTGTGATACAGGGCTCATGGTTCTGTTGTAGTCTGTGTCGTTGGTGGTATTAGCGTTGGAGTCGACGAGGTCGGGCTGGTGTGACGTCATGGAAGTTGGGGACATGGCGCCGCTCTCGGCGTTCGGCGATCTAAGAGGGTACGTACACAAGCGGGTGTTATGAGCCGGTGACATAAACATGCAAAGAATAACGAACATAATCAAGTGACAGAGAAGCGACAGTGGTCAGATTAAGTACGGTAAACAAAAAGAAACAAAATATCGTGTGTGAATGGTTCTGAGTTGATACTATTGTTGAACGGGGAATGCTACGACGACATTTAAATTTGACACTATGCGAGCATGAAATCGTGATACATGATCTTTTTTTCGACTACAAAAAAATTATGAATGTAGAAAAATATGATTTGTTCTAGAAACTGATGATAACAGAAAAAAAAAACAACAAAATCTGTAAAAAGCTACAAATAATAAATTAAAAAAGTGTTCAGTGAATTCTAGCAAAACTCTGATATTCAAAAATGGAGACAGTCGACGCAAGATCAAGTGTCACGTTATACGCACGCATAGACAATGTTTTTTTTTTCTCCGTACCTGTCGTAGATGGAACCAGAGCCGAAATGTTGCGATTGTGACAGGTTCCTGTTCATTATCGTCTCTTGCGCAGGGTCCACGAAACGGAACGTCGACACCCGACCGAATTTGAGTAGGCAGCCGTGCTGGAACAACACGGATCATTTGTTTAGCAAAGAGCAAGATAGGCTTTCTTCTTCTTCAAGAAAGGTCTTACTAGAAAGAGATACTTTGCAAGTACCCAAGGACTTCAAAATACTAGTTCTTAAATTAAAATAAAAGTTTATAACAATAATATTGAAAGTTTCGCTAAAAAAAATATATCTTGTTGAATATCGATAGAAATAAAATCGCTTTAAACATATATGAAAAAGAAGTACATATATGGCGCTCTCTCGTTTTCGGAGACCAAGATCCACTTTGGGGTCACTGAGTAGTATGGTTTGGTTTTTCATGTAGTAAACATACATGAAAAACCATCTCTCCTACCTCCACGGGAAAAAGGCATGTTCATATATATGTAACTCATGTAAAAAACTTTCTTATGTTCGAAAAAGGCAAATAAGCGGAGATAAAAGTAGGGAAACAAATAGCCAATCGGCGCGGTTCATTAACCGTCCCTCATCAATGTTGTGGCCCAAATTGGAAAGGCCTGAGTGATTGGTGCAGGGCGAGGTAAGGCCTAGGACTCACTAGGATTTTCGATCTTGATCCACAAGCGATCGCTTTTGAATATAATTTATTCAAAATTTTCTGACCTTTACCACAGAATTAATATTAGTACTACGTACAGAAATGAAACTCCCTGCCCCTCCCGCAATATGGCACCCCCCCGCTCCTTCCGCACTTCTCCCCCGTTCTTGTGTAACTGTGGGACGTTCGACTATGAAAACGCACACATTGACGTGTTACTGACGTGTTCACGGATATACAGTTTCATTTGTAGTAGTAGTAGGCATATTTGACGCGCCGTTTCTATGAAGCGCCCGCCCTGTGCCAAGAAACTGTTGTTTGAATAATTTACCTAGATTATTTTTTATTATAATTTACTCAGATACACCGAGTATATCTAAAGCTATTATTGCGAGCTAATCAAAAAAAAGATCCGCTCATCTAATCGTTTGATTCCGAGATAAGATCCAACATAAAATCTTGAGACAAATAATGAGATTAGCGGATTAGCCTTCTATTAGACAGGATAACGCTAAGGTCAAAAGAGAGCCAAAATCACTTTAACAATAAAACAAGTACAATGTAACAAAATATCTTGCTTATATTACTGTATCAAGATAAATTCCAAATTAAGAACTAAAGAAGTTATAGGTAGAAGGCCGGGCAGAAAAATACCTTACTCAAGCAGTGACACTTAGTGACGAATTTACACAAAGTTCGGTCACGAATTTACATTGGTGACGAAAGTACAATAAGAAATAATGACTCGAAATTAAAGGTTACAAAATTATTAGCTGTGCGTTAGTGTGTGCAAGCCTTACGAACTTTCACCTTTAGCCTGTTTTACCCAACGTTACCTGCCCATCCCGCCTAATTCTAACGCGTTTTGCGTGAGTGCGTACCCTTGTTCAGTTTGTATGTGCCACTTTACATATTACTTAGTTTGAGAATAGACGGCTAACTTGGGTTAGTGAAAGTTAATCTGCTTATACGGATAAACCGCTGAAAGCTTTTTACTGGATGTTTCTTGTATACAAGATCATTTTCGTATTCGGAGAATTGTTTATTTAGAAACTAGATATTGACAGGCATTTTACTCGTCACTTTTGTAAAAGTAAATAGTGTCTTCTATTGTCTGTTGAGAAAGACAGAAATAAAGTCGATATACATTATTAATACTATACTAATCATTAAATTCTAATTAGCCGATTAAAGGCTAAGATGAGATGTATATAGGTATAACATTATCCGATTTGAAACAGAGAAATTCTTTTGCAGTATTATCAAGGGTCGCGTACAAACCGTACAACGGTATTAACTTGAGAGCATGATATAACAATTTCTGTAATAGACATGTGAAGGAGTGTATTACTTGACTTGGCAGGTATTTCAAGTTCTATTTGTAGCTTATAAAATGGGTTTTATTAAAGGTGATTGGTGAGAAGTGACATATTTATCCTACTAATATCATTGAGTTAGTATCCCATAACACAAGTCTCGAACTTCCTTTGGGGCTAATTCAATAAAATTTATAAATGTATGTAACAAGCTAATTATTTAAAAATAAAAAACACGACTGACAACTTACATAGCCTATGTCACTCGGAAGAATGCAAGGAATCTAACAATACCTCTCGCATCAAAATCTGTTAAGCCATTCAGGACTTATGGTGGAATAAAGAAACTTACATACATACATACTTACATACATGAACACTAAAAACACAACACTCCTTTTTCGGTCAGTCGTGTAAAAAGGAAATTTACGGGACAGATTTCGATAAAATTTAGTACACGGGTAGAAAAATACTGGGAATAGCATTAGTGTACTTTTATCCCGAAATTCTCATGAAAACGAAGCCAAGAGGCGCAGCTAGTAGTGCAGCATCTCAAAAATTTCCATTATCTCCAGCGGAACTTTCCAACAAAGTCAATCAGTAAATAAACATAATTCGTTGTATATTTCCCTCGAGACTCGTAGAAGTTGCGGCTAAAGTTGTTACGGAGAAAATAGAACTAATATAGGGTTTTTAGGGTTCCGTAGTCCGATATGGAACCCTTATAAGATCGTTCAGTCCGCTCCGTCCTAGTCTGTCACAGCAGAATATCTTCTACGTTTATGGACTGATTTGCATGTAGCTTGGTTCGAGGATACTTCACATATAGATCTCATTTTTTTAAATACAATGCGTGGTCCGACACGCACTTAGCCGGTTTTTTTTATACTACTACTAGCTTTTTTCTGCGGCTTTGCCCGCGTAAATTATACAACAAAACCTTCCTCAACACCTACTTCGTCCACTGGTGAAAACCGCATGAAAATCCGTGCAGTAGTTTTTGAGTATATTGCGAACAAACAGAAGCGGTTATAGCGAGATTTAACTTTCACTAAATTATGTTTGATGCTTTTGGGCAGTCGGAAAAAGCCTAAGTATTATTTATATCGATAATAAAAAAGTAGCAATTAAAAGGACCACAAATGCTTTGCGAAAAACTTGCATTATTTACTTAAACTATAGGGTGGTTTTCGAAGTAATAAAAATATGCGAAAAACTTGTGTTATTTACTTAAAATATAGGGCGGTTTGCGTAGTAATAAAAATAAATAATTCGCATATTTATCGCGTCGCATTGCGAACTTAAAGTAACCAGGGTGCAGATGGCTACCTATCTTATCTATACATATAATAAAACAGTAAAAATATTTTGTCTGTACATTTAGTATTTTTGACTAAAATGGATAGAGGGACACTTAAAAAGAACAATAGAAAGCAAAAATTTTTTTTTTGGAATTTCTTGTCTGTCTGTCTGTCTGTCTGTATGAACGCGTTTCACGCAAATACTACTGGACGGATTTTGTGCGCAGAGATTCCGGGCAGACGAAAGGGCGGGAGGGTTCGGTACCGAAAAATTTACCGGGTAAAAAAATACCGGTAAAAAACCTCGACCCGACACTACGTCTGTCCGACTAACCTAACCTAACCTATACGCAGTCTGCTACCACTGTAGTTTACAACGGGAACTACAGAACCCTGTATATTAAACCTAACTTAATAGCTACAACCACCCACAAACCCAAGGGTCACTTACCAAACTTAATCTTCTGCTCTTCGGATCCAATTTCGAGTGTCTTCGGAAGAGGAGAGGGTTGTTCCCTAAATCACCCAACCTACCCCATGAGATCTCAATCCCCAGAAAAAATACCTGATCCGTCTAGCAGTTCCACTCGGCAACAGATTTCGGCGTCCCCAGGCAGCCACGTTTCGCATCTCACAAGAAACAGTCAAAGTAAAAGGTTTCACAAACACAAATGTTCAATAGTTATTTAACAAACAGGAAATTCACAAATATAACTCAAACTAGTTAACAAGCAAAAGACGCGAGACCTCTCCGCGTATTAAAATCAAACCGATATGTCAGGACAAATGGCGGCCGTCCGCCATGCCATTCACGCGAGCAATTTCATGCGGCGCGGCCTCCCCGCGCGATGTCCAAACAATACTGAATTCAAAATGGTCGCTCGCGACTGCCGACGCCGGCCGAGCGGGCGACGACGCTACTAATATGAAACTACCGCACGCGCTAGAATATTACGGCGGCGAACGGACAAAACAACATAGATTTTATTACAAACAGATTTGAATGAAACTTTTTTTGTTGTATAGCTATTAAGCCTGGGCAACATATAGGCTATAATTGATTTTGAAAACTGGAACACCTGATGAAGAACCATAGCAGAACAGCTAAACTATAAGAAATATGGAAATGGTGCCTTAACAAAAGTCGTTCAACCTGATGAGCATTTTCTGATGACGTATAAAAATTGAAGATCTAGAACATCTGATGAAGAACTGCAAGAGACCAGCTACACTATAACATATATGGAAATGGCGCCTTAGCAAAACTTGATTAATCTGATGAGCATTTTCTGTAGACGTATAAAAATCGAAGATTCGAAACATCTGAAACAGTTTGAAACACAAAAAGACTTTTCGTCTAAGCTAAACTCACGCAGGCGAAGCCGCGGGCAACAGCTAGTAGGTTATATAATGAAAAAAGATTTCACACTCCACGCAGCTTTCAGAGTGACATTGAAAATGAAATAAAAAAATAGCACAATCAGTTACCAAAGCGAAATTAATGTTAAGCCCCGAGTCACAGTCGAGAGTTTTTGCCCTAAAATCCTTATGTGCCCAGGGGCTCTAATAGGCTACAGACGACCTTGTTTAAAAGTAGTATTGTGTGATGTATGTCTGTTAATGCCTTTAATTTATGTTGCAGTTTATGTGAAGTAGGAAGTCGACAAAGCAATCGCAACTAGGGCGCCGTTAATTTACGCGGCAACGGAATTTAATATGCATATGCAAACGCACTTGACTTACTTCTTTATGGTTTCAGTTTAACTCTAATAAATTTCTGTCCGTACTGACTTGAATTAATTATAATGCTATATGCTATATATTTTATTTCTTAATTTATTTTAAGTGCAGGTGTCGAATCAATAAGTTTTATCCAGGAGGGGACGAGTATGTTCTTTAAAAATAAATTAATATACGGTATCCTACCGGGGGACCAATGGGTACCTATGTAGGTACCCATTGGACAGCTGTGTGTGTGTTTGGTGTGTATATATGTATATAGGGGCGGAATTTGCGACTTTTATTCCGATGGACGAATATTAAAGGACCGGTGAATACTGGTCATTTTTAAATACCAAATGTACTTTAAATTCTATGTAAATGCTTTCATGTAGTTTCTTTTTAATAAATGTACATCTTGATAAAAATACACATAATTCAATCCAATACGCATTAATAGCGACAAATACGTAACGTATTCGTTATGTATTTGTCCCATATAACTCACACAGACATAAGTCAGTCATAAATAACATAAAGCGCGAGACAATGCTTTGAAAGAAAATAAAAAGTTACGTGCGACATGGTAATCTGAAGTTTTACAGCCGGCTCGTAACCTGCAATGGGCGGACGCTTTTATGCCACATCAATATCAAAATCTAAAGTACACAATCGTAAAGTACGCGATTTAACTGAACACATGGGCAGAAATGGGTTCACAATCAATATAAGAATAGACTCTTAATCGATTGCAGATTAATGTTTTCAATCGATACCTTTAGTGTGTTAGATCTCTGCAGATGTATAAATTCGGTTTATCATTTCGACATCGACGGCAGTAGTAAGTAAACAGAATTTTTATTTTTCTATTTCAGCTTTAAAATTTGGAACGTAAAATTGTAAACATGTTTTTGACGTGCAAAGTTAAAGTTCCATCGTTTGTTGACACACTCGTAGTTGGCGCTGGTAAAATTTTTTTAACTCTGAAAATTTTTAAATATTTTTTACAGTACTAACGAAGTTGCGAAAAATTCTGTTTGACATACTCTCACATCATATTTTTTCCCCTGTTTTTTAACCGTTGGTATATTACGTCTCAGAGATATTTTGTAACATTTTTGTCTTGACTGATATTCTGCGAGGCACATGTTTTATGACTATCATCCTATATAACGCCTCGTTAGTCTCGTAACATATCATCTTCTTGTGAGAAAAGGAACATTCGTTTTTAAACACAGCATATCTATACAAAACTGTATCAATTCAAATAAATAACTGAACCGCCGTAGATTTAGAATAAAAAGTGTAAACTAAGCTAGATAGACATCAGCGTCGGCATATATAAGTAGTGGCATGACGATGCAGCCGTTGCCTTCTGCCGCCGGTACCACCACGCAGTGTATCAGACCACAACCTTCTGAAAGAGAAAGGTCTATCTACCTGTAAACTTTGTGAATGCATGATGCGTCGTCCGTTGACATATACACTCATGCGTCGGCATGTGACGGAGTAGCCGCCACCTTCTGCCTCCACCAAAGCACGGTGCTACAGACCACGACCCTCAGCAATGAGGTATCTACTAGAAAGAGGAAGGTCTATCTACCTGTAAACGTTGTGAATGCATGATCCGCCGTCCGTTGACATATACATGAGCGTCGGCATGTAGCGGCGTGACGGAGTAGCCGCCGCCTTCTGCCGGCGCCACCACGCAGTGCCGGGACTGGATGGAAGGCCCGTACAGTTGGAGCGCCGTGCCGTTGCCGGAGCCCACCTGGGAAAGAGATGGATGTTATTATAGTCTGGGAGAGATGAAACGCAAATAATGCAAATCTAGTTTGTATTGACTAAAATAAAAACGCCCTTATCTATAAATTTAAATCGTATGAATCAGTAATCGTATGAAAGCTTATCACTTAAGAACTTATTTGGCAAATTATCATTTTGTGTTTATAATTTTTCAGGACGTTTTTAGCGATGCCCGTCAATGCAACGCATAGTTACATGTATGAGGCTTGTAATAGATACGGTATGGCTAGAAAGCCTATACTATCCTCATGAATCCAGGGGTTATTCATGATAAATTTAGTAAAGTCAATACCGCGGTGTGCTTTGATAGGTATTCTAGTAATCATACAGACAACCATTAATTAAAAGATCGATGGTAAAAGTCTAGGTCGACTTTGCTAGGCAGCTCAAATTAATAATTAAACGTGTTTGCCAACTTACCACGTCAAGTTTTCACGATGAATGCTATGCTTTATAAATGCAGGCAGACACTACAAAGCGATATAATCCTTAGGGCAAGGCCATAAGATCTTTGAGGTATGACTGCACTTATGATACTTGACTGCACAAACATTGTAGTAGAGCCTATATCATTAATAATTACCGGAACAACGTTTGTGCTTCGTAGTCACTGAACATTCTTGACTGTGGATTCATAGAGCGATACTTTCATGTGCCGCCGCGGCTGATTGTTTTCATGGTGGCACTCAAGGCAGTATACTAGAGCCCACATCATCTACAATTACTTCAACTTCTGTAATACGTAGTCCCCGACAATTCTCCACGTTTGAACCATCAGAAATAACTTTTACCAATTCAGGGTCGTTGCCAGGTAGTTCTCCACAAAAGACGCTGAAACCTACTTTCTCGTTGCGCTTGTGCGGCTGTGTGTCTTCATGGTGTCTCTCAAGGCAGTATACTAGAGCCTACATCATCTATAATTACCTCGACAACATCCGTTATGCGTAGTCGCCGCCCATTCTCGACAGTGGAGCCATCAGGTGCGACCTCTACCAACGCAGGGTCGTTGCCAGGTCTTCCTCCACTGGAGACGCTGGAGCCTGCCTTCTTCTTGCGCCTGCGCGGCTGAGTGTCCGCCGGCCGCCGCCGCACGTGGAACATGATGGAGCCTGAGAGACAAAAAAAAAATATTTTGTAGAAAAGATGTTTGCTACCTGTACTTGATTACAAATTTATGTTAAAAGTCAACAGTAAGTCCGATATGTACGAAACGTATCTGTATTTCCAAATATACCTTCCATTTACGACGGTTAAAACAAAAGCACATAATGAAAGCAATGTTTATTTACTTTATAATGAATTCTTATTTAAACCGAATTTGCGAAAATTTCATGTGTCAGCTTGATTTTATTCCAATTAATCATATTGTCGATTGGTGATAAAGTCGCTTAACAAAAAATGTATAATGAAATGGGATAATATTGCTGTGATGCAAACTTCCGAATACTTTAGTAAACATTAGTTTTTAGTAAACATTTTTGGTTTGCTTTTACGATAGCAGTTCGCTACTCATCGAGATGACTTTTAGCAAATCCTTCCATCAGCAGAAGGCTTTCAACAATGGACAGCTATAAATACAAAGAGATACGATGGCACTAACTTATATAAATTAAGAAGAATAAAAAGATTTTTGTGAGACTATCAAACGAACGAAAATTAAAGTTGAATTAAAATCCCCTGAAACCCTTTTACTAATAAATGGAACAGTCATTGTTGCTGAATACACTTCAGAGCGAAACGAAACGGCAAATCAAATTAAGGCTTAAATTGGCGAAAGGTAAAACTTTTTGCGAGCACTTTAACTTGGAAATTAAAAGCTCCGAAGTTGTGTAATGTAGTTACGTTAAGATAAGAAGAGCTGGGAGCCGGAATAGCTTAATGCAATTGGGTATTCTTGTGCTACATTTAGTGACGACGTGTGAGGTTAAGTGCAGTTGGAGGGGGTTAGGGACTGTTCACACGGTGCGAGTTTTTAGCTAGTCATTTTAGTTAGCTCAAGACAGATCACGAGGATGATAATAGCTGATCATTGGTTAAAGTGAAATCTTCATTTGTTAATGAAAAATGGTCAAAGATGGCGAAGCACTAAGTACGTTCCACTGCTCCACCTGGGGCCCTTAAGAACAATGTCAAGATACTTGAATCATGTGACCACATAACATTTTTGATAGTCGACATGCTGACAGTGCGACAGACAGAATAGTAGTTATAGTATAATAATTGTTAATTGCGTCTACAGACATTAGTTAAACAGATGTTTTTAACGTATTGCATCAAACATCTTTCTTCCAAATATCCTATGGTTAAGTATAACAAAATAGTTCCTTATTAAATATCCTTAAATTTATTTCTTGTAAACATAAAAATATATGTTGGGGTGTGTCCTTAGTGGTGAAAGGATACCACTGTAAATTTATGTTAGGTATGTATGTAGATGAGCGCAAGGGAAACGAAGTTACTCGGTAGAAGTCGTACATTGCACTAAAGAAATGTAGGTTAACATAAAATGCATGTAAAATGAACGCAGCGCGCGCACAGCCGCTTATTAGGCAGTTTTTACATACAATTTGCCCGTACAATATTTATAAAGCAAAAATTATAGATAGGTTTTAAAACTTCGTGAGTTTGTCGGCTCGGTTGACATGAGAACAGCTTGATGATATCTAAACTTATTAACCGAGCCTAAAACAACAGTTATGGCTACTTCTCACGTAAGTTGTAATAGAATTAATGTCACAATTACATGCACAATTCACATTTAGATGGGGTTTGGTGGTACACACAACAGTCATTGCGACCGACATTCGTCTTCCAGAGTAATGCCGGTCCCAAACCGCGGCTGCAAGATTAATATGGCAGTTTAAGGAGGCTTTTTTGCTATTCCCTAAGCAATATTTTCTCAACAATAAGTTGTGTTTTAAAAATAGGAAATACATTTGCCGATGCCGAGTATAATGAAAATTTCGATTAAGGTATAATGTCTTCTTAATCTAAATGACTAGATGTTTTCCATTGACTCATTTCTTAAAACAGTCCAAAAAAAATGTTGTGGTCTTAAGACCAAATGACAAGTAAATACTTCATCAAGGCGAGGTCCCTTCAGGGCCGCGCGCTTAAAGTTTCCACTTCAAAAAAATTTTAAGTCAACGGAAGCAAATTAGTTCTATAGTTCTAAATAAACGGCTTCTTGTACTTTTAAACTTTTTTCAGCGGGTCAGTTCGTATTGTCTACCAGGCATTTAAGGCGGTGCTCACGGCCGCGGGTGGAGGGGGGAGTTCTGAAACGAGCGCGCCTCTAGTGTCAACATCATTAGTGTGTACATTGTGCCGCTCCACTGGAGCTACGAGGGCCTACAACGCTACGGGCTTCGTAGCTGAATGCACACTGTCTGAGACGCTAATATTCCTTCTTTGCGTTTACACGAGTCAACAAATGATCAGCGAAATACAGAGATTACGAGAATCGATTAAAAATCGAGAACACTTTCAATAAATTCAATAATCGATTTAATAAAAATGAGATCAGTTAAGCTTTGTACAAATAAGTTCTAGCTAAACTCGAAATAAAATAAAGATCAGTTACGAAAGTTTGCACGGATTTGAACAAGCTCGCGCCGATGTTGTTCCAACAATAATGTCTTTGACGAAAACAAAAGTAACTTTGGCTTGTAAATACGTGGCTACTGGCTACGAGTGCTACGGTTCTACACATTGTCGTAGCAAAATTGAGTAATGTTCGTAGCACTTCAGTTATGTGCTACAACAATTTCGTAGCAACTAGCCGATTACTTTTTGTAGACCGAATATAGTTGATCGAAGGAGCGAATGAACTATGGAACATTTACTTTCATCAAATTTAACTAGTCGTTCGCTGCGAACGTAGACCTCGCGACTATTAAAATACAATATTTATTTTCACAAAAAATTAAATATCTCAAAAACGGCTGGACCGATTTTGATGCCCAACGAACTTGAAAATTCTATTAACCATCCCTACATATATTCCAACTTTCATCAAAATCGGAACAACGGTTCGAGAGTTATCGCGGAACAAACATACATACATACATACATACAAACAATGTGTTTTTCGCTTCAACTTGAATTATAGCCCTCGCTCGCTTCGCTCGCTCGGTCAAAAAGACTTCCGGCTTTCATGCACAGCAAAGGGGTGTTATGTTTCCAGTCTTCATATGTTGTGCCTGTAAGTTTCTTTATTCCACCATAATCTCTAAACGCTTTGCCAATAATAGATGCGCGAGGTATCCACCGATTCCTTACATATTCCGGGTAACTTAGTATATGTGATTCTAGGACTGCAGTCAAACAAGCTGGGTGTCAGATTATTTTTGAATCGCCCAAAGTCATTTCTCATGACCTTAACGACCACCAGATCTGACCCGTAAACAAGGCAAAAGTAGACAAAAAGTTGACGCTTCCACAAATCGACGTCGATTTTCGCCTTAGCAAACAATAATTCATCAAGCGAACACACGCGATCAATCAGGACCAATCGTGCTTATAATCGATTCGGCAAACGAAAGAAAAGGCAAATTAAATATTTATCGGAAGCTAGCTTATGCCACTTCGCCCGCGCGTAATTCACTATTGTTGATTCTCAGGTTCTTAATAGGTTTATATCAAGTTAGAGCCGGTGGTTTTCAAGTAAGACCTTTAGCAACCAAAACCTTCAGTATTTTTTGCTCGATGCGCTTATAAACATACAGTCACCAAAAAAATATTGTATTACCCGTTTAGGATCGTTGACAATACTAATAAAACTTTTCTTTGAGAGGTGCAGTGATCATATGGGGAGCTAGCTTAGCTTTGGAACTTGTCAAAATCAATAAACACCATGCAGTGGAAATTAAATATTAATGGCCGTGTTGTGTATACTAGTGCTCCATCAGTTCAGTTTGATACAAATATTTAGAATCCCTATAATTTCCCAGCTATTTAAGATATATTTATTCTTGTAGTCAAAGTAATCAAAGATAAAAAAGTAAAATAATGAACAAAAGATAAGTAAAAGCCTAAAAAAATAACCTAAAATAAACTAAAACTTAAATCGATGGGCAGCGGAGATCGCTTATCCTATTGCTTGTTATAAAAAAAAATCAAAAAAATAAACGGACAACACAACAGTATTGCATACAAGCACTAAGCTTGCATCGTGGGTCTGATGGACACAAACAACAACCAGAAACAAATACAATTATTTACCAGCGTTTGGGATCTAACCCAGGGCCTCCAGATGGCGGACGGATGTGGAGCAAGCCGCGGATCATCAAAATAAGTTTTTTTTTTTCAATTATCCACCGTGTCAAAATTTAAATACATTTCATTCAACTTTACCGTCATTCATTTCGAAGTAAGCGCTGAACTTTATTCATTTTCAAACTTGAAGTGGGGGATTAGCAGGATTGTTATACAATTTAATTAATACTGGCATTTGAAGTCCTCCTGACACCGAATCTTTGCCGAATATTTTTTTAAATAAAAATTCTAAGAAGCAGATTTAGGACTTGGACTATGTTGCTTTTAAAGTTTATAAACAATATCAATAGCATTTATTCAAAATTTAAATAATTTATTCAGCAGTTACACCTTCAGAGGCACTTTTTCACGACTAAATTAAAATTCACATCACATATTTAGAAATTAAGTTTTGTGTCGGTGGAGCATTAAATTAAAATTACTAGATATAATATTTTAATTCTCAAAGTTACAAACCACAACTTTGTTACTTTTTTTAAAACAATTTTGCTCTTAAAACCCATAATTTTGTATAGTAACGGTAATTACGTAACTACCCGTTATTACACACGGAATAGAAGTAGTATTTTTGAAAAGACATCGTTAACCTATCTACATATTTTATACCGCAAAGTGAACTTAATCGCGTTGTCAGCGGCAAACAGCTTTCGTTCTACTTTATAGTACTTTTATTCCTTGCAATGACGTCACAATGTCGTAGGTTTTCATTATCAGAAAATCAGAAATCTGTATGAAAGGAGAGACATATGTTGTAAAGTGACGTCTTTGGAGAAAATGCAGCAGTGTAGTTTTTTGCAATGCCTCTTCTCCACTTGCGCTTTGGAGGCGGTAGTAAGCTTTTAGCTTTAAGTAACTATCTTATCTAGTTTATTAGTTTATGACGATTTGAAAGTATTATTTTTAAGCCAAGTTAAATAAAAAGCAATTGACTTTGACCTGCTATTTTTACGAGTAATAAGAGAATATCGTGTCACTGTTAAAAATTTGTTATACAAGTGTTCGTACATGAATCGTTTGATTCCAATTTGTGAGTGCGCATGAGGCAAATCAATCGAATTTCTTTGGTTGTAAAGACTTTTACTCCCTGAAATATCGAAACAATGTGATTTGTATTGTAGTGTTATGACTGTTCAAAGAGAATGTCAGAAGTTCGTAAATGTTTAATTCTGACAATGCTTACGTTAGTCGAAGTCTCTTGATCGTCTAAGTAATTGTGTTTGTTCGCTGGACAATTTATTATTCTATTGATAACAGGACAATGTTGTACCTACATCCAATGATGGAAAGAATTTAATTTTATAGGAAATGTTTTTTATTTTTAAATTCACAAATTGAAGTGTATGAAAATGTTTAAACAGTGTAAAGAAAACGGCATGTCAAGTTCCTTCATTATCAAGAATTTGTACTGAATTGTGGTAGGTTCACTGTAATGGTACTGTGTTTTGGGTAGGTTGACCGTAATTTGTACTAAATTTGGGTAGGTTGGCAGTAATTTGTACTGAATTTTGGGTAGGTTTGCTGTAATTTGTACTGAATTTAGGTAAGTTGACGGAAATAAGTACTGAGTTTTGGTAGATTAACTGTAATTTCTATCGTAAATGCTATTATAGTGAGCTATTTTGAATAAAGACTAAGCGAAAGTCCACTTTATTAGATTTATCTTAGTGCCCATTTTATAAGTTAGTTCATAGACGCTTGTTCATTTAAGGCGGATCACCACCAAAGCGGAGAGAAGAGATGTGTTAACAACGATTATACAACCGTTATTTAATTTGAAATCAAACATCTCTTAGTTTTAGTAGAGACCAGCCTTTAAAGTTGAGTTTTCACGAAAGGCTGGTTAGCCTTTATAGTTGATTTTTCACGAAAACGTAATTAAAATGTTTAGAAGGTAATTGATTTCTTTCTTTCTAAGTCGTTTAAGTGTTACTATGGCGGCATCAATAGTTAATACCTGTGCATGTTGTTTATTGATTTTGCCATTCAGCTGAGCCGACAGCTGCATCGCTTTGTACGTTTAAACGCGGCCGATTGAACACGAATGCTATCTTGTAGTCAGCGAACAATGTTCCATAACAGGTTTTGTTGCTTATCAGATTCGGGTGACGGCATAGACCTGGAATGGGACTAGATAAGACGCTTCTTCTTCCTCTTGACCTTTTTCCCACTTTTATTCAGGTTTGGCACAGTTCGATCTGTCGCTTGACATCTCATTTGACAATCCCTTCCTACTCATGCTGTCAATGACACACTGCCTGGATAGGCAGAGACTGGATTTCACGTGCACCGATCCTTACAGACCCAAAAAAGATTCCATCTTTTTTTAGTCTTCCTCTATTACTATAACCGCTTAAAAATGAAGTATTATAACCAACGATGACCGGCGAGATTGATGAGCATAAATGGACGAAGTTAGAGAATAGAATAAAATCATTTATTTGCATAGATTACATTAAATATACACAGATCTTAAGTTTAAATGTAACCAACCTGCATGCAGGCGTGCAAATGTTAATATTTATACGTACATACACTAAAATTATATTCTACATTTGATTAAATAACAATAATTATATTTATATTTAAAAAAAAAACAAAAATTTGTAAGGATCGGTGCAAGTGACAATCCAGTCTCTGCCTATTCAGGCAGAGCACCCTTTTTGCAAGAAACACGTTATCTTAGTATGTCTTTGTTGTTCTTAAATATAAATTTTAGAAAAAAAATCGGTCGCATTTATTTACCAGTCGATATAGCCGATAAGAAGAAATTTCTAATAATTTGTTTCGGAAATTGCCGTAACAGTCCATATCGTATCCAATTTCGATCAATAAAGAAAAAACAAATACAGCTTCCTAATTGCCTTCCTAAGTTTATAGCTATTGTCTATAAACTGTTTGATTGTTCGACGTAACATAAAGCAAAAAAGTAAATTTCAGTCCAACTGCAGAGGAAATAAATCATCATAATACAGTGATACATCTAATCCAGTGATAGCAATTAGTATCAATCAATCTGGTCCAAGCTCGTGCTAAAAGCTTCGATGGCTAATTTCAGTTCCGTCCGAGCTTTGTGAAACGATTGATGGATGAGGATTCATCGATGACAACCACAGAACCACATCATATCCGTTGCGTGGTTTAGAAGTTAGTGGAATACAGACAGAGAGAAAGCAGCTTTTTCCCGGGATGAAAAGTACCCTATGTCCTTCTCAGTACGTCGAAATATGTTCATGCGAAATTTAAGTTATGATTGGTTCAGTAGATAAAGCGTGAAAACAAACAAACTCACTTTCGAATGTTTAATATTAGTTAGGATTGTTAGGACTAGCGGCCTGTCCCGGCTTCGCACGGGTCATTTAATAAATATAGCATAGATTTAGTAATTTTTGAGTTTATTTGTTACAAACATTACAAAATACACCTTTCCTCTTAATTATATTAGTGTAGATTAATGTAGACCGTGTGCAGAATATACAGTATATAAACCTTTAGGTATAATATGTAAATTATGCGCAAATAGCTACTAGTATAATTATTTTAATTAGTTAGGTCTTTGGAGGGATAGTTAACTTAATTACAAGCCAGTCATAATTATAAGTTACTTTAACAAACTTATACAACTAGAAGTAACGTACAATTAGTTGAATATCTTTTGACCGTGGTTCGGGTACACGTTTCGGGATGAACAGGATGAATAAATACCTAGTACATTTTTCGGGATCCAAAGTACCCTATATAATTTTTGAATTTTCATGACTATCGGTCTAGAAGTTAAGCCATGAAAAAGTAACACACAAATATAATAAATTAAATGTTTTGCAAAATATCCAGCCAATATAAATAACCACCGACTCGGATCAGCACGGGTGAAATTATGTCATCTTCCACAAGTAATTTACTATCCAACAGTGACAACCGCATCGAAATCAGAGAGGTATAGGAGTTAAAAGTCGATACTAAGAATAATGACAGAAGCGGAAAGCGAAATTTAATTTATACCTTGTAGTGATAGTGAAGTGCAACGATAGGCGATCTAACCCAATGACCAGGTTTTTGATCCATAAATATCTGTATCACATACGAAGTAGTTAAAATCCAAATACAAAATGAGCGTGAAATGATCATACCACCCCGCGATGACGACGAATGAAATGGGATAAGGCTAGAAAAAGAGAGAGAGAAGCGACATAGTCAAATGAAACAGCCCTAGCCGGTACATCAATAAATTCATCACGGTTATTGCCGCAGAGGTCCCAGACATGCAGGTGACTGTACAACAAATCGTTACGAACATTGAACATAGTGTATGTCATACATTTGTGCCAATCACATATTTATTAAAAAATTGTACCTTCCTAAACTTTTTACCAATTTCTTCAACCCGACAAATAGAGACTTACAGAAACTCTGAAACAAGCGACAAAAAAAAGTTTGCCGTCATGGGACGCCCGGTATACGTAAAACAAATGAGCATCGTAGCACAAGGCATCATTCAATTTTCGGTCACGGCAATCTAGTAGAATTGACTGCCAAGCCGAGTCAATAGATATTTTACATCAACAACGTCAACAGCAAAACACGTGCGTACAGTGACAAGCCCTCGACACAAGTGGGACACACAACATCGACCTTCATACGATTACATTCGTAATGAAAAACAAAAACATTACCGAGAACCACCTCCTTCTGCTGGTTACGGAGTCGGGAGCTGAACGATCTGTTGAACATCATTTTGTGGGGCCCATCGCTGGCGACGTAGCTTCGATTGGGCCGTCTAATTGGTACTGAGTAGGAGTACAACACACGCCGACTAATAAAACACGCAAGCCATTACCGTTTGTACTGTGTATTACAGTCAGCTGTCAACCTGACTGTGCAGCGTTAAGTTTTAATATCGACGCGCGGTCAAACTAGTCTTATTTATTTACAGGGTGGTTGGGTGTGTCTTTTGTACATAAACCTTGGGTTTTCTGGTGATAAACAAGGGGAATGTGCGTTCGCTGGCATTTAGGCGTGAGGGCGGGTCTGTAAACGTGGATTGATTAGCCGCCTTTAGTGGCCAGATGTCTTGCTTGAGCTCTTCCGTAATACCGGAGAAACGTTCTGCTTAAATCAGTGCCTTTTATCATTTGAAAAAAAACCTCAACTAATATTATAAAACAACTAAAATAATATTATAAATGTGAAAGAGTGCCTGTTTGCAGTGGGTTTGATATGATTTTTTATGGAGATTGTTGGAGGGCTGGAGAGAGGGACGACTTTAAGGCCCTGCAATTGCCATTAGTGAATTTGTAAAGACTAATGCTCAGCTGTGGTTAGCCAGAAAAAACTGAAAAAAATATATGTGTACTATCAGGTCTTGAGTAACATTTGCTTCACTTATTTTACTCGTGACGTAAAAATTACTATATGAAAAAAAAAAATAACGGAATGGCATGTATTTCTTACTACTCGCTACTGTTCCGAAATGGCATTGACGTTCGGGAAAATTTTTACATCAAGAAATACACCATTTATTTTACTTCAATCGCTTCAAATCTCATGCAAATCGAGAAACATTTTTCATACTAATGTGTATAAATAAAGATAATTCGGCCATACAGCGGGGTTGCGGGATACCTCGCGTCATGAAAACAAAAGAGCATCGGAGCGCCTTAGGCCGCTGGCGCAACCACGAGAAACAGTTAGTACAAACAAAATAAGAAACACATGAAACCCGAATCCATTAATCTTGAAAAACATCAAGCAAAGAGCCGCTCTCGTTCAATAAGCAATATTCTTTGAAAGAGAAAAACGCGTCTCATGGAAAGAAAATATGTATTCATTTTTAACCCGCGATCTCTGATATATACAGGCGCAACCGTGCTCAGAATATCTGTCTTACCAAGGCAAGGTTGAGAACTCGGCGAAACATATATTAATATTAAAATATGCTGAAATTTCACTGGTCTAAGGATAACATTCTCATTTATTTTGCAACTTTGAAATAACAAAGGTTAATATTATTAAACATAGAACAAGAGATGCCTCTTTTGATGTACGGTCAACCGCACATAAACCTGCCTAAATTCACTGAAAATTCGCCGTTATTACCACTGCATAGAGCGTTGTACGACTTGTCATGAAATTGAGTCTACAAGGGATTTATAGTTTAGATCACGGTGCGGACTCTTTGTCTGTCTTAATGTACTTCCTTTGATGCCGTCGTTAAGTATTAATGAGAAAGAGGAGATGATGAGCAGAAAAGGATAAAAATATAGCGATGCTAGGGGAAGGCTGACAATAGCCTTGTGTGAATTTCTAGTCCAGTCGGATGATCTGGGATAGTGTTTCTCTGTAGTTAAATAAATTAAATAGTTCTACACATAGATCGTGTCGGCAATATATTTTCGTTACAACAAAAGAGAAAGAGTCTTTCGTCTGAAGTTTATCCTAGAAATACAAATTATATGCAAATATATTCGGGAAACTCTATAAGAGCCAAGCTACAATGTAGCGTCTATCTGCTACGAGCGTGTGCTACGACGGGTTACCGTGCGTAGCAGCGTAGAGCCGCGCCCGCTACGGTCGCGTGAGGACAAGTTGCGTGACCAATCAACGCATACATCACATACATACGTGGACTGACAGCTACACAAACGTACCTGTTGCTCAGTAATAACTCGATTGACTCACAGATAACATCTAAATCGTTTTATATCAAATAAAAAATTTGAAAATTAATAATTATTTTTTGAGTCTAACGAACCTGAAAACAATAATTTTGAACTCACATTAATGTTCATGTGCACTTAGATGTTCAACAATATTCTGTAGTCTAGGACTGCTATAGCATCAAATATATACTCGTAAAATTGTTAGAAATGACGATAGTAGCTTAAAAAAGCTACTATGGTCATTTCTAACAATTTTACGAGCAAAAAAGGGTCCTGCTTTAAAGCAGGACCCTTTTTTTTGCTGGGCAAAGGCGTTCCCTTTCCTTTTAGGTTTAAAAAATATTTTGGCAAAATCTTGGTAAAAGAATCGGCGGACAATGTCCAAGACTTATTCGATAGTCTGACCGCCACTCCACATTACACACGACGCTATATTTCCTGACCCCGACAAATTGAGACCCTCATTTCAAAAGGGTCGGAATTGAATAATCCCAAGTGAGGTATTTCTTCACTTTTCAATATTTGTGGCTATTGAATTGAATCATGCTGATTTCGGTTAGTCTGTGGTTGCCTGAGTTGGTTTGATGTTACAGTTCAGCGCTCATCGGTATTTATTTTTTTTAAGTATTCCTGAGCCTATATATATGAATAATAATAATATACGAAACAATAAATATTGATTCGTTCATATAGCCTTAAAACCCGAATTATATATTCCCATCACCGAACCTCTAGTAACTAGAACGCTTTAATATCTTGTCATTTTCAAAGTTAGATACTAATAACAAAATTATGTCTTAAAATTTTCGTCGGCAGGCTAGACTGTTTTTTTTTTAAGAAACCATTCAATTTGGGCCTCTCAGACTAAAGACATTAATAGGATAAACACACCGTATCTACGGTCGAAGTAATAAAACTACAAGATCTGTTGCAAAACAATAATCCGAGTGGACTGCACTGCGACAGCAGAGAGCTCGAGCGCAAACATCGGCTCGGCTTGCTTGCGCTAACTTCAACAAACACTTTTCCTTTGTCCAAATATATGTAGGCTGGTAATTAAAGAAATATTAATTCAGAAAACAGGCTTTTCTTCTTTCTTTTTTATCGAAGGTTTTTTATTGCAATTTATTATTGTTTAAAAATGTAGCTGCGCTTCTATGGGAGTTATTATTATTTTATATGTGTTATTCAAAGTTTCATTCTACCCATGTATCAAATTTCATCGAAATCTGTCCCGCAGGCCCATTACTCACAAACTGTCACGTAGGATGAGTGTATGTTGATCGATCATTCAGAAATCTTGCGTGGGCTAGCTCTACTAACCTTAAGCCTAAATTTATCAGGCAATGGAATACAGAGATAGGACCCGCATTAGATGTTATGTGTGATCTAATGCGGGTCCTATCTCTGGTATATAATATAATATGTAGATAGATAGATAGATAGATAATTTGTTTATTGTTATTAAAAAGACACACATGTTATAATTACATTAATAAGAGAAATATAAACACAACAGTATGACAAAAAGATAAATAAAAACATGAAAATTAAACATGTGTGCCGCAGCGATAGCAATAGGTTTAGGCTCAGCAATATGTTGTATGTAAGGGTATAGAAGGACGGGTTCCGTAGATTACAAGATCAAATCTGCTTGATGTAACAACGAAAATGTAAGCTCGCTTTCACTTTTTAACTTACAATTTGTGGTTATCAGATAAAACTTTAATTTTGCAAATGTATTAGGTACTTCTGTTTACCATGACAACAAGATTTATTTGAAATTCATATAAATCCGCTCACGATATTTGACAGAAGGTAAAATTACTTTTACAAAATTCGTTACGTAAGACTCGCAATCAGACTTCATTCAGATGGATAATGAAAAAGTAACGAAGTGAAAATATGATAAAATGATTCACATTTCCCGAATTTATTCATCCCGAGTTAATCCGGATTAAAGTTATTTAAGAGGTCTTGAGAGGAGAGAAGAAGAAAAAGAAGGGATCTTGACGCAAAACGTCACTTTCGCAAAATGTCATCGGGAATAATTTGGTCACTTTAATCATCATTTTCGCGCAATAACGTCATGAAAACAAAATTCAGCTCAAAGCGAAGAAAAAATACAAAACTGAAGTAGGTAGAGAACTGCACCCTTGAGGGTAAAAATGGCGGAAAAGATGTGAGAAGGGGTTAGTTCTACTATCACCACCCTAAGGTGGTTAAAACATCGAATAATTTGTTGTCAATTTTTAAACATCACTTAAAGGGAAAGTACCCTTAACACTAGATATAGCAAATTTTATAAAACTCTTTTATTTTTTTTAAAGAAGCCCAATTCATTCAAAGATTTTTAAAAATTCGCTCTCCACGCCTGAAATCAAACTGGCTAAAATCCGCTAAACATTTTCAGGTTTGACGTTGACAACCAACAGGGATACAAGGGAACAAATTAGGATAAAAAAAAACTCTAATAATCGTTGTAAATACCCATGTAAGGTCAAAAAAAATTCACCCTATAACTCATGAAAACCAATGAAATTAGTCATTCATTACATCAAATGATTTCGGCAAGAACGACGAGCAATGTAACGTAGAGTCAGTAAATTAGGTTTATGAAGCAAATAACCTTAATAATATTTATGTTCCCGCCGCGCCCTGCCAGAACTAGCAAGTACGGTCTGTGTCCTAATAGATTGTATGGCAACAATAGCAAGGTCGCACGACCTCGGGAGATGGGTGCAGCAATGTGAACTCTGGTGGTTCGGAAACGCAGTGCGGCACGCAAATACTACCTATCCCGCAATCGCTATGCATGTGGCGATTTTTTTAAAGTTTTATTTGAAAAAATAGAAACCTCTAAGGAAAATTCTGTCCATGATACTGATCGATTACTTTATCCAAAGAACATAATAGGATAATTAAACATACATCCAATTTGCTTTCTCTAGTTTTGTGAAAACGTACATATCTCGATGGCGAAAACAATGAAAAATTTGTAAAATAATTTTGCACTTGGCCTAACACAAACATGGTACAAATTGTTTTAAATATTATATTAGCTTTTCGTTAGCTAGCACTAAACTATCGTAATTACGAAATACAAAATAACTCTACTCTTAAAATTTTTATTTTTATAACTGGATGATTTTTATGCGTAATATTGTATGATCTGCAAATTTTACGAATAGAAGAAGGTGCATCACCATTCTCTAGCAATTCAACTTGTAAAAACAAATATTGATCGGTCCAATCCAGGTCCTGGGTCGTAATATAAGTCATCGCACCGCGTAGGTTTACAGACTTCCATTGTAATTAACCTCAAAAGGTCGAGACGTTTAGCTTCAAGTGTTCCAACAATAAAACTCCTACCTATGCCACGTAGGAGTCACCATTGTAGGCCGCAGGTCACTAATTATAACACATACTAAAACAAATTCTAAGAAAAAACTATGCGATGCGACTTCTTTTAAAACTGAAGGACGTACGCAGTAATATATTTGATTCATAATTACTGAAATTGTCTTAGGGCTCCGTAGTCAACAAGAAATCTATATAATTTTGCTTTGTCCGACGATCTATCCAACTCAAGAACAATTTCCCGAAAACTCCTGATAGGAAATGCTCCTGCGTTTACGATTAGACCCACATCGGGATGACCTTTGACCTTTCGAAGGTAGATGTGTCCCGATTACTCCTAAGCGGGACACGCCTGGCAAATATCTACACATCTAGCAAAGTACAAAACGATCAGCAATCGTCTTGTATTAGATGTGTAGGATTCTAATAAACCTAATATTAAAACTTATATACTTTTGCTTCCCATAAATTAAAATAATCTACGTATTAATGTCCTTAAACTGTAATCCTAAAACTATTAACCTTCTTTTTTGTGAAATAAACAACATTTTTGTAAAATTTATCGGGTATATTTTTGCCCAATGTTCCTTTTAAAATTTAATCAGAACCAAATGCAACGGGAAAAACAATTTTTCCTACATCATTATCCTGAACGCATCCTGAAACATCTTGTACAGCCAACAATAACAACAAAAACACGTTGCCTGATTAAAAATATCCGCCATATGCAGTTCACGTCACTGTGCCCTATTTCAATTTGCGCACAAATCCACAAACACGTAACCGAGCAACACTGAAAACTAAAATCATGTTGACCAATGTCAAAAACTAAAAGGAAATATCAGGGGTTTTGTCACGGAGCGGACGGAACATGGAAGGAAATAGCTTTGAAATGGAAACTACATTGTCCCAGTGAAATAGAAACACTAGCAAATGTTCGGAAGCACGTACACGATAACCCACTTGACTTGGGGTGACCTTTTGAAGGCAACGCGTTCCAGTTACATACGAGTTGGCAAAAATTAGGGTACTTAGTGTAATTTACCAATTTAATTCAATATTTATAATAAAACAGTGAATACATAATAATACAAGTGGTACGGATGCATTTGGAATGAAAAAAAAGTCTTTTATTTTTCACAATCTTTCTCATTAAGTGGCCATTTGCCTGTTTATTTCTGAATTAAGTAATGAAAATGATGTTAGTATATATAATATCATTAGCCCAGACTTTTTATAAAACATGTGGGTTTAATTACCCTTGCTATCCTTAATTTAATTTTGGAAAACCTACAGCTTGGTGTTTTCTTCTTTTTAGCCTTTCAATCAGTTAGTTTCAATATTTTCCCTATAAAACTTTCAGGGTAGATGCTGAATCAAGGTGGCTCCTAAATTCATCGACCTCAAATACCCTTATGTTGTAAATACGTGACAATGGGTGTGTATGCACTGCACGAGTCGCACGCCCAATTTTTATGTTGATTGCTTTACATTTCGTTGAGCACTTCGTGTAAAGCTATTTCAGAGGCAACAATCGTCATTTTATTCACCATGAAGATCACCTTATACACTCCTAACGTCTGTTTCAATATACTTTCGCAGTTTAATTCAATTATATACTTTAATTTTATTTCATTCGATGTGCAGAACTGAACAACCATTAGTATATTAGTTCTGTTTTGATTCCCCTTTTAGTAAAAATCACTTATGATTATTGACTCCATCTGGACATAATTGATGTGCTGTGATGCAGTGGTCAGAAGCGAACTCCCGGGGGCGTTAATACAGATGTACAATTTAATTAAAAAAACCACACAGCCGCGCCGTGATGTTTCTGACTTCCAAATAACGCAGAATTTGCAGTTAAGTCGAATAACAAGAATAGGCAAAATTGGAAATCCCTCAAAACCATCGAGAATTCTAGAAAAAATGCTTTCTTAAGACATAGTTAAGGACGTAAAGGACTATCACTATAAACAAGGCTTCGATCGAAAAAACCACAGCCAAATCGGTTCCTCCTTTGAGAGCTGTAACCACAGACACCAACCCTAGTTTTTTCGTCATCCGTTGATCCGTTATACAACCCGTTCAAACTAACGAACCGTTTAACTGAAGTCAGATGAAACCTTCGGTATTATAATAAATTTGAATCGCAAAGCAAATATCTTTTGATTTCTTCGCGAAATCTGAATTGGATTATCTTCATTTCAGCGCAACAGAGATAACAGACGGAGCAAAAAGGTCAGAGGTAACTGTGATCCGCTGATCCAAATAGGATTGTATTCAGAAAATCAATCGTTTATTTTTCAAAAGACACAAAGATTTCATGAGTCCTAACCTCATTTGGTGTTTAGAAAAGTGCTATTTTCTCGCTCGTGGCATCAACTCGCGTTTGACTGACTTTTTCTCCTTTTTTATTTCGCATGTCCCAATGCCTGACTAGATAGATGGAAATGATAAGTTATCTACATGCAACAAACTCCATCAGGCATTGAAGCAGATAGGATTCGGTGAGATAGGGGGCCAAGATTCTCTGCATCTGACTGTACAAGACCGCGTTGCCTTGAAGGCCCTAGTCAAGAGAGCCTCAGCTACTGGTGATCAGAACGCTCAGCCATGAGTATACGACTATAAAAAAGATGCCGCATGTATGTACAGTACACTTACTTTTACAGGTAGCCTACCTACGTTGCGGCCTCATACGTTGCATTTTTAGTTTAAACAGATTCCCTGCCCAAAATAGTTTGTCCCACTTAAATACTCAAGTTTAAAAAAAATACATATTTATTAACCTGGAAAACGTCGAGCAAACCAACCGAAGCCAAGCAATAAATCATCACAGGACAATGAAAACACGTTTACACAACACGCGTCAAGTGGACGTGTCCAAACAGGAACGTAATTAGCGTGCACACATCAAAAGATGGACAAAGCTGACAGCTTCGCTTCTGGACGTATCCAGGGTATAAAATAAAGTTCAGGGAGAGGTGGCGATAGAACAACCAAGAGACATTCAATGAATGAAAAAATACTGACAAGGATTCATACACTTTTGCTAATTCTATATAAAACCAATAAAACGGAATAATCTAGAGAGGTTATAGGAACATTCATTCTCTAGGTAAAAGTTAAGTGAGGCTAGGATACGTCGCTCGTTTTTATCATAGAAATCTAAATAAGAACCCGATTTTATCGCCAAAAACACAAAGATTACAACGAAGTAAGTTGTAATGTCGTTTTAACTCACCCCTTTAGGGTTAAAGGGCACTTCGCGCTTTCAATAAAATTGCGAAAGATAATGAAGTCGTTTTCATAACGCACCCTAGTATTAAAGAAAATGGCTCGTATATTCTGCGGATATTGGGTGATTCTGCTGGCGTTATCGGCGACGACAGATCAAATGTAAAGGCGTTTTCACTAAAAATATATTGGGCAAACTAAGCCTCTCTACTCAGCACCGGATAATCCTTATAACAGCTTCCTTGTAGAATATGATCGCGCTAGCGATAAAACTGGAAAAGAATATACTGCGCCCTAATATTCCAAATGGGTGTAACATTTTGCTGATATTGGTGATTCCGGGGCATTGTTGGAAACATCAAAACCTAAGAACATTTTAATTGTTATTTTCTTTTCATGTTAGCTTAGCCCAAGAATAAAACTAAAGAGTCTTTGCACCAAGAATCCTATTTATATTAAAAACAGGAAAGTTTGCGGAATGGACTCCAAGGCTCTATATTATTTCAATAGAACTAATGCTGTCAAGTACTGGCTGAACTTACTGAGTATATTTTAGCATTGGTAATGCAGTCGATGTCATATTATATTATTATAAAAACAAGGTAGTCTTTGCTTCCTGGCGTTAAAGAAAATGGGTCATAAAATCCGCAGATTAGGTCATTTTGGCGCAGTCGTTATAGCCGAGGGCACATAAAAATAATCTCTTTCCACTAAAGATATTTCAATAAAACTATTACGTAATTTTTGTTAATTCGTATCATATCTCGCTCACTTTGATTAACTAAAGCTTTAACTTAAATGTAAATATTACTAGACAAGAAATGTTTAATATAAGGCGATGTTGACTAGTGTAAACGGGGCTTTAGAAAAACAGGTGACAGATTTTTTCAAGCTTGTAAGGGAAGACTGCTACCCAGCGATAACAGGTCGACGTGCCTTCCGAAGCACGGAATTTATGGTCGTTTATGGCAAGTCACGTACTGGAAACTAATAATCAAATCTGAACAAAACTAACGTCATGAAAAATGGCAACTTGAAATTTGAAATTAATGTGAATATGAGACAATTTCTTTATGAGTGTATTCTAGAATTCGCTTGTAAAGAAAGAGTCAGTATTCCGAGAACTACACAGGTTTTCTATAAATATGAGGACAAATCGAAATTTCAGGGGACGAATGAGCACAGGGTGAGAATTTCATGGGACTAGTGGGTTCAGACCCCATCTAGACCTTTGAACTCACATTGCTTTTTTTTCTGTTCATTGACTTCAAACTGAGAGCAAAAATAAACTTGTAAATGTAGAAGTGATGAATGAAAATTACCATTCCCAATTAAAATCATGAACTAATACAAACGATTAGCATTACAAAACGGACGCAGCAGCGGGGCGGAGTGAAACAGAATTGTTTGTAATATATTGGGTAAAACTAAACGCAGGCGTTTCCTGTTATCGCTCGGCCGGCGTCGGCAGTCGCGAGCGACCATTTTGAATTCAGTATACCGCGCCGCACAGATTAGCGCGCGTGCAAAATGGCGTCGCGGACAGTCGCCTCATTGTCCTATGCGATATCGGTTTGATTTTTAATACGCGAGAGGTTCCGCGTTCTTTGATTGCTAATTAGCTTGAGTTGTGTTTGTGAATTTCCTGTTTGTTAAATAACTATTGAACTTTGTGTTTGTGTACCCGTCATGGTGACTTTTTCTTGTGAGAGGTGAAACGCGGCTGGCTGTTCACATCTGGCTGTTCCCGAGTGAAACTACGGGAAGAAATCTATTTAGTTGTTATGGGGAATTGAGATCTCAAGGGTTAGGTAGGGTAATTAGGAATTCCCCCTTCCCGAAGACACTCAAGTTTGGATCCGAAGAGAAAGAAGATTTAGTTTGGTAAGTGTTCAATTCTAGTTAATTTATAGGTTAGGTTATCATATAGGGCCCTGTAGCTCCCTTCATAAGCTACGGTGGTAGCAGACTGCGTATAGCTTAAGTTAGATTCTAGTCGGACAAGCGTGGTGTCGCGTGGAGATTTTTTCCCGGTACTTAATTTTACCGGTAGATTTTTTCCCGGTAAAGTTCCGGTACAGAATTCTTCCCGCCGCTTCGTTTGTCCGGATTCGCTCTGCGCACATTTTCTGGCAGCAGAGCGTAGTTGCTCTGCACATTCTCTGGTAGCAGAGCGTAGTTTATCTACCCTCTATTTGTTCGTTTGTAAAAAAAAATAATTAATTGTTTGTAAAAATTATTAGATTTTTCTTAGTTTGTTTGTATAAGAATATTTGTAACCTTTTTTGTATTTGTTTGCGGTTTGTACCGTGCGTTCCGGGTTTGTGCCATTCTCATACCTACCGCGGTTCTTCGTGTAGTTGCTTGATTTTGTTGTTTTTTTATTTACCTTTTGTTATTTTTTGTTTGTGACTTGACGCGATGGCGAAGGCCTCCAATGCTAGGGCGACACTCGCCAACGAATTGAGATGGTTTGTGACGGCCGGAGGACTCCTGTCCCGGAAGGACAGGGAGGGCGCCATACTGCTAAGAGCGGATCACCTCCACTCACGATTGATTAGCGCGGAAGCGGCCATGGCGGCGCTTACCGAAGCCGATCTTACCCCGGAGGCCTACGCAGGTCACATGGCGGACATGGACCAGATCCTGAGTCTGCACGATGATATCGCGGAGGCGGTGACCGCAATAAGGGCGAGACAGGCTGGCGGACCAGCCCCTCGCACACCTGTTAGACAGGAAGGACCAGCGGTTACTGGTCGGCTCCCCACCCTTCAGCTGTCCCACTTTGGGGGTAGGATGGAGGAGTGGGTAGCATATAAAAATATGTTTGAGTCCCTGGTCGTAGCCCGACAGGATTTGTCGAAGGCCCAGAAGATGGCCTACCTCCTCTCCACTCTTGAGGATGAAGCGCGGTCGCTCATCCAGCACCTCCGGGTGGAGGACGACCAGTACGATACGGCTTGGGAGTTATTGAACTCCCGCTACCAAAACTTACGTTTGTTAGCGGATGCGCACGCCGCACAGTTGATGGCCCTGCCCAAGGTGGCCAACAGGGCACAGTTGCGCCTGCAGTTGCTCACGCCCGTTACAGTGGCCTGTAACGCGCTCCGCACACTGGGGCTGCCGGTGGACCAATGGTCCTTTTTGCTGGTGCACATTGTATTGGGCAAATTACCCAATGACATCCGCTCGCGATTTGAGCGCGAGAATGCGGAACGGGATAGCACCACCCTACCAACATTCACTGACTTGGTGAAGTTTTTGGAGTTTGAGGCACGGGCTGCTGAGAATACCATGACGGACTCAGCGCCATCCAGAGCGCCTGAACGTAGGCCCTTGGAACCCTCATGGCGAGGGAGGCCCCAACAGGGACGGCAACCGCCACCGCGTGGAGCTGGTGCGCGGGTTGCACACACGGCAGCAGTCGCGAGGGACGCGGACTGCCTGCAATGTGGTCGGATGGGCCACAGCCTGCTGCAATGCAGGGACTGGCAGGGACTGCCAGTACAAGATCGGCGCCGCATGGCAAAGCGGCATGAACTTTGCTTTTATTGTTTGGGCGGTCACTATGCACGTGACTGTCCCAGTGCCATACCATGCAGTGCATGCCGTGGGCGGCACCACGCGATGCTTTGCATGAACCGCAACGGGGATGGCACCCGGATGTTGAGGCAGGGGTCCCCTATGGGCGGGGGCGCTCCTGCGCGAAGCCCTCCACCACCGGACGGAGGACGCGGCTTCGCTCGTCGCACCCCCCCTCGGGAGGGGGGTCGCGTACCTGCGCGGGTCTTGGCGGACCGGGACCACGCGCCCCAAGGTCATGGCCAGTATGTAGCTGGCCAGGCCCCGGATAGGGCCCCCATGGGCGGGGGCCCTAGATCGGACGTGAGAGTGGGGACACCCCTCCACGCGGGTTACCAATACCCAACACATGCAGCCGCAGCGGTTTTCTCCGCCGCTGCACGAGTACCCACGGCTGGAGTACCACCCGCCGTACCATATGTATGGCCGGGCCGCGGGTTATGCCCCCCTCAGATGGGGATGTGCACTCGCCCGCCATATTATCCGGGTCAGTGGCGCGCCCCTGGTTTGGAGAGAGTGGGGAGCCCGTAACTAGCTTGCTCCCTTGCTGGGACAGAGCCGCGGACGGTTCTGCTCCCTACCGCGGTGGTCCGCGTATGGGGTCGTAGGGGGAAGCCATTAATTTGAGAGCTCTGTTGGACTCAGGGGCTCAAAGCAGTTTGGTTACCACTCGAGTGGCACGCCAGTTAGGTTTAGTCGTGGAAGACTCGCCTGTGCCACTTCTTGGAGTTGGTGGCATACAAGTGAAGTGTCTGACGGGCCAGACACTTGTCACCTTTTCTTCGCTGAAGTCCTCCACAATGAGGATCACGACTTCGGCTATGGTAATGGATACCATTGCGGGTTGGCACCCCTCGACAGACATACCGCCGGGTGTGTTGTCTTTGGTTTCGGGTCTGGATTTGGCCGACCCCTTTGTCTTTCATCCCGGCCCAGTGGACTTGCTCCTGGGCTCGGACGTATTGGGTTGGATTTTGTTGGGTACACAGAAGGCTCTGGGTTCGTCTTCACTGATGGCAGTGTCTACGATTTTTGGTTTTGCCCTGATGGGCCCTGTGTTTGATAATGGCACCGCGGAGGAGCCACCGGTTGTCGCATCTGCGTCCTTGGCCAAGACCATGCAAAGGTTTTGGGAGGTGGAGGAGCCACCTATGAGTTCCAGGATGGATCCGGAACACGCTGAGTGCGAAGCCCTTTTTCGATCGACCACGGAGAGGTTGCCCTCCGGTCGGTTTGTAACTAGGTTACCCTTTGTTGCCTCTCGTCCTAGCCTAGGGCAAAGTAGGGCGCTTGCGGAGAAACGACTGCTGTCCATGGAGCGACGCATGCAGCGTGACCACGTACTTCGCGATAAATATATAGAATTTATGCGCGAGTACGAGGATTTGGGTCACATGTCTCCGGCTCGAGTTGATTGGAGCTCAACTGAGCATTATTTTTTGCCCCACCACGCGGTGGTGAAGGCCTCAACAGGCAAATTGAGGACCGTCTTCGATGGGTCCGCACCCACTTCGAACGGGGTTTCGTTGAATCTGTGTTTGCATTCGGGTCCCAAATTGCATAGGGACATAATTGACATCATCTTGAACTTTAGAAGACATCAAGTGGTTTTTGGTGCGGACATCCGGATGATGTTCCGCCAGACAGTCATACATCCTGAGGACAGGCGATTCCAGTTGATACTCTGGCGTGAGCGCCCTGAGGATCCTGTGACGGTGTATGAACTCAACACAAACACGTATGGTTTGAAATCTAGTCCCTATATCGCCATCAGATCATTGCTTGAATTGGCAGAGCGGGAACGGATCCGCTTTCCCCGTGGGGCTTCCGTGCTGTCACGTGACTTGTATGTTGATGACGTGTGCACCGGAGCCCAAAGTATTGAGGAGGCCCTCCTACTGCGGGATGAATTGATCGAAATATTGAAGACAGGTGGCTACGAGCTACGTAAGTGGTTGTCCAATGAGCCTAGAGTTCTAGAAGGGATCCCGGAGGATCACCAACAGAACCCTCACCTGTTTGAGGATGTGGATGATCCCAACAGGATAGCGGTGCTGGGCATGCAGTACCAGCCGCTAACCGATATTTTTACATTCCAAGTGGACTTGGAAATACCAAAGGTCTGGACTAAGAGAACGGTGTTGTCCGTAATAGCCCGTATGTTTGATCCAAGCGGTTGGATCAGTCCAGTAATATTCTCTGCGAAGTGTCTTCTTCAGAGACTTTGGACTTTGGGCGTCTCGTGGGACGAGCCGCTGTTTGGCTCTCCATTGGATGATTGGCTCGAGTTGTTTTCATCGATTAAGGAAGTCAATCGGATTGCCTTGCCTCGTCGAATATTGCCCCCGGGAAATATCGAGCCAGCCTGCATGGCTTTTGTGACGCGTCGGAGCGAGGCTACGCCGCGTCAGTCTATATGCGGACAGTTGACGCCGATGGCCGGGTCAATGTCTCGCTTTTGTTAGGGAAGAGCAAGGTCGCCCCCATCAGGACTAGGCTGACTATTCCCAAGCTTGAGTTGAGTGGAGCTCACCTTCTCTCTAAATTGTTGCATCACGTTGCCAGTGAACTGGCGGCCACGGTCGAAATACGGGACATCTTCGCCTGGTCGGATAGCCAGGTCGCGCTTGCATGGTTGCGCGCGGCCCCACATACCTTGGAGGTTTTTGTGGGAAATCGGGTTTCCCAAATCCAGAATATCGGAATTGATATAACATGGAGACATGTGCCGGGAGAGCTTAACCCAGCGGACTGTGCCTCCCGAGGTTGTACGGCACCAGAATTGGTGTCACACCCGCTCTGGTGGGGTCCAGAGTGGCTGATGGGATCAGAAACTTCTTGGCCTGTCTGTCAGACAGATGTTACTTCTTTGAGTTTGACTGGGCTCCGTGTACATGCTGTAGTCGCTGAGACGACGTCGGAGCCGGATTGGCTACTTGCTCGGTATAGCAGTTTGGATAAGCTTCTGGGTGTTACCAGTTGGATTAAGCGTTTCATACATAATTGTAGAAACCCACAGGCAAAGCGGTTGGAGCCGATTGCAGGTGCAGAAGAGCGCCGGAGCGCATTGTTGCATTGGGTCCGTGTCGTGCAGACCGGACGGTTTGAGTCAGAGCTTCGTATCTTGCGCGACGCACGCGCTAAGTTGAAGGGCGCGGTCGCTCGTTTGAACCCGTACATCGACTCGGATGGGCTTCTTCGGGTTGGAGGCAGGCTCCGGAAGGCGGATCTTCCATATGAGACTCGCCATCCTCTGTTGTTGCCCAAGGGCGGACCCTTGGTGCAGCTTTTGGTGTCTGATCGACACATTCGTAACGCCCATGCTGGGTGCAATGCTTTGTTGGCTATTTTGCAACGCGAGTTTTGGATTTTGTCTGCCCGAAGAGCAATCCGTAGTGTCCTGTTTCGATGTATTGCATGTTATAGGTTGAAGGCATCCACGATGCAACCACAGATGGGTGATTTGCCCGCTGATCGAATCCGACCTTCGAGACCGTTTGACGGCGTTGGAACCGATTTTGCCGGTCCCTTTTCGATCAAGGCTTCTCCCTTTCGTAATGCCCGTATTGTGAAGGGCTATTTGTGTGTATTTGTTTGTTTGGCCACCAAGGCTGTCCATTTGGAGGTGGTATCGGCTCTGACTACGGAGGCCTTCGTCGCCGCGTTGGATCGCTTTGTTTCGCGTCGAGGTCTACCTTCCCTTATTAGGTCGGATAATGGCACAAACTATAAAGGAACTGTAAATTATCTTAAGGATGTTTCTGTGTTTATTGATAAAAATTGTACTAGTTTAAGTCAAATTGCTGCCCAACGGGGAATAACCTGGAAGTTTAGTCCCCCAAGTTGCCCCCATTGGGGAGGGATTTTTGAAGCGGCTGTGAAATCCGCAAAGACCCACCTCCGCCGCATTATCGGAGAAACGGCTCTAACCTTTGAAGAGCTGGCCACAGTGTTTTGTAAAGTTGAGGCGGTCCTCAACTCTCGTCCTCTCTGTCCGCTATCTCCAGATCCAAATGACTTGGAAGCTCTCACCCCTGGTCATTTTTTGGTGGGAGGGCCGTTGAATGCCCTGCCCGAATACCCGTGGAAGGATGAACGCGTATATCGGTTGTCGCGTTTTCAAATGTTGCAGCAAATGAGCCAGGACTTTTGGCGTCGCTGGTCGCTTGAATATTTGCATTTGCTGCAGCAAAGAGTGAAGTGGACAGACAGGACTGAGCCTCCCAGGAGGGTGATTTAGTATTGTTAAAAGAGGCAAATTTGCCCTCATTGCTTTGGCGACGAGCTCGCATATTACGTTTGATTCTTGGCGGAGATGGCACTCCGCGTGTGGCTGAGGTGTTGGTCGACGGTTCGATTTTAAGGAGAGGTGTGACCTCTCTCGCCCGCCTTCCCGTAGAGTAAGCTAGCGGTCTGCTTCTCAGACCGGGACGGGGGGATGTTTGTAATATATTGGGTAAAACTAAACGCAGGCGTTTCCTGTTATCGCTCGGCCGGCGTCGGCAGTCGCGAGCGACCATTTTGAATTCAGTATTGTTTGAACATCGCGCGGGGAGGCCGCGCCGCACAGATTAGCGCGCGTGCAAAATGGCGTCGCGGACAGTCGCCTCATTGTCCTATGCGATATCGGTTTGATTTTTAATACGCGAGAGGTTCCGCGTTCTTTGATTGCTAATTAGCTTGAGTTGTGTTTGTGAATTTCCTGTTTGTTAAATAACTATTGAACTTTGTGTTTGTGTACCCGTCATGGTGACTTTTTCTTGTGAGAGGTGAAACGCGGCTGGCTGTTCACATCTGGCTGTTCCCGAGTGAAACTACGGGAAGAAATCTATTTAGTTGTTATGGGGAATTGAGATCTCAAGGGTTAGGTAGGGTAATTAGGAATTCCCCCTTCCCGAAGACACTCAAGTTTGGATCCGAAGAGAAAGAAGATTTAGTTTGGTAAGTGTTCAATTCTAGTTAATTTATAGGTTAGGTTATCATATAGGGCCCTGTAGCTCCCTTCATAAGCTACGGTGGTAGCAGACTGCGTATAGCTTAAGTTAGATTCTAGTCGGACAAGCGTGGTGTCGCGTGGAGATTTTTTCCCGGTACTTAATTTTACCGGTAGATTTTTTCCCGGTAAAGTTCCGGTACAGAATTCTTCCCGCCGCTTCGTTTGTCCGGATTCGCTCTGCGCACATTTTCTGGCAGCAGAGCGTAGTTGCTCTGCACAAGAATATATGAATAATGAATATTATACTCATGTATTCTACCCACATGAGTAAATACGACCGCATGAGATAAATCAGTGGTTCTCAACATTTTCGTTGGATCCAACTTTGAATTCCTGTTTATTATTTTTGGGGTAGGAGAGATAAATGGAAGCAAACTGATAGTTGCCCAGCATTAGGACGATATAGATTAATAGAAACAAAAAACGTTTAATAGGAAAATCAAATTTCAAAACCAACAACACAGCAACTAATTAAAATGGGTATCTTGCAGCAATATCTTTTAAATAGAAATTATTTTCCTACAAGATTTTCTTACAACGTTTAGTTAATTACAGATTAGTACAAAACAAAGGATCCTTTCATAATTATTCGCATTGGTGGACCCGATGATCAAGATCCTCTTTGAGCATCTCATCTGAGAACGACTTCGATGGTATTTAAGGCAATAATAACTTAAGAGAAGAGATTGTATACAGTCCATTTAACTTTGGGAGCCTCTGGATTAACCATATACATATATCACGTTCAGGCGCCCTTTGGCCTCAACACAGGCGGTACACGAGTCAACATCGAATTACATGAAAACAAATATTTGTTTTCAGTACACTGCCATGGAAATTTGTAGCCCTTTGAATTCGTAAATCAACCCTCTATAAACAAAACTATGTCGTCAATATTTACTACAAGAAGTCAGTAGGTCAATTAACTGAGCTCGTACAACGATCCTCTGTCGCACATTAATGTGTGAGTAAGACAGAGAAGCATGATGTGTTAAATTAATTGAAGTCTATTACGCAGAAGTGAACCCCTTTCCATTAGTCGATCACAATATGTAATACATATATGCATAGACAGAGAATACGAATTTTCACTTGCTACGATCCTTACAGATCTCTCTCGCTTCCTCTACACTCATCACACTCTTCATACACTCTCGCCGGTACCCCTAATCTACTAATATTATAAATGCAAAAGTTTTGATACAGTTTGTGAGAATGTTTGTTACTCAATCACTCAAAATCCACTGGACGGATATCGTTGAAATTTGGTACACGGGTAGAAAAATACCGAGAATAGCACATAGGGTACTTTTTATCCCGAAATTCTCACGGGAGCGAAGCCCCGGGGCGCAGCTAGTAATATCTAAATGTCATTTTAATCTGGTTAAAGTTTGCAGCAGTCACGGTGAAATCAAAATAACCGTATAGCTAAGCAATCACCGTCATTTTCAGCTGAACCCAACGTAAAATTGTAACACGCCTGGATGGACTAAAATTAGTTTATCGGCCTCTGTAGCGGGCTAGGCAGTTATTGAATGAACTATAACTAAATTAACTACAGCGTGTTCACTTCAGCAAATTGGACAATATTCATAGTGTACACGTATGGTCTGACAGAAATATAAGGAAAAATACAGGTCATTCGAAGGTCTAAAGGATTTTGTGAAGAAGTGTGCTTCAATTCAGAAGATACTAAAACGGGACCCATAGAGTCGCTGACTGACTTATTAGGATATACAAAAAATAATTGCAGCGAGGTTCTTAGTAAGTAAGTGAGCACTAACAAAGGAATTTTGGAAATTCCACTAAGGCTTATCTAAGAGGGTGAACTGTGTGAAAACGGAAACTCACGTTGGCGAAGCCGCGAGCAAAAGTTAGTCAATAACAAATAAGAGAAAAAAGTTATGCACTCAATTTGACTAATTTTAGCATAAGCGAAGAATAGAAAATAAATACAACCAAAGTTCCGAAAGTTGCTCAATCTTGATCAGATGAGAGTAATGCACAACCTCAAAGCCGTGCAATGAGAGTTATCGTTTTTCCGCCCACTAGTTGGCGCCACAGGCGAGTAAGGTCTATCAGATGGTACAATACTGTCATTTGAATTTGACAACTGATGACAGTATTGTATTCTGACAGACCTCACGAAAACCCTCATTATTTGCATTTCGCACGTCTCATATGTGTTGCTCCTACCATACAAAATAAAAAATACACTACACCATACGCCAGAATGGCAGGTGGTACGAAACACACGCCTTGACATTTGAGCAAACGCTCGATCCCATCTACAACTAGCTACAGCTTGTTCTAATAGTTTCAAGCTGCGAGAACATCTGTTCTCAGACTTCAAACTTAATTTACACAGTTCGAGAGGTGAAGCGATATTTTGAGAGAAATATTGCTATTATAACTAAAAATACTATTCTGTATTTCGATACCATATATATCTTTTGATACGATATATCTTCAAATTCGAATCGAAAACCCGTTCGAATGATGAACATGTGTGTGTAGAAGTTGGCGACACTATAACTCATCTGATACTTCTGTCTTTATTCGTAACTAGCTTTTGCCCGCGGCTTCGCCCGCTTGAATTTCCCACGGGATCAGTGCTTCTTCCCAGGATAAAAGGTACTCTATGTCCTTCTCCGTACTTCTAGCTATGTATTTGCAATTTTCAGGAAGATTGGTTCAGTAGATAAAGCGTGCAGACGTAACAAACAAAAAAACACACTTTCGCATTTATAATATTAGGATAGGATTCTATGATGTCTCCTAACTTTAATCTGTCTAGATTCCGTTTGAATCCTACCCTGAATTTACTTATAATCCTAGCTTAACCGTATGTATATGTATGTATGTCCTAAACTTATGGAAACCTTAATCTGCGCCTTAAACAGGCAATAAACTTTATCTAACTTAACCTTTGTTAGGTTAACAATTATTTACACTGATAACTTCTTTTTCTACTCCCAATTTATTCTTTAAATAGACTAGACATGTGAGCAATACTTATTTGATATTTTAAGTGATTTTCAAAGATCGGCAAAGGTTTACAAATACAAACAGCCAAAGCAAACAGCGTACAAAGAAAACTATTCGTTGGATTTCTATATTAATTGTATATCAAGATAATACACGAGTAATATGATTATAAATTATAATACGTGATAGAACCCTTAGGGTTGTTTTGATCGCGTATTCGAACTTGTGCTTTGTTAGTTGCGACCTAGTTCGACATAATGCCCTTATAGGGACATTATTGTTCCTTTGCTTAGGAAGAAATCGAAGTAATAAAACAACTAGAAATGCCATCTGCTATCTTTTAATACGAGCGAAAATGCCTGATGCACACTAAACGTGACGTAAACAATGCGGATTTATAATTCAAATTCGGAACGTTTGATTCGAACTAAAATGTTGAGTGTGTGTGAATGAGCGTACAGGAACAAAATCCCGGGCCTTTTTTCTCCTGTCGCTTCTATGTCTTTCTTTTGAATTCTATGGATTTGTTGTGCGAGCTTATGACATGTGTGTACAGCATAGAAATATAATGGTGTACATGAACAAAATCGCGGGTCTTTCTTTTCTCGTCACTTCTATGTCTTTATTCCGAATTCTATGGATTTGTTATGCGACCTTCTTCAATATAATAATGCCCTTATATGAATATGATTGTTCCTTGGCTAAGGATCAGTTGGCTTGTAGAAGCGGCATTTAGGCAGCTGTCTTGCTCATTTGCTAAGCATTTGAGAATTTCGGGTCATTTATATTCTAAAGGCAAAGGCGTTTTCCTGTTTTGATTCGTTGCTTGCTTTATAATGTTACAATTTACCTAAATGATTAAAAAAATTACGAAATAAGCAAATCTCAAATTGAAAAATGTCCTTATGCTATCTACATAAGCTAAGCGTATAGATTTTTAAATGCGTTCTGGTGTTTTTTATTATCATAGCATTATAGCCATTTTAACTAGAGAACTATCAAAAAATGTTTACTTGATAAGCTACTAATTCTTGTAGCATGTTTTGAGAGCTTAAATAGTAGAGGAAGGATATCAACAAAATATAAATCAAGTTGACTTATAAAACAGAATATTAATAAGTTCTTTAAAACTAAGTGACACGAGTAATTTAACAGTAATAGAGTCAGAGAAAACAGATTAAGATAATTTGTTTGTCAAGTACAGAACATCGCAGAAACCGTGTACCGAATCGTAATTACTACAATCTAGGGTTGCCACTCAGTTGTCAACTTTACATGTATATAGTGTATTTTCATGATATTCACTGGCTTTATTCCTAACACAAAATATTAGCGTCGCCGCTCTTTGCCATTTCGTCAGCACGCCAGCGCGTCTCGCGTTTAGCAATTTGGAATTCCAAGAGTTTCTGTATATTTTTTTGCTGGATATTAATTTTCAGAGCTCAAATCCGGGAGACTCCCAGGGGAGGAGGCAACCCTACAAGGAATTACCCTGACGCCGCCTCTGTTTTATTATTCAGGCTACGGCACGGCCGACCGATTCCTAGAAAGCCGAGGAATATGGTATTAGCCTAACTATTGTTTTGTAATAATTCATACAATATTCTCTTTGTTTCACAGCATTAAACTTGTACAAAGCAAGAGAGCATTCATTATGAAGGCGCAAGCAGGGTTTTAACTGATATTATAAATGATAAAACTTTTTTCCAAAAAAAATGAACCGACTTCCATCATAAAACTTAAAATCATGAAATAACAATAAAGAAAACTGTATTGGCATGCTACCTACTGAATGAGGTGAAGTCGGTGCCAAGTGTAGGACTATGTAATTGTTTAGCTAGGCATTTTGTATATATACATGTGGGAATGGAATGTATCCGAATATCCACATACATGATTCTAATGTTAATTTAGATTATTTAATATTCAATTTGGCACCGACTTCACCTCATTCAGTAGGTAGCATGCTAATACATTTTTCTTTATTGTTATTTTATGATTTTAAGTTTTATAATGGAAGTCGGTTCACTTTTTTGAAAAAAAGTTTTATTTTATCATTTTTAGTGCTTCTACACCTTTTCATTTTCTTTAATAAAAACTTAAACTTTTCTTTTACTGGTGGCCGAAAATAAAGAATTAAGAATTCGAAACTTTTTATGTCAGTTTGATTTGAAATGTCAGAACATGTCAAATTGTCTATTATTTTTGGCACATAAATAGACCGTGAGCACGCGATGACCAAACCTTCCTTATTTTAAAAATACTGAATGTTTCTCTGCGTGGTATATACGGATAAAAAATATTAGCGACTAGGTATGAAGTTTGGATCTTAGTTGCTTATGCAGGTAATATGGATAGCAAAGATGATTTTTATAGGTATAAAAAGCACCCTTGGGGCCTTCCAAAGTAATATTAAATTCATCTTTTATAATAAAACAAATATAACTATAATTTAGTAAAGTTACAATGTCTAACAGGGGTTTATATCTGCACCAATTGCGTGGCAATGGATGGCTTGATTTCTTATACTAGTCGTTCGCTGCGAACGTAGACCTCGCGACTATTAAAATACAATATTTATTTTCACAAAAAATTAAATATCTCAAAAACGGCTGGACCGATTTTGATGCCCAACGAACTTGAAAATTCTATTAACCATCCCTACATATATTCCAACTTTCATCAAAATCGGAACAACGGTTCGAGAGTTATCGCGGAACAAACATACATACATACATACATACATACATACATACATACATACATACATACATACAAACAATGTGTTTTTCGCTCCAACTTGAATTATAGCCCTCGCTCGCTTCGCTCGCTCGGTCAATTATTTGACTTCTTCTTAACTAGTCGTTCGCTGCGAACGTAGACCTCGCGACTATTAAAATACACTAGTCGTTCGCTGCGAACGTAGACCTCGCGACTATTAAAATACAATATTTATTTTCACAAAAAATTAAATATCTCAAAAACGGCTGGACCGATTTTGATGCCCAACGAACTTGAAAATTCTATTAACCATCCCTACATATATTCCAACTTTCATCAAAATCGGAACAACGGTTCGAGAGTTATCGCGGAACAAACATACATACATACATACATACATACATACATACATACAAACAATGTGTTTTTCGCTCCAACTTGAATTATAGCCCTCGCTCGCTTCGCTCGCTCGGTCAAATATTTATTTTCACAAAAAATCACAAAAAATTAAATATCTCAAAAACGGCTGGACCGATTTTGATGCCCAACGAACTTGAAAAATTCTATTAAGCATCCCTACATATATTCCAACTTTCATCAAAATCGGAACAACGGTTCGAGAGTTATCGCGGAACAAACATACATACATACATACATACATATATACATACAAACAATGTAATTTTTGTCCAACTTGATTTGTAGACCTTGCTCGCTTCGCTCGCTCGGTCAAAAAACTTTACTAAGGAAATTGAGTTACCACTTTAAATGTTATTGCTACAAATAATCTGCCTAAGTAATCATGATCCAACTTTTATAGTCGCTAATCGCTATTTCTATGTTGGGAACATACACAAAAAATCTTTAGTTTTAATAAAACTAGTCGTTCGCTGCGAACGTAGACCTCGCGACTATTAAAATAACATAATTCAGTTCCCTAAATAAAATCTAGATGGCGTTATCCAAAGTTAGAACACGCTATGGTTTCGTTTGCTACATAATCGTGGACGTTTTTATTAATATTTCAAAAACTACTGAACCGATTTTGATGCCCAACGAACTTGTTGTTGTTGTTGTTGAAACAATGTGTTTCGCCCCCAACTCGATTTAGAGACCTTCGCTCGCTTCGCTCGCTCGGTCAATTAGAGACCTTCGCTCGCTTCGCTCGCTCGGTCAATAAGGAAGGGCATGCTATCGCGGGCTTTTGCTCTATAATGCAATGTTGGTATTTTTATATTTTGTTAGGTATCTTTAAAATTACCGAACAGATTTAGACGTGTTTAAAATGGGACCAACTTGGGTATATATCATTACGAATAAAAAAACAATTTCGGAAATCAGTCCACTGTAGGCGGAGAAATCGGCGAACATACATAAAAAAAAAACATACATACATCGAAACATATAACCTCCTCCTTTTTTGGGAAGTCGGTTGAAAAGTAGGATTGATTTCAGATTTACTAATTACAAGCTTTTGCTCGCGTGAATTTCTCACGGGAACAGTGCTTTTGCCCGGGATGAAAGGTACCCTATGTTCTTCTCAGTACTTCGAACTATGTGTATGCAAATTTCAGGAAGATTGGTTCAGTAGATGAAGCGTGAAGAGGTAACAAACAAACCAAGTAAGTACATTGAGACTGACCGTGTCAAATGCTACCTTCAGTATGGTGATTGACATTTGACACGAAAACGAACAAACTTAGATTATATTACCAGTCGACCGTCATTAGAATGCTGGTGCCGAATCATTGACATAACTTATCTCGTTACAACTTTTAAAGATGCAAGACACCGTGTTTCAAGCTTTTGCAAAAGTTTTTAATAACTTTCAACTATTTTTAAAGAGGCATTGGCATAACCTGAAAGTCTCGTCTGCGCCATATAAAGGCACTGAATAATCTTAGTCATAGGATAGATTTTCTAATATCATTAGTTTTCATGTCATTTTTCTAATACATATTATAAATGTAAAGTTTAAATGTAAGTGTGGATGTTTGGTCATTCAATCGCGCAAAATCTACTGAATAGATTTCGGTAAAATTTATTACACGGGAAGAATACCTGGAAACGCACTTTGAGTATCTATTATCCCAAAATTCCCATATGAGCGGAGCTCCGGGGCGCAGCTAGTAAATTATAATCATGTTATTTGTTTAACAAAGACAAAGGCACGCAGTAAACATTATTATTAATAAACATGGAATCTTTCGGAATGACTGTCTGATAAATGAGAACTTAATACGAAATAAAACCCCGACTACCGAATAACAAAGCCGCAAACCACTAACCACAAAACCGAAACACTAGGTAGGTATGAATTCAGCGTCCCAATTCTGCAACAAATTGAGTGACGGTTGCCCTCTCAAGTCGTTTTGTCTTCTTTTAGCGAGCTTTTAACTTGCGTGTTAGTGTGGGTCACATATTTGAAGCCAAAATAGAAGCTCTCTAATCCCAGTTGAACACATGATTCAGCTCCGATGACAATGCGTTTTGATGGTAAGCATGACCCGATGGCACACCCAGGATCGGATCCCAACGGGGGAACTCCTCAATAATGGTGAATACGGAAGACATATTTAAAAACATATATCTGAGTGAGGTCACTCAGATGTTTATGTGATTCCGAATATGTTGTCTTCATGGTAAGATCTCACTCAGGTGACAATAAAAGCTTGTCCTAAAAGTTAACTGTTTGTCAAAACTTATTTAGGGTTTGCTTCAAAGGACGGCTGTTTAGCAAACACTAAAGGTCAAGTTACCTTCTTGTGGACACAGTTTTATGTAGCGACTATAAACCGCGACCTTTATCGCTACATTTCTTCGCGAAATAAACCGGTCGAGTCCGACACGCGAGATATATCTCCGGCCTTTTATTGGCGACGAATAAAGTGATTTAGAAAGTTCACAACTTCATGCAAACAAACATCTATAGCTTAAACAAGTTTACTACTTACAACTACAGTAGTTACAACATGTTTAAATCAACAATGAACAGTGGTCACTTTGCAAAAGTTTTAAACTTCAAGGACGATATTATGCATATCGATTCGGCGAAGCGAACGGACATCGAACTGCGGATCGGGTTTAAAAATAGCGGCCGGCGGCGACCGGTGTCGGCGGCAACACCGGTCAGACTGGTACGAGTCACATGCGTTTGTTTACTATCGGACGATCGAGGACTGCAGCGGCCTCTGCCGACGTCTGTGGAGGATGTTGAGGAACTAGGAACTACTTACGGCGGATGCCCCAGTCCATGACGGGGAGCGGCGCGCGGCGCGGCGTCTGTGGCGAGACTGCCGCGTCCTCCGTTCCCGCGGATTCCCTATGGTTACAGCTAAGTGGGTTGGCACAGGAGACGTTGCTTCACATGTCTCTTCGATAAACTTTGAACGACTTCCAACTTGCACCTACAAATCAAACTTTTTTCGCTTTTCCAAGGGTAGGAACTTTGTAACTCCAATTCCGAAAGCTTTTTTGGGCGGTTAGTTATATAGGTTGATGAATTGGGTAACCTGAGAAAGTCTGTTGGTTAAATAAAACATGTGTTACTCACAAGCAATAAAGGTTGAGTGGATTGTGCAATAAGGTAACTGTAAAAAGCAGTACCATTGATGAAATGGAGATCATTGTTGAAAAGGAAGCCTGAACCAGCCATTGTCGACGAAGCCAATAAGAGATATCATGTATTCTACGTCGAGCAAATAAAGAAACTTCGCATTTGCATATCAAAAGATACGAGATAAATCGTCGAATTTTCCCAATAAATGGAAATGTTTGTGGAGTTGGCTCGGTATAGAGTAGACATAAATATCGAGACAAAGCCACAGGATTCTATCAGATGAATTTAAACTCAGTACTTTTATTATTTGCAAAAACAATGTATGGATAGTACGGGGCTTTCGCAATTTTTGTTGATTTATGGTGGGTATTGTTGATTGTACGCATTGTCCTTTGACTTGCTCTGCTCATGTTATAACGCTGACAACCTAAGAAGACGTAAGCAACAACGCTTTGACAATAAAATTTAGGTAGCACAAAAAGAATATCTAACGTGACCATTCGTCCGGCTTTGGGGGATATTGTCCCGCTTTCAAGTTGTCTGTCCGGCTGTCCTCAGCAATAGAGTAGAAATCATTTATGCAAGAGCAAAAACGTACCGCTTACAATTATATTTTTTTTGGTTTGTGCGTACGGTCAAAAATTAAAGCTCATTCAACAAAGTCTTATGACACAATAACGAAAACTTATTTCGAAATGAGTGTGTGACGAAAAACAATACTCATTCCACGTCCCGCTCTGACTAAGAAAAATAGCCACGTTAAAAGTATCGTAGTTTTCCTCTTTGCAATAAAAACGAAACTGTGTATTTATCTCCTCTGCCTCGGGACAGATTCAGAGATGAAAAGATACTGCAATCGCAGGAGTTCGTTTCCCGGCGGGAATTAGATCGCAGTTTATGAGACCATGAAACTCTTTATTACCTACACTGGAGTTTGTGTAAACCCCGGATTAAGCGACAGAGATGGCAGTGGTTTGACAAAACTGGACTTTATATTTTTCTTTTAGTTTTTTACGAAACATTATTTACTTGTCTGGGAGCAAAGAAAAACAAAGAATGTGTACAGCCTTCTCTTCCCACTCAGTATTTCTCGATTACGCCAACCAAAAAGCCATCCAGCTAATCGTGAGTGCGGGGTAGATAGAGCCAGGAGTTCGAGTATCTATCTACCCTGTAAGTGATAAATTCATTATCTTTATTGTCACCTGAGTGACCTAAAGGCATTTAAAGTATAATAAAAACATGTCCGTTATGAGATCATGTTTTTTTTGTTGTTGAAGGTTTCGCTCATCTCGGGAGTTGATCTTGGATTCAGGATCAGTCCAAGCTTGTCAGAAACTTGAATTTTTATCAGAACTAAAGCAGAATTCATCAAATTTCTTTTCTCAAACGTTAAAAGAAGAATTACAACAGGATATTATGCTAACTTGGCTTCCGTAACTTGACCCAATCTAACACACTATCACGGCAAATTAAATAAAATCTTCAATTTCAGCTCCATTTCCACTCATCAGAAACTAGACGCTTGAAAATGAGTCGGACCAGTACTGCGCAGCACTAGACGAAAATGGCAATTTTTGCAGACAAGCCAAATTGGTTTACTTTGTACTGACCCAAGTAATTAATCCCTTGTGTTTAGTTTCCCACGTTCCGATAACGATAGACGACGACGATCCCAACGATTAGAAATAGGGACAGACTGATGAACCCACTCGTAGACATGTAAAAAATTGATTTTTCAGCAAATATACTTGGAATTTCATAGGACTTTATTAAATTTCGCAACATTTCTGCCGTCCTAAATAATTACAAACTTAACACACTTTATTCTATATGAGATACCTAGACCTAAAATCAAAATTACGTCATTTATACATACTTAACTTACAAATACAAAAGTGGGTTAGACAGCACAAATATTTTATTACAAACCCATCCGAGCTTTAACATTAACCCCGGCTTTTATCTTAACATGGCGTCGTCAAGCGTCTCAATAAAATCTAAGCCAGTGTTCGCCACTAACATGAGATAGTTATAAGCCAAGCTACGTTATAAAGCTTCTCCATATGACACCAGTGTTAGTCTCGCACTTGAGGGAGTATCCAATATAAGTTCTAGTGTCTCTATAAATCTAACACCACTGAGACACAAACACTTAAGGGAGTATAGAACAATCTAGAAATTCATTGGAAATTCGCTGCTATTACCACCGACTAAAGGTCCATGCTACTTGACATGTATTTGAGTGTACCTAATATACGCTAGGCTGTATCCCAATTAGCCAGGCCAAAGGTCAGTGTCAACGACACCACTCGCAGACAAGTACGTGCTTACCCTGAAATAATGTCGGCCGGAGCTCTGTACAGCTGTCATGAGCATGACCCCCTATCCCACCGAATCCTAATCTCAGGGGGGCAGGTTACTCTGTATCTGACTGAACGTACAGTGCGACAAGGATCATTTGACACGCGGTATGTAAGCGGACTAATGTGTAAGCTATAAAAAATAGTAGGCTAACGTCAACTACAAGTCAAGTTACCCTCAGGCCTCTATGCGGTGGTAATAGTGACGAATTCTCAATGAATTCAAGTCCTATGCTGTCAACCGTACTGTAGAGCCTAATAACTTTTAATATAATAACCTAGCTAGAGACTAATGACGTCTAATGAGATTGTTTCATCGTTTCTTCTTAGCAGTCTGTTGCTTGATTAATTTATGATGTAAAATGGCGGGTAAAGTATCTGTGAAGGCCCAGTTTTTAAATTAAAGCATTATCATTATTTAGCAGTAATTATTAGGTACCTATTTGTCATTTTCCATCCCATGTCCTCTTAAGAAAAATAATTTTGGAAGACTCGGCGTCTTCTAAGGCCTGGCCCATTATCTTTTTACAATATGGTGCATGTGACAGCCATGACCCACCAATTAATTAATTTTCAAAGATAAACAAAAACGCATCTCTACTTCTTGAAAGTATTAAGTGGCACATTGTTTTGACACGACCCCCCTAAAATTTTAATAAAAAAAGTAAACTAGACAAGCTTTTCTAATCTTAAAAGATATTTCCAATATAAGTATTTATGAAGTATACCGTCTTTTACATCGTAATTTTCTAGACTGATTAGTTTTTGATGGATTAGTCGATTAAGAAGTGTCATCAGCTTTCATTAATTAATTTAATTTCTGAATTCTGTGTACGCAATGCGATATGATTAGTTAGATCTTATAAAGCCATACTAATAATATAAATGTGAAAGTGTGTCTGTTTGTCCTTGAGAGTGACATTGTACCGCTAGTTAGATATAAAGATCCCTGGTCTGACGACAAATCTCTAAAATTAAACAAAATGTCGCGCACAAAACTTACGTGACTTTTATTTCTCTTCCAGTACAACAGCGCCACTCCGTCTCCCCTCGGAATTAGCTACTTATATGTAAAGTGACAATTTCTTGTTCGCAGCGGGATACTTTTTGTGAATGACGTCACACTAATCTTAACTAATATTATAAATGCGAAAGTGAGTTTGTTTGTAACCTATTCACACTTTATCTACTTAACCAATCTTCCTGAAATTTCGTATACACATAGTTAGAAGTACAGAGAAGAGAATAGGGAATCTCTCATCCCGGAAAAAAACACTGTTTCCGTGGGAAATTCACGCGAAGCCGCGGGCAAAAGCTAGTATTATAAATAGGAAAGTTTAGTTATGTTTTAGGATGATGAGGACGATAAAGATGTCTGATAATTATCAAACATAACAGTGATTTAATATAATCAATCACGAAAAATCTATTTAACGGAATTCGATGAAAGGTACACGTGTAGAAAAATACCTGGAAAAGCACATAAGGCCGAAATACCCACAGAAGCGGACCCCGGGGTGCAAATACCTAGTTTGATATATAAATAAATACAGTTCAAATATATATAAAATACCTACTTACATGTAATTAAAAGTGGGACCTTTTTTGCTCTCGTTAGATCGGGACAGGCAGAGTAAAAGCAAATCAATCCCGCCCAAAGTAGGACGTATGGTCACCTTAGCTATTTAGCTTTACGACAACGTTCATGTTCCATACAATCAGGGCTTGCTAACCTGGTTAAAATTCTAAACCAGCTCACTCGATGCGCCATACATTTAAAAAAAGAGCGTTTTAAATCAGTTACGGTTGAGCAAAACCATATATTATTTCTGGTTATGTTCAAAGCGCGATATCATTTCAGTTCCTGTTCAAAATACCGGAAAGACCCAAAACTTTTCGCTCTTTTCGACGATCGTGCTCTATCTCGCTCTAACTATGATTATTTCTCACTCTCGCTCGATATAAATCTAACCAATCTACACGTTGAGACTTGCAAATGCGTAAGTGAGATAAAACGTTGAGCGATATACCCGTCCTTGTCACTCGCCTGCGCGGGATTAACCAGGTAATTTCCGCTCGCGAGACCGATTCAAAAGGGTTTTCACTCCGATCGTAATGGCCCGAGCGTTACTGCGTAACCAGGTCAAAACACTTATTTTTTAGGTTTTTTATTAACCGGTTTCAAGCCCTGCATACAATAACCGCGCGAATTAGTTTTATGAATATGATGGCTGTCATGGTAAGTAATTATAACTACTATAACGCTGTCTGGTAGAAAAACGTGACGTCATTCAAAATTATACAAAACATTTCTGTTACAAACTTTTATTGAACAGAAACGACCGGGGGCCGATTCCACTTATTACAAATGTCGATAACGTGTCTCAATTGTGTCTCACTCAAGAGCCAGAGAAATTGAAATAAAGTGACAAGATCTCTGTAAGACTTCTATGTTTTATAACGATTTCTTTGGCTTTTGAGACACAACTGAGGCATGTTTGTAATTTGTAGAATCCAGGGCTAGACTCCATGTCTGTTTGTTTGTAATAACTTTATTAATTTACTTGCAAACTTTATAATTTTAAAAAGGTAAACTTACAACATGGTGGACTTATCTCAGGTAGGGTCTCTTTCAGTCAACCAGCAATAGATCGAGCGTAAATCAGGGGCACGGCAGTGCCCCCGCCAAGTCGAGCGCGAAGCAAACACTGCCGTACCATCCTTTACTGGAACCATTTCGCCGTATTTTCAGGCCCCTATTTGAGAACCTCTGGATAAGACCAGAACGAAGAAATTTTCGTCATCCAGTAAGCTATTATCACATACTTAAAATCCAAAATTTCAAGTCTGTAGGTCATTTAGTTCCGAAGTTAAGCGAAAGCAAAGTTTCGCATTTTCGACACTCACTCACTCATGATCATCAAAATAGAACTAGTACTTCCCATAAACTCAGAGAGCTGAAATTTGGTACAGAGTTAGGTTTTAATGGCCACATAAAGGGAAAACTATAAAAACTAGGATAATCGAAGATCTGGAGTACCTGGTGACCCTGATTAGAAAACACAAGAGCCCAACCAAACTATTAGAGATCGACATACCGCCTTTACAAAAAATATTCAACTTGGTGGGCCGCTTCATTTGATGTCAAAAATCGAAGGTCTGAAGTATCTCATGAAGAACCCTCAGCTGGTCTCAGCTGTATTAGAGATTACCATATCTCTATGGCAACGCCCCCTTCTATTGCTACATAAAAAATCGACTGTCATTGCAAAAGTCCAGCGTAGAGGGACACATCTTCTTATTTAATCTAGCCTATAGCGTCCCACTTTTTAGCGAATGTCTCCCCTTCTGCTTAATCATAATAAAAGAGTAATTAGGGACAGTTTTATTAGTTTTATTACTACCATAATAATTACATTTTTATTTTTAGTGCTTCTTCATCTAAGTATTAGTTATAGTGCTTCTCCATCGGATTCTGTCCTGGGCAATGCACTTTGCTTCCGACCAGGAGAGAACGACTGCCTTTCCGCTGCAACGGTACGCCGCCGCCAGGTTTGCTTGGGTAAAACGTACATAATATCTCGATGGGGTCAACCAACTTTTCTCTTGTCCTGTGGTATCAACTCGAGAGCTTGCCTAGTATATGGGTATCTTCGAAGCGTGTGGCCGATCTATAGCGTTGCACATTTCCCAGAGCTCACGCTTGGAGATGATCTCTGGCCAGAAAATGCCAAGTATTTGCCATACGCGTCACCTCTATAATACATTATAACGCAAAGTATTTGCCATACGCGTTACCTCTATAATACATTATAACAGACATATTCAGTGAGATATTGTACCAAGTTGTATTTCGATTGTACTTAAAAGACAATTTTTTCGTTGTTATCTGTTTTCATTTTGCTTTTAAGAGTTGCCCGCTTCTTCAAAAATTACCCTAAGTTCAGTATGAACAAGTTCAGTATAAAATTGAAAATATTATGCCTCCTAATGCTTGATGACGAAAATAAGGTTATCAACTTGCATGAGGCGCCAATTATGTCGAAAATTGGTAATGATTATGGTGGTTTAAATGATATTGTTACATTTAAATTGTCAAAGTGCTGAGGAATGAATAAAAATACTCATCAAGTATATTTTGACCCTTAATTTAGGGCTCAACCCTCAATTTGATAACACTCTCTTGTCCTGTGGTATCAACTCGAGAGCTTGCCTAGTATATGGGTATCTTCGAAGCGTGTGGCCGATCTATAGCGTTGCACATTTCCCAGAGCTCACGCTTGGAGATGATCTCTGGCCAGAAAATGCCAAGTATTTGCCATACGCGTTACCTCTATAATACATTATAATGCAAAGTATTTGCTATACGCGTTACCTCTATAATACATTATAACAGACATATTCATCGAGATATTGTACCAAGTTGTATTTCGATTGTACTTAAAAGACAATTTTTTCGTTGTTGTCTGTTTTCATTTTGCTTTTTAAGAGTTGCCCGCTTCTTCAAAAATTACCCTAAGTTCAGTATGAACAAGTTTAGTATAAAATTAAAAATATTATGCCTCCTAATGCTTGATGACGAAAATAAGGTTATCAACTTGCATGAGGCCCCAATTATGTCGAAAATTGGTAATGATTATGGTGGTTTAAATGATATTGTTACATTTAAATTGTCAAAGTGCTGAGGAATGAATAAAAATACTCATCAAGTATATTTTGACCCTTAATTTAGGGCTTAAACCATCAATTTGATCACACTGATCAAGTGTCAAATAAAAATATCCCTACATATCAAATTAAATATTATTTACTTTTGTTTGGGGTAAGCCACAAGTTGGAAACCCTGCTCGTTGTTTGTAATAAACTTGTTGATGTTTATTAAATCTAAGCATTGCATTGAGCGTGTGCTGTGCCGTGAATAGCAGGCCTTTGTTTTGCCTGCTGGCAACATTGCGCGGACGGCTTCCGGCCGTCGACATTCAGTCGTCCTTGGAACGCGCGCGCACGAGGCCGTGTCGCAGGAAATATCGCGGTGATATAGCCACCATCTTGGGTTGTTGCATTTTGAAGCCGCGCGGCGTGGCGTTAATTTTGTTTGTAATAACTGATTTGAGTTATAATTGTGAGCTTCCTTTTGTTAAATAACTATTGAACGTTCGTGTTTGTGAAAAACCCTGTTATTATGACTGTTTCTTGTGAGATGCGAAACGTGGTTGCCTGGAGGCGCCGAATCCCGTCGCCGAGTGGAACTGCTGGAAGAAACCTACGTATTTATTCTGGGGAAGAGATCTCGGGGTAGGTTGGGTGTTTAGGGACCGCATCCACTTCCGAAGACACTCGAAGTTGGATCTGAAGATTAAGAAGATTCAGTTTGGTAAGTGGTTTGAATTTTAGTTACTTAGTTATTAGTACATAGGGTTCTATAGCTCCCTTTATAAGCTATAGTGGTAGCAGACTGCGTATAGGTTAGGTTTTAGGCTCTAGTCGGACAGACGCAGTGCCGTATATAATCTTTACCGTCGGGTATCATCGGGCTTTTTGGGGACCTATAGGTCTCCACTTAAAATCTGGTCTTTTTCGGTGAAGAGGTTCACGGCGCTTCGTTTGTCCGGATTCTCTGCGCACATTTTCTGGCAGCAGAGCGTAGTTGCTCTGCACATTTTCTGGTAGCAGAGCGTAGTTTATCTACCCTCTATTTGTTCGTTTGTAAAAAATAATTAATTGTTTGTAAAAATTATTAGATTTTTCTTAGTTTGTTTGTATAAGAATATTTGTAACCTTTTTTGTATTTGTTTGCGGTTTGTACCGTGCGTTCCGGGTTTGTGCCATTCTCATACCTACCGCGGTTTTTCGTGTTGTTGCTTGATTTTGTTTTTTATTTACCTTTTGTTATTTTTTGTTTGTGACTTGACGCGATGGCGAAGGTCCCCAATGCTAAGGCGACACTCGCCAACGAATTGAGATGGTTTGTGACGGCCGGTGGACTCCTGTCCCGGAAGGACAGGGAGGCCGCTATACTGGAAAGAGCGGATCAGCTCCGCTCACGATTGAACAACGCGGAAGCGGCCATGGTGGCGCTTACCGAAGCCGACCTTACCCCGGAGGTCTACGCAGGTCACGTGGCGGACCTGGACCAGATCCTGAGTCTGCACGATGACATCGTGGAGGCGGCGGCCGCAATAAGGGCGAGACAGGCTGGCGGACCAGCCCCTCGCACACCTGTTAGACAGGAAGGACCAGCGGTTACTGGTCGGCTCCCCACCCTTCAGCTGTCCCACTTTGGGGGTAGGATGGAGGAGTGGGTGGCATATAAAAATATGTTTGAGTCCCTGGTCGTAGCACGACAGGATTTGTCGAAGGCCCAGAAGATGGCCTACCTCCTCTCCACTCTTGAGGGTGAAGCGCGGTCGCTCATCCAGCACCTCCGGGTGGAGGACGACCAGTACGACACGGCCTGGGAGTTATTGAACTCCCGCTACCAAAACTTACGTTTGTTAGCGGATGCGCACGCCGCACAGTTGATGGCCCTGCCCAAGGTGGCCAACAGGGCACAGTTGCGCCTGCAGTTGCTCACGCCCGTTACAGTGGCCTGTAACGCGCTCCGCACACTGGGGCTGCCGGTGGACTAATGGTCCTTTTTGCTGGTGCACATTGTATTGGGCAAATTACCCAATGACATCCGCTCGCGATTTGAGCGCGAGAATGCGGAACGGGATAGCACCACCCTACCAACATTCACTGACTTGGTGAAGTTTTTGGAGTTTGAGGCACGGGCTGCTGAGAATACCATGACGGACTCAGCGCCATCCAGAGCGCCTGAACGTAGGCCCTTGGAACCCTCATGGCGAGGGAAGCCCCAACAGGGAAGACAACCGCCACCGCGTGGAGCTGGTGCGCGGGTTGCACACACGGCAGCAGTCGCGAGGGACGCGGACTGCCTGCAATGTGGTCGGATGGGCCACAGCCTGCTGCAATGCAGGGACTGGCAGAGACTGCCAGTACAAGATCGGCGCCGCATGGCAAAGCGGCATGAACTTTGCTTTTATTGTTTGGGCGGTCACTATGCACGTGACTGTCCCAGGGCCATACCATGCAGTGCATGCCGTGGGCGGCACCACGCGATGCTCTGCATGAACCGGAACGGGGATGGCCCCCGGATGTTGAGGCAGGGGTCCCCTATGGGCGGGGGCGCTCCTGCGCGAAGCCCTCCACCATCGGACGGAGGACGCGGCTTCGCTCGTCGCACCCCCCTCGGGACCCGGGGTCGCGTACCTGCGCGGGCCTTGGCGGACCGGGACCACGCGCCCCAAGGTCATGGCCAGTATGTAGCTGGCCAGGCCCCGGATAGGGCCCCCATGGGCGGGGGCCCTAGATCGGACGTGAGAGTGGGGACACCCCCCTCCACGCGGGTTACCAATACCCAACACATGCAGCCGCAGCGGTTTTCTCCGCCGCTGCACGAGTACCCACGGCTGGAGTACCACCCGCCGTACTATAGGTATGGCCGGGCCGCGGGTTATGCCCCCTCAGATGGGGATGTGCACTCGCCCGCCATATTATCCGGGTCAGTGGCGCGCCCCTGGTTTGGAGAGAGTGGGGAGCCCGTAACTAGCTTGCTCCCTTGCTGGGACAGAGCCGCGGACGGTTCTGCTCCCTACCGCGGTGGTCCGCGTATGGGGTCGTGGGGGAAGCCATTAATTTGAGAGCTCTGTTGGACTCAGGGGCTCAAAGCAGTTTGGTTACCACTCGAGTGGCACGCCAGTTAGGTTTAGTCGTGGAAGACTCGCCTGTGCCACTTCTTGGAGTTGGTGGCATACAGGTGAAGTGTCTGACGGGCCAGACACTTGTCACCTTTTCTTCGCTGAAGTCCTCCACAATGAGGATCACGACTTCGGCTATGGTAATGGATACCATTGCGGGTTGGCACCCCTCGACAGACATACCGCCGGGTGTGTTGTCTTTGGTTTCGGGTCTGGATTTGGCCGACCCCTTTGTTTTTCATCCCGGCCCAGTGGACTTGCTCCTGGGCTCGGACGTATTGGGTTGGATTTTGTTGGGTACCCAGAAAGCTCTGGGTTCGTCTTCACTGATGGCAGTGTCTACTATCTTTGGTTTCGCCCTGATGGGCCCTGTGTTTGATAATGGCACCGCGGAGGAGCCACCGGTCGTCGCATCAGCGTCCTTGGCCAAGACCATGCAAAGGTTTTGGGAGGTGGAGGAGCCACCTATGAGTTCCAGGATGGATCCGGAACACGCTGAGTGCGAAGCCCTTTTTCGATCGACCACGGAGAGGTTGCCCTCCGGTCGGTTTGTAACTAGGTTACCTTTTGTTGCCTCTCGTCCTAGCCTAGGGCAAAGTAGGGCGCTTGCGGAGAAACGACTGCTGTCCATGGAGCGACGTATGCAGCGTGACCACGTACTTCGCGATAAATATATTGAATTTATGCGCGAGTACGAGGATTTGGGTCACATATCTCCGGCTCGAGTTGATTGGAGCTCAACTGAGCATTATTTTTTGCCCCACCACGCGGTGGTGAAGGCCTCAACGGGCAAGTTGCGGACTGTCTTTGATGGGTCCGCACCCACTTCGAACGGAGTTTCGTTGAATCTATGTTTGCATTCAGGTCCCAAATTGCATAGGGACATAATTGACATCATCTTGAACTTTAGAAGACATCAAGTGGTTTTTGGTGCGGACATCCGGATGATGTTCCGCCAGACAGTCATACATCCTGAAGACAGGCGATTCCAGTTGATACTCTGGCGTGAGCGCCCTGAGGATCCTGTGACGGTGTATGAACTCAACACAAACACGTATGGTTTGAAATCTAGTCCCTATATCGCCATCAGATCATTGCTTGAATTGGCAGAGCGGGAACGGATCCGCTTTCCCCGTGGGGCTTCCGTGCTGTCACGTGACTTGTATGTAGATGACGTGTGCACCGGAGCCCAAAGTATTGAGGAGGCCCTCCTACTGCGGGACGAATTGATTGAAATATTGAAAACGGGTGGCTATGAGCTACGTAAGTGGTTGTCTAATGAGCCTAAAGTTCTAGAAGGGATCCCGGAGGATCACCAACAGAACCCTCACCTGTTTGAGGATGTGGATGATCCCAACAGGATAGCGGTGCTGGGCATGCAGTACCAGCCGCTAACCGATATTTTTACATTCCAAGTGGACTTGGAAATACCAAAGGTCTGGACTAAGAGAACGGTGTTGTCAGTAATAGCTCGTATGTTTGATCCAAGCGGTTGGATCAGTCCAGTAATATTCTCTGCGAAGTGTCTTCTTCAGAGACTTTGGACTTTGGGCGTCTCGTGGGACGAGCCGCTGTTTGGCTCTCCATTGGATGATTGGCTCGAGTTGTTTTCATCGATTAAGGAAGTCAATCGGATTGCCTTGCCTCGTCGAATATTGCCCCCTGGGAAATATCGAGCCAGCCTGCATGGCTTTTGTGACGCGTCGGAGCGAGGCTACGCCGCGTCAGTCTATATGCGGACAGTTGACGCCGATGGCCGGGTCAATGTCTCGCTTTTGTTAGGGAAGAGCAAGGTCGCCCCCATCAGGACTAGGCTGACTATTCCCAAGCTTGAGTTGAGTGGAGCTCACCTTCTCTCTAAATTGTTGCATCACGTTGCATGTGAGCTGGCGGCCACGGTCGAGATACGGGACATCTTCGCCTGGTCGGATAGCCAGGTCGCGCTTGCATGGTTGCGCGCGGCCCCACATACCTTTGAGGTTTTTGTGGGAAATCGGGTTTCCCAAATCCAGAATATCGGAATTGATATAACATGGAGACATGTGCCGGGAGAGCTTTAACCCAGCGGACTGTGCCTCCCGAGGTTGTACGGCACCAGAATTGGTGTCACACCCGCTCTGGTGGGGTCCAGAGTGGCTGATGGGATCAGAAACTTCTTGGCCTGTCTGTCAGACAGATGTTACTTCTTTGAGTTTGACTGGGCTCCGTGTACATGCTGTAGTCGCTGAGACGACGTCGGAGCCGGATTGGCTACTTGCTCGGTATAGCAGCTTGGATAAGCTTCTGGGTGTTACCAGTTGGATTAAGCGTTTCATACATAATTGTAGAAACCCACAGGCAAAGCGGTTGGAGCCGATTGCAGGTGCAGAAGAGCGCCGGAGCGCATTGTTGCATTGGGTCCGTGTCGTGCAGACCGGACGGTTTGAGTCAGAGCTTGTATCTTGCGCGACGGACGCGCTAAGTTGAAGGGCGCGGTCGCTCGTTTGAACCCGTACATCGACTCGGATGGGCTTCTTCGGGTTGGAGGCAGGCTCCGGAAGGCGGATCTTCCATATGAGACTCGCCATCCTCTGTTGTTGCCCAAGGGCGGACCCTTGGTGCAGCTTTTGGTGTCTGATCGACACATTCGTAACGCCCATGCTGGGTGCAATGCTTTGTTGGCTATTTTGCAACGCGAGTTTTGGATTTTGTCTGCCCGAAGAGCAATCCGTAGTGTCCTGTTTCGATGTATTGCATGTTATAGGTTGAAGGCATCCACGATGCAACCACAGATGGGTGATTTGCCCGCTGATCGAATCCGACCTTCGAGGCCGTTTGACGGCGTTGGAACCGATTTTGCCGGTCCCTTTTCGATCAAGGCTTCTCCCTTTCGTAATGCCCGTATTGTGAAGGGCTATTTGTGTGTATTTGTTTGTTTGGCCACCAAGGCTGTCCATTTGGAGGTGGTATCGGCTCTGACTACGGGGCCTTCGTCGCCGCGTTGGATCGCTTTGTTTCGCGTCGAGGTCTACCTTCCCTTATTAGGTCTGATAATGGCACAAACTATAAGGGAACTGTAAATTATCTTAAGGATGTTTCTGTGTTTATTGATAAAAATTGTACTAGTTTAAGTCAAATTGCTGCTCAAAGGGGAATAACCTGGAAGTTTAGTCCCCCAAGTTGCCCCCATTGGGGAGGGATTTTTGAAGCGGCTGTGAAATCCGCAAAGACCCACCTCCGCCGCATTATCGGAGAAACGGCTCTAACTTTTGAAGAGCTGGCTACAGTGTTTTGTAAAGTTGAGGCGGTCCTCAACTCTCGTCCTCTCTGTCCGCTATCTCCAGATCCAAATGACTTGGAAGCTCTCACCCCTGGTCATTTTTTGGTGGAGGGCCTTTGAATGCCCTGCCCGAATACCCGTGGAAGGACGAACGCGTATATCGGTTGTCGCGTTTTCAAATGTTGCAGCAAATGAGCCAGGACTTTTGGCGTCGCTGGTCGCTTGAATATTTGCATTTGCTGCAGCAAAGAGTGAAGTGGACAGACAGGACTGAGCCTCCCAGGGAGGGTGATTTAGTATTGTTAAAAGAGGCAAATTTGCCCTCATTGCTTTGGCGACGAGCTCGCATATTACGTTTGATTCTTGGCGGAGATGGCACTCCGCGTGTGGCTGAGGTGTTAGTCGACGGTTCGATTTTAAGGAGAGCTGTGACCTCTCTCGCCCGCCTTCCCGTAGAGTAAGCTAGCGGTCTGCTTCTCAGACCGGGACGGGGGATGTTTGTAATAAACTTGTTGATGTTTATTAAATCTAAGCATTGCATTGAGCGTGTGCTGTGCCGTGAATAGCAGGCCTTTGTTTTGCCTGCTGGCAACATTGCGCGGACGGCTTCCGGCCGTCGACATTCAGTCGTCCTTGGAACGCGCGCGCACGAGGCCGTGTCGCAGGAAATATCGCGGTGATATAGCCACCATCTTGGGTTGTTGCATTTTGGCCGCGCGGCGTGGCGTTAATTTTGTTTGTAATAACTGATTTGAGTTATAATTGTGAGCTTCCTTTTGTTAAATAACTATTGAACGTTCGTGTTTGTGAAAAACCCTGTTATTGTGACTGTTTCTTGTGAGATGCGAAACGTGGTTGCCTGGAGGCGCCGAATCCCGTCGCCGAGTGGAACTGCTGGAAGAAACCTACGTATTTATTCTGGGGAAGAGATCTCGGGGTAGGTTGGGTGTTTAGGGACCGCATCCACTTCCGAAGACACTCGAAGTTGGATCTGAAGATTAAGAAGATTCAGTTTGGTAAGTGGTTTGAATTTTAGTTACTTAGTTATTAGTACATAGGGTTCTATAGCTCCCTTTATAAGCTATAGTGGTAGCAGACTGCGTATAGGTTAGGTTTTAGGCTCTAGTCGGACAGACGCAGTGCCGTATATAATCTTTACCGTCGGGTATCATCGGGCTTTTTTGGGGACCTATAAACTTAAAATCTGGTCTTTTTCGGTGAAGAGGTTCACGGCGCTTCGTTTGTCCGGATTCTCTGCGCACATTTTCTGGCAGCAGAGCGTAGTTGTTCTGCACACTCGTGATAGGCCAAGAATGACAGACAATAACCATTTTTTTTTTTTTATTTATTTGGTCTCTGGTTTTTAGAACACTGGTTGTATTATTGCATGGGAAAAATGAAACTTCGATGAAGTTCTTATTTTTTCCTTGGAATCGAACTAATTTTCAGTTATTCTTTACAATATTCCATGGAAGTAATAAGTACTTTGTACAACAAAGTACTTACTACTTCCATGCAATAGGTATTCTGTGGAATAAATTTCTAGAACATAGACATAGGAAAAAAATCAATTAAACATTTTTTTGCTAGCTCTATGGTCTAAAATTCTAGTAACCAATCTTTATGGGTATGGTATGGTTCATCCTTCGAGCAACAAGGACTTCCGCGCGCGGACGGAGTCCGTGTTGCTCTATAGGTTCATCTCATAAATGTTGACTTCAAGAGTATAAAAGCTCAAGCTTCAGCGATCACCGAATACAACCGGCTTAGGCGTAAATACCGCGCCGATCTTACAGAAATTAAGCGGTCTAAACCTTCTAAAAGATTAAATAATAAACGCGAATGGGCAATACGAAAAACTGTTGCTTACTGTACAAGAATCAGAACCAGAAACAAGCTAATTATTTAAAAAAACACGACTGACAACTCACATAGCCTATGTCTCTCGGAGGAGTGCAGGGAATCTAACAATACCTCTAACATCGAAATCTGTTAAGCCGTTCAGGACTTATGGTGAAATAAAGAAACTTACATATATACAATACAAACATACTTACATACATACATGAACCCTGAAAACATAACACTTCTTTGTTGGCCAGTCGTGTAAAAACGAAAAGAAAGATTTGTAATAATAATAAAACTACTCCTAAAAAGAAAAAAACTGTGTCAAATAAGAAAATTTAATAAAATAAATCAATATGTCCACGTTTCTACAAAAAGAAGTGAAATCCCACCAAAAACATTCTGTAAAAAACTAGCCAAGTCTCGATGGAGCTGTTTGTTTATCTCTAAAAAGTAATGAAATCTAGACAAAGTCGTTCCAAGTCTAAGGTTCCTTACTGCGATGTCTTTATTATTATATTTAATGTTGTGTGACTTGGCTGTTGAACATTCTTTATACATTAGTGGCTTTATCAAGCCTACAATTGACTGGTTATTGAATCAACGTTTTCCAAGTGGCAATTTTCCATCGTCAATGGGTAGCGGTTCTGGCGACAGATTAGTGCAATGGTGTCATGGTTTTGTACCCCTGTGTACCATTCAACGGCCAAGTCACACAACATTAAATATAATAATAAAGACATCGCAGTAAGGAACCTTAGACTTGGAACGACTTTGTCTAGATTTCATTACTTTTTAGAGATAAACAAACAGCTCCATCGAGACTTGGCTAGTTTTTTACAGAATGTTTTTGGTGGGATATGTATTACTTTTACCAAGGCGAATAAGAAAAGACATTGCTTTTACATTTTGTATTTTAGACGGCGCGGGCGTAATTCTACTTTCATTCATCCATGTTGCTCTATCATCTACAGTTATAATATAATTGAGCTGAAGCACTCAAGTTTGAATACGTTCTCTTAAACACAATATTATACAGATTTCTGAAGAAATATAAGCCTTTGTTATGTTCGTCAAAATGGCAGGTGAAGTGTTAAAGGTAATCATAATAAAGTAAGTAAAACATCGCGGTACGTGTTTATCGCTTTTCAATGCATTAAGTTGCGAACTTAATATAACTTCGTTGGCGGTCCATCTGGTCTGGTCCGGGCCGGTCTGCTGGGATGTGGTGCGAACCAATTGTAATTTAAAATGTAATCCAACTTTAACTAACGTTATGAATGTCAGCACTGCAGTGTGATATAATGATGTTCATTTGTCACACAGACTTTTAATTTAAACTGAAATAACACCAGGATTCGTCCACATTGTTATCTATACATATAATAAAACAGTAAAAATATTTTGTCTGTACATTTAGTATTTTTGACTAAAATGGATAGAGAAACACTTAAAAAGAACAATAGAAAGCAAAATTTTTTTTTTTGAATTTCTTGTCTGTCTGTCTGTCTGTATGTATGTACGCGTTTCACGCAAAAACTACTGGACGGATTTGAATGAAACTTTTTTTATTGTATAGCTATTAAGCCTGGGCAACATATAGGCTATAATTGATTTTGAAAACTGGAACACCTGATGAAGAACCATAACAGAACAGCTAAACTATAAGAAATATCGAAATGGTGCCTAAACAAAAGTCGTTCAACCTGATGAGCATTTTCTGCTGGCGTATTTAAATTGAAGATCTGGAACATCTGATGAAGAACTGCAAGAGACCAGCTACACTATAACATATATGGAATTGGCGCCTTAGTAAAAGTCGTTCGACTTAATGAGCATTTTCTGCTGACGTATAAAAATTGAAGATCTGGAACATCTGATGAAAAGCTTCAAGAGACCAGCTACACTGTAACATATATGGAAATGGCGCCTTAGCAAAACTTGATTAGTCTGATGAGCATTTTCTGTAGGCGTATAAAAATCGAAATATAAAGATCCGAAACATCTGAAACAGTTTGGAACACAAAAAGACTTTTCATCTAAGCGAAACTCACGCGGGCGAAGCCGCGGGCGACAGCTAGTTTATCAATATATTGTAAAAATTAAGGTAGCTTTCCGAGTCTATTCGTCTCCTACAATACTAATAATGACAAGAAATACATAATTTAGGGCTAAATTTGGCTGGCACTTTCTACACGACCGAACAAAAAAGGAGTGTTATGTTTTTCAGCACAGGTTTTCATGTATGTTAGTATGTATGTAAGTTTCTTTATTCCACCATAAGTCCTGAACGGCTAAACAGATTTTGATGTGAGAGGTATTTTTAGATTCCTTGCATTCCTTCGAGTGTGAGTTATCAGTGGTGTTTTTTTATTTTTTTAATAATTAGCTTGTTCATAATGACATATGAGAACTTGGACCATATGGGAGGTTATTGTTCTTATTCTATCCAAGCCAAGGAATAGATTGAATCCTTATTAGATTTGCCATATCATGAGTGGGCTTTTGTATCTATGTCGTAATTTGATCAATGTCGAAAGAAAACGTAGAAAATTGGAATGATTGGGGTACAACGACATCTTATATTGTAAATGTGATTATGAGGATGGATATATGGATGAAGTTAAGTTAGTATACGAGTGTAGGGTAATACATGGTATAGCGCATATGTATGTAGGGAGGGTAGTATATATTATAACGTTAGTACTTCTTAGCCGTCAAATTATTAGGGTAGTCTATTTCCGTACAGGAAGACGAAGTGTGGTCAAACCAGCTGCCAGATGGTCGGACGATATTAAAAAGACGGCAGAGCCGACCTGGACCAGAATCGCCGCATCAAGATCAGAATGGAAGTCCAATCAAGAGGCATACGTTCAGCAGTGGACACAAATATGCTGAGAAGAAGATATCCACTGGAGCTTAGGCTCAGGGCGACAATTTTAAAAATTCTACTTAAAAACAGCATGGCAAAAGCTAGTATTTTTTTAATGTAACCTGTAGATGTTGTGTCCCACTACTGGGCCAAGGCCTCCCCCAGCAGAAGGAAGTGCCTTTTTTGCCCAACAGTGTAATAATCCATACTAATATTATAAATGTGAAAGTTTGGATGTGAGTTTGTGAGTTTGTGAATTTGTGAGTTTGTGAATTTGTGAGTTTGTGAGGATGTTTGTTACTCAATCACGCAAAATCTACTGGACGGATTTCGATGAAATTTGGTACAGAGGTAGATAATGACCTGGAATAGCACATAGGCTACTTTTTATCCCGGAAAAAAATGGTTCCCGTGGGCATGGGATACCAATTATAGTAACGCCATCTATTATTTGACAAAATAGACGTCATGTCAAAATGACGTTACGTCAAAGTGATGTTACGTCAAAGTGATGTTACGTCAAAGTGACGTTACGACAGCCTCCCCACTACTTCCATATAAAATGGGCCGTTGCACCGGGCGGCCGGCAGTATGCCCGGATACGTCGAGGTGTGCGGACTAATGGCACTCTGCTCAAACTTCTATATATTATGTGTGTGAAGGAACATCAATGAGTTTGTTGTGATGTACATTGCGTGCGGAGGCGGGGCGCGCAACATAGCCGTATGAGGTACACTATTTTATTTCCATTACATCTAAATTGTCATTAGATGGCGCTTTAATTAAATACTTGCCTTTAGTTCTCACGGCCTGCCACGAGATGGCACTTTACCGCAGACAAGTTCTTTCAATATTTTTTTCGCGAAGAATGTTCTTTCGAGTAATATTTTCATAAATGTTTATGTATACCATATAGTGTAGCGAAAACAGAAGCGCCACAGAATAGTAAGTAGTACTAACGTACATATCGGTCACTCACCGCCCCGCAATCATTTCAAATACCGCACCCCACCCCGCCCAGTACTTCGCTGTAGACATCACTGACACGGTTTAGGCGCGATTGGTCCAAAGTTCCAAAAAATGACCAATTCGCGGTTCGTTCAATTCGCAGTTGGTACAATTCGCGGTTGGTCTAAAAATAAACAATGTTTTCGAAATTGTAAATTTTGTGAGTGTTAAATGTTGTATATTAAGAAGCTAAGATCATATAGTTGTAGTTAGGTTTAGCTTTTTTTAGACCGCCGCGAAAGACTTTGAGGGCGGAAACGAAGTTAGGTTTGGGTTATTTTTTTTATTACTGCCAGGAAAGACTTGAAGGCAGAAAATAAGTTAGGTTCAGGTTACTCTTTATGACCCTTCGAGCAACAAGGACTTCCGCGCGCGGCACCGTGTTGCTCTATGTTATGACCACCCGGAAAGACTTTGAGGGCGGAAAGGAAGTTAGGTTCAGGTTATTTTTTTTTATTATCGCCCGGAAAGACTTGAAGGCAGAAAATAAGTTAGGTTCAGGTTACTTTTTATGACCTGTTGGCACGTTTTTTTATTATTTTATATCTTTATCAATATATCTATCTATACGCTGTACAGTAACAATGAAAAGACATTGTTCATCGCCGGCTTACTGCGGACAGTTCGTTCAATAAATAAAAGTATTATCATTCATCATAATTAATTTCAAATAGATTTTCTGAATATATATTGGAGTATGAATATCTATAATTAAAATATACCATTTTGTAAGTATTTTTTGCGATTCCGTTATTAAAATCAAAGATGTCGGCCTTCACGTCTGGTCTGGGATGCCATTATCTAAAATAATATTACATTTAAATAGTTTATTTTTTATTCTTTGATGAAAGATTGGATTAATTAGGTATTTTTTTACATAATATGTTAGTTTTATTTATTAAGTACACTCATATCATTTCATATTTATATTTTTGAATGAAGAATTACGTATTTATTTCAATTTCACGCACGCAAATGACACGCACGCAAGCAACCTTACTAAATTTCATGCATACATTTATAAGCGAGTGTATAAACGGTATTTGCCTATGTAATTTTGCCTATTTGCTATTTTACCTATTTTTCAACTCGCTCCATCGTGAATAAAGTGCTAACTCACGCTCAAGCAACAGTTTCACAGGGGCGGGATAATGATTATTCCTTTCTTGCCGCGGGCGAAGCCGCGGGTAACAGCTAGTACTAAATAAATTAATATAATTCCTAATTACCCTTTTCCGGCCTTCCAATGTTTTTGCAATCGCAACAATATAGCCCTGCAGAAGAATTAACATCATTAACGAGTAATCCCGCAAACGGTCATTATTTTCTATTACGCACAGAGCCGCCCCCGCCTCCGCCCCCGCCCCGCGCATCTCTCCGGGTCTCGTTATGGTACAATCTAATTAATTATTTCAGATTTATGTTGCGGCCGCGATCTAAAGCTAAGCGGATTCGGAAATGGGTTACAATTGTAGATTTCAGCTTATATTATGCACGCGTGTTTATATCAGAGTAGATAGATATATACAACGTTTAATCAAGTACACGTAGTCGCTTTAAATATATTATAGAGTCATTAAACTTCCTACAGGAAAAAAAATACACAATGTTGACTGCACAGATAAATCAAAAATAATAATCAAAAATAATAAAGATAAAATTCGTGGAGAATATCAAACCGTAGGTTGCTTTAAAATGGCGCACAAAAAATCACTCAATATAATATTTATAATTCTACTAGCTTTTGCCCGCGGCTTCGCCCGCGTGAATTTCCCACGGGAACAGTGCTTTTTCCCGGGATTAAAAGTAGCCTATGTGCTATTCCAGGTCATTATCTACCTCTGTACCAAATTTCATCGAAATCCGTCCAGTAGATTTTGCGTGATTGAGTAACAAACATCCTCACAAACTCACAAACTCACAAATTCACAAACTCACAAACTCACATCCAAACTTTCGCATTTATAATATTAGTATGGATGCACAGATAAATCAAAAATAATAATCAAAAATAATAAAGATAAAATTCGTGGAGAATATTAAACCATAGGTTGCTTTAAAATGGCGCACAAAAAAAATCACTCAATATAATATTTATAATTAGACTTGCACAGAGATATTGTTGTGTGTTTGTTTATATTTAAGCGCATACGAGTGGCTTAATTTTGTCGCGTAGATATTAATAAATTTACATTAAAACCCAGACTCGCCGGACAAATATACCCAGTCTAAAGAACAGTCAAGTCTATTTCAGTTAAGACTAGCTAATGAACCGCGGTTCCGCCTGCAACTGCAATCTAAATAGATTTCCTCGCGAAGGACAACACTCCGTTGTTATGGTCGCGTGCTTCACTTGTGTTATTGCTATTGTTTGTGTAAGGATGTCAGGGAGAATTAAATATAACTTAATGTTCATTGTAAATCATATTGCTAATATTAAAAATGGAGATGGTCCCTTAAAAAGGGAGATATTAGGAGCACCCATAACCGGAGAGCATGTATGAAGAGAGTTATGAGTGAAGAGAGATCTGTCAAGATCGTAGCAAGTGGAAATCGCTAGTCTCTGCCCACAGGAAAACGGCGTGATAATATGTATGTATTAATATACTATGAAAAGTCACACATCACACGAGTCTTTATCGGACGTTTTGGCGTTAATTACATCGGGCATAGTCATTTTTAAACACGATTTTAAAAACTGCCTAAGTCCTATGGGCAAACGTGAGCGTGAAAACTCAAGTCACGTTTAGTAAAAAACCGGCCAAGTGCGTGTCGGACCACGCATAAAGTAGGGTTCCGTAGTCATTTTTGGCACCGCGCTGTTTTGCATTTCTTGCATCATCATCAAAATATGTAAAAGTTTATACTGTTCTTTTGGAAAAAAGTATATATTTTTATTTTATTTATAATTTCAAAAGTATTCATCACAGGAATACCGAAACAATTTTAAATAAAAGTTTCCGCACCTGTTTCTTTACGTGAGTGATTTGAAGTTTATAGGTCCAAGACTAGAAATTACAGGGGGGACACCGTGTAAACGACTTTGGCGGGCTATATCTCGCAAATGGTAAAAAAGTGCTGATAAAAAAAGTGTCATTTTTAACGATACCCCACACAAAGGGGGTGCACTCAAAAAAATAATTCACCCCCCCTTTACATGTATGGGGAGGTACCCTTAAAAAGGGGTAATTTTAATTTTTTGTATTTTTAAAAATGAGATCTATATGTGAAGTATCCTCGAACCAAGTTACATGCAAATCAGTCCATAAACGGAGAAGATATTCTGCTGTGACAGACTAGGACGGACGGACTGAACGATCTTATAAGGGTTCCTTGTCGGACTACGGAACCCTAAAAAGACACTAGAAAATAAATGAGTTAATAAGACTAGCGGAATGGGGAACCAGAGGGGAGGCCTATGCCCAGCAGTGAGACACTTAAGGCTATTTAAAAAAAACTAGCTAATGAACTGCGGTTCCGCCTGCAACTGCAATCTAAATAGATTTCCTCGCGAAGGACAACACTTCATTGTTATGGCATCGTCGCGTGCTTCACTTGTGTTATTGCTATTGTTTGTATAAGGACGTCGGTAACGGATAAATATAAACTAGTGAAGTTTTTTATAGAATGGATAAATACACAGTTGGCAAAATTATGTTGCAATTTTTGTTTTTTATTTTTCTGTCTGTAATTAAATCTTAAGTTTATATGACAGTGATAATTAAGACCTAATGATGGATGATCCAGGCAGTTTCGTATTTCAAGGAGGAATTTTCTCAACATTTGTTTGCTCAGATATTTTTTTGTCATGTATTTAATGCACTAATATCTCCCTAACGAAAATGAAAGACAATGAATAACACACCCATAATAAACCCACGACGAAAGATCGGTCACAGAACAAGGTTGAAATAAAGTTAGCAAAATAAGACCGAAATGTTCACTTAGTTGGCAAATAAATAAATATGTAATAAGTTATTGGTAATCTCCCGACAAACCCAAATATGGAATAAACTTCCCTCAGCGGTGTTCCCGAATAGGTTCGACATTGGGGTCTTCAAGAAAAGAGCCTATCGCTTTCTCAAAAAGTCGGCAACGCATCAGTGACCTTAGGGTCATTGGTGTCTATGGACTGCGGTGATTGCTTACCATCAGGCAACCCGCATGTTCATTTGCCTACCATTCTATAAAAATAAAAATAAAACCCGATCGTCGTGGATGCCATTCTTGGGTTTGTCTAGAGAAAAAACAAATTCACATACTTATTCACATAATATAACTAGTTTTGTATTGCGCGAGGTGCAAGCACCTCGCTTGCTGTGCAGGGCAAGGCTTTTGCTCTTTGCTTTTAAAACGCAGCTCGGCCTACGGCCTCGCTTGCCCCGGCTGGAGGAGGAGCTCGCCTCTCGGATTCATATACGCAGCTCGGCCTTCGGCCTCGCTTCCTGCTGGTTGGTCCCGAATTACACATAACTGCGAGTAGAGAGAATAATGCCAGAAACGTAAACAGTCACTGACCTCGATGGTGGTGCGTCATGACGATCGCGAGCGGGCACTCGTCGTCCTCCAGGATGTACTCCGAGTTGTCCGTCGTGTCCACCTGCGAAAACAATCATAATTGAAAATTGTTTAAAAATTATTTATTTTGACTGCCGTGATATCTCTATTCTCTATTATTTTTTATTATATAGCAGTTTATAGCACTTTTAAATCGTCATATACTTGGTTTTTAGTCAGTTGACGTCATTACTACCGCCTCCAAAACGCAAGTGGAGAAGAGGCGGCGGTGCAACAAGCTCCACTGCTGCATTTTTTCTCTTTAGTAGTATTTCCTCATGACTAAAGGTCGTGGTCTTTATATAGAATGAAATGTGTTTCATTCTATATAACAACTATCTTGGCAATTTTAATGGAGTGATTTCCCATTGCCTTCTCCATTTCACACACTAACTGATAATCATCAACCAGTGTACAGGTTTCCTCACGATGTTTTCCTTCGCTGTGATATCTAAGTGTTATTGCCGGTTTCTAACCGTGTACAAAATCTCATCAAAATTCGTTTATATTCATATCTTTTTTAGCTCAAAAACAGGTATTACAAGTTACAAAAATATATAAAGAACAAATATGTTTGCCAAAAGTCTATAGCATGCAAATATGGTTAGTTGTCTAATAGTCTATTCATTTTAGATTATTTCGCGGCAAAATTATTTGTCATGCTTTATTATATCTGTGTTATGCCTATGTATGAGTACATTAAAAAACACTACCCTCACCCTCCCCCGCCTCCTTAGAACAAGAACTTATTTGTGGGTAATTGATAAATAATGTAGCCTTTGATCATTTTGTCCTAACTTGTATAGTTTTCCTAAGAATTCAGAAAATTCGTAAAACGGGACACGTTTCAAGGAGGGAAGGGGGACGCCGAAGGCGGGGGAGGGGAAGGGTAGTGTTTTTTAATGTACTCATACATAGGCATAACACAGATACAATAAAGCATAATAAATAATTTTGCCAAATTTTCCATACATTGAAATCTAGAATGAATATACTATAAGAAATCACTAAGACTTTAAAAAATGAGTAGCTTTTGCGTGATTGAACAAACATACATCCTCCCACTCATCCCAACTTTGGCCCTCGTTCTTAGGCGCCAAATAACGAGAACCGACCCCAAGTAAAGGGGACAATTGTAGGGGAAAAAGTAAGAAGAGAAGCTATGAAAGTATAAGGAAGTAATTCTCACCTGCACGATACAAAACTGCTGTGGTTCATGTCTGGATAGACCGTATTTGTCGAGCATCTCCCTGACGACTGCGGCGGCGGTGTCCCCCACCGACAGCAGTAGGGTCTTGTAGGGCACGTCGGGGCACAGAGATGACCCGTAGATCTTTAGGGTACCACCTGGGAATGTCAAAATTAGTATTAATATAGCCCTGGAATGAGAATCGTTGAAGAAAAAAGATATATTTGCCTAGTAAGATGACTATTAAATGGTACTTCCATTCTGGTCTGGGAGCGAAGAAAAAACATAGAATGTGCCAGCTGCTTCTCTCGCAGATTGTAAAAGTCAATCAAGGGCTTTAAACTGGGGATTCGTCCACTCATAGGCGATGGGCTAGCAACCTGTCACTATACTTGAATCTCCATTCCATCAGAAAGCCCCCTATTCAGCTAAGCGTGGCCTTCGAGTCTCACGACTCCTGGCTCTGTCTACCCCGTAAGGGATAAAGACGTGATTCTATGTATGTATGTATTAAATGGTACTTCCCAACAAAAATTGGACTCGTATGACTCGTGCCCGTAGTCCTCTTGCTAAGTTCACTAGGGCAGATCACGGATTTTTTTGCCGTCAAGTCCGATGAGATTCGAACCTGTGCCTTCAGACGCAAACAAGAGCGCCTTACTGACATACCACCACCGCTTGCGAAATACCACTAACAACTCATAACAACAAATGGAATGTATTCTTTTGCTTACAGGTTTATGCAGATAACGAATGAATACTTGATATTTTTTGTGATAAGGATGGATGCATCTGTTGTTCTAATTTAAGTAAACTGTAGATGAGGATTCCCCATTTTGTTATTTTCTATTAGTTTAAGTTCCATTCACTTCATTCCCCATTCTTTTTTTTTACCAACTGAACAATTCTCTAAAGCGTTTTTCTCCATTATCATTGTTCTCTGTTAATTTTCATTTCCATTCACATTACTCTCCATTCTTTTTTACCAACTGAACAATTTCCCAAAGCGTTTTTCCACATTATCGTTAGTTTCTAGTACCTAGTTTTCAATACCAAAAGATGGACGAATTTCAATGAAATTTGGTATACGGATAGAAAAATACCGGGAATAGAACATAGGGAACTTTTTATCTCGAAATTCCCACGGCAGCAACGCCCTGGGGCGCGGTTAACAAATAAATAAAAGTTGGTACCGGTGTCGGGGCCGCCATCTTTGGAGCGGAACTGCTGCAGCTTCCTCTCCAGCTTCTGCTGCCGGCGACGCCGCATCACCGCCTCGGGGTTGCTGATGCTGCGCGTGAACGAAGTCTCGGGCAGTTCTGGAATTAGTAGAATTAATATCAGCGGAAATATAAAATATATTTTTTTTCATAAATGAATCTTAAAAAGAAATGATAACAATATTCGCGCGGACGAAGCTTCTAAGCAAAATTAGAATGCTGATCTGATCAGTTGAATGTGTTTAGCGATCTGGATGTCCTCTATTCTATCCCTGGATGGCCATCTTCAGATCACAGCTCAGATCAATCCTGGCGTTGAACCAAAGCTTCAAAGTAACCTCGTTTGTATGAAAATCGACTGGTGTCCCTAATTAGCTGGCCACCACTGTATATATATACATGGTGAAAGATTAATGTATAAAATTAAATTCCCTATTCGCAAATACAATATTGTTTGTTACGCTAACCAATCCGACTGATACAATAGTAACAGTTACAATACACACCTGTGTAAAGTTTCTCGGCCACGGGTCGGTTCTCGTCGTTCGTGTCAGATTTCATTCTCGACAGTTTCTCCTTCTTCTTCAACTCTTTCTTCTCTCGCTTGGACAGTTTCCGCTTGAAGTTCTGGTCGCCTTTCTCGTTTGCGGTTGATATGGGAACCTGAAAAAAGTAACATTAAGTCAATTCATTTAATCATAAACGTTTTTAGACATTATATGCGTACATATTTTTCCACAATTATTTCCGTCCTTGCTTGGTCATGTAAATTTGAAACATGATTTTCAGTATCTGGGCTGGGCTTGGTTTCTTAGGCTCTAAACTGCGTTAAGCGGACGCTAAGTCTATTTTTAATTTTCGTAACTTATTCTTATAAACCAGGGGGAATTATTTTGGAACCTGGGGTTGGAGATAGCCTACCTATATTACCTAGTTAGTTACCTATATTAAATAGAGTGATAAGAGGGGGTCCAACTATTACAAGAGATTTACCACTTTATCGATTTGTTACTTGTCATCAAATTGTCTCTCAACAATAGGGAACTATAATCCAACTCATTGTTGGTGACTGATTTGAACAGAAATCTCCTATCTCTGTCGTCCTGCACCAGCAGTAGTTTCTTTTAAACTCCAATCTTCTTTCATCAAATTCCTATTCATTCATCATCAAACAGAGAAATACGGACACATATTAATAAAACAAACAGTTGTCCAACGGTTTTGATATTGACGCCACCGCCCGAATAGGCGGCGTATAAGGAGATTGACTAGCTCACGAGTGGTCATACAAATTCCATTTTGTAATTAATATGACCACTTGAGAGCTAGTTCCCCGATCCTCACCTCTCCCACCCTCCACGATTCCCACGCATAGAGGTGTTCGATGAACGACTGTATGAACCATCCAGGCTGTGTGTGTGTAAGCGCTCCTTTGTTTAGTCATAGCTAGAAGTTACCTACTTATTTACTGTACACGACATAGACGCAAAGCAGTGTGGTTCCTCTCTGACAGTGAATCCCAAGATACAGATTTACCTAGTTTGGTGACGATCTGTCAGGAGGTTCTGCCCTAATTGCCGTCAACGTTTAATTTTAAGTAGCATTATTTATCTAGAAGTATAAGTAGGTATACTGGTGAAATAAATGATTTTTGTTTTGTTTTGTTTTGTGTTACAGGTATAACCTCACCTCATTATTAGTGAGACATTTGAGCAGGAATCTCCCCTCTCTGTCGTCCGCATGCCAGTTGAGTTGAACCAGCAAAGGTTTCTCATGGGGCTCCAGTCTTCTCTCGTCGTCAGGACCATGCGTCTCCCAGAGGGAGTACGAGCCTAGCGACAGCATGCGCATGTCTGGACGGAATTTCTCGATCAGCGTTTCTGGAGATGGAAATGAATGGTGTTATTAGCATAGACAGAAAAAAAAAATTCTTTAGTAGACATATAAACTTGATTGTCAAATGAAGCCCAAAAACGTTCATTATAGTGTGCTCCAAATTAAAATAAAAAACCATATCTGACATCCCGCTTCCTCAGCTGTCTGTCTCAAAGTAAAATTTAAAAAAAAAATTGCTAGCTCTATGGTTATTAGCGCGATTTTTTGTAGGAAGTAGAGAACAGAGTTAAACCACATTGCCACGGTTGTATTGTGGGAATGGCTTCACTCTTATGGCTTTATAATACAGGCTCCACAGAAGACTTCTCATGAATCTAGAAAAGGAAACTGATAGTAGTAGTTCTATGATATTCTTCTTCTGATATTCTTCTGGGGCCGGGCTGCAGGCTACCAGAGGGGTCACAGGTGGTGGATAGTGAACGGCCATTAGATATTAATGGCTAGCCGTGAATAATCCCTAGCGGAAGGGAAAATAAGCGGTCCCCAACCATGCATGCCAGAGAAGGTCACTCTGCAATCAAACCAAACCCCTCCAGCGGGCTACCCGGACATATTCTGGTACTAGGTCGCTGGAGGTCGGCGGTGTCGGGATAGCAGGACGCCGGCGTATCCAGTCGGTGATGGCGTAAGTTTGCTCTGTAGCACTCCTACAAAATCACCCTCTGCTAGGGGCGACCCAAGAAAAATGGAAGCGGAACCTAAAAGAGAACTACCCCAGGAGGGTACCGGCGTCGACTTGTCCGCCGGAGAATCCCTCCCCGTAGAATCTGCGCGACCCAGTGGTGGACGCGTAGAGGCTGCGGGCTGCCCCTCGTATTCTGGGGGGGCAAAGTTTCGCCGAATGAAGAAGAAGAAGAAGAAGGTTGGACCAAAGTGTCCAAAAAAGGACGGACTGTATCGGAAACGCTACAGACGTCCGTTGAGAAACTCTCTCTACGAGAGGAAAGAGACCGCAGAGGACCACCCTTAGCCAGGCTATCCGCTCCGGTATTACCGGAGAAGGATCGGGGAGGCAAGGAGAGGTTATCTCGGTCAAAGATGAGGAAAATAAAAAAGAGAAACGCGGAAGCTCACGCAGCGGCCAACAAGCGACCGACTACCTCGGCCCCGAGCCTTGAGGTTGTCGCGGAAGGCAGTAGCTCGCGCAAGCTGAAGCGCCAAGGCACAGACCCGGATGAAGGACCGTCCCAGCAACTTCCGGCGAAACGACCGAACCGAGGGCATGGTCGCATGGAGGGACCACGCTGCTCCGCTAAGGAACAGAGTGATCTCGCCGTGATGATACACCGAAGCGACGGGGTTTCGCTTGAGGAGGCGGAGGCGTCCTCCATCAGGAAGAAACTGACGGAGCATATACAGACCGCGGTGCGTGCCAGGGTCGGGGGCCGGAAGCTGGCGTTCGCCACCTCGGGCTTGGTGTCGGAAGGGTTCTTCCTTGTGACACCCATGACCGAGGAGGCGAAGGGCTGGCTCCTGGGCCTAGACTTTGGCAGGCTCGGCGAGGTCTGTCTTAAAGTAAGTCCTCTGGACAGAGAAAGGGCTTCGATTTGGTTGCCCGGCCAAGAGGACGAGATTCCGTCTGACCCACTCGAATTGCTAGTGGGTCAGAACGATTATAAGGAGCACCTGATGATTCCGGAGTGGTCCCTGATCCACAAGGAGCGTTTTGCCCTGGGCACGCGACTGGTGGTCGGGATACCTCCGGACATCGTTAAGGACCATGTGTGGCTAAATTTCCAGGCCACACAGGTTCAGGTGCGACTTATAAAGTCCTCGGCTAGAGCAAGCACATCGAAGGAGAGTGCCCCTCCGGCAAAAGAAGGATCTGGACTGAAAGCCAGAGACATAGACGTACAGACGGACGAGCACTCGTGCTCCTGCAGTTGCGGTGGCAGGCAGCCGATTGCCGGTAAAGGATCTGACCAGCTGATGGGTACCTATAAGGCGGTCCCAGGAAGCGGTCGAAAGCCTGACCAGGCGATTGGCAGCCATACGCCACAAAGTTCCCGTCCTAATGAAGACCGGGAGTCGCGGCAGCTGCCTCCTCTTGATATGGACTTCGAGGAGTCCCGTATACTGGAGGAGGATCTGCTAGACGACCCCGAGTCTAATTAGAACGGGACATAGCATATTTGGTGTGTGTTCTTCTAACACACACACACACACACACATTACACAATGGGTCACACCATAAATAAAAAACACACAAACACTATAAAAATTCTTCAAGTAAACCTTCACCACTGCCGAGAGGCTATGACAGAACTTAACCGGTATGTGGTTGAGAAGGGTATAGACATCGCCCTGTTACAAGAACCATACGTGGCCAACAAACGTGTTGTTGGCCTCGGCTCCCTGGGAGGGAAACTCTTCTATCACAACGATGGTGAGCAACCCCCCCGGACGTGCATCTTTGCAAGTAACAGGGTCAGATCATTAGGACTAATAGAAACGCTATGTTACAGAGACCTTGTTACAGTGGAAATCACTGTGGAAAGGGAGAAGAACAAGAAATCAAGAGTGGCGCTTGCTTCGGCTTACTTACCCAGTGAGACCGATTATAAACCGCCATCCCAGGAGCTAGAAGAGGTGATAAGGATGTACAAAGGTAAGGACACCCAGATTGTTGTAGGCCTTGATGCCAACGCCCACCATTTGGCCTGGGGCAGCACGGACTGCAACAAGAAGGAGATCTGCTTTTGGATTTTATTGTTGCCTCTGATCTAGAAATTTTAAATATAGGGAATGTGGCCACTTTTGTCACACGCGCGCGCGAGGAGGTGCTTGACATCACCATATCGACACGCGAAATAAGTACCTTTGTCAAGAATTGGACAGTCGATGAATCCGACGCTTTTTCGGACCATCGTCGCATAACGTTCAACATAGACTGTGTATGTGATAGTGTTACAATAAGGAATGCCAGAAAAACGAACTGGGACATCTTCGAAAACGAAATGAAAAAATGGGTCCCGGGGGAAACAATGGCTCTCAGAAGCAAAGAAGAACTAGACAAAGAAGCTGAAAGACTTAATAATGCCCTGAAAGAGGCATTCCACAAGGCTTGTCCATTGACGGTGATCAAACCAGGCAAGGGACAACCATGGTGGAATAAGTCACTGCAAAAAGCCAGGAAAAGAACCAAACGAGCTCTCAGAGTCGCCCTAAAGAACAAGGACGACAATGAGAGCTGGGAGAGGTATAGACAAGATAGAAACACATTTAAATATGACTGTCGCAAAGAAGACAGGGGAGGCTGGAAAGTCTATAGTGGGAAATCTCCAGCTACCCTGAAGCAGCAAGACTGGTGAAAGTACTCGCCAAGGATAGAAGCAGCCAACTAGGTAGCATTAGGAAGGATAAAGTTCTAATTACTAACCCAAAAGAAATCTTAGAGAACATGATGGACACGCATTTTCCCGAATGCGTGGACTTCGTCGATGAAGAAATGACCACGGTGACCTACTCCGGAGGTGCTACAGCGGTCATAACAAAAGAATGGATAGAATGGAGTGTGGAGTCCTTCCAACCCTACAAATCACCTGGGCCGGACGGGATTATCCCGAAAATGCTCCAAATAGCATTGAAGTATATTATAGAAGACCTACTGAAACTGTTTTCAAGCAGTATCGGTACCAACTACATACCAAAATGTTGGAGAGAGGTAAGAGCAGTCTTCATTCCAAAGCCGGGAAAAAGCTCGTACCAAGAAATGAAATCTTTCAGGTGCTTAAGCCTTTCCTCCTTTATGTTAAAGACAATAGAGAAAATTTTAGACAAACAAATAAGAACTGAAATAGAAAAGACCTCAAATCCACTACATGGAAATCAACATGCATATATGGAGGGCAAATCTACAGAGACTGCCCTCCATAGCATAGTGACACGGATTCAGAGATCAATTAGCGAATCGGAATATGCCCTTGGGTGTTTCTTCGATGTGGAAGGAGCATTCGATAAAGCAACCCCGGAATCAATAGAACAAGCTCTTGAACGAGAGGGTATAGACAAACAGATTTCAGGATGGATAAAAAACATGCTGAAACATAGATCAATCACTGCGGAGCTAGCAAACACCACACATACAATAAGAGCAAAGAGGGGTTTCCCACAAGGTGGTTGTCTTTCACCCCTCCTGTGGTGTCTGCTTATAGATGAACTTATCCAAAAACTAAACAAACTGCACATATACACACAAGTATATTCAGACGACGGTGCACTTCTAGTATCAGGAAAAGTTCTTAGTGTCATAAGAGATATTATGAATAGAGGATTAAAAGTAACCCTAGAATGGTGTAGGAGCAAGGGACTAAATTTGAATCCAAATAAAACCAAGCTCGTTTTATTTACCACCAAAAGGAACAAGTCGTTACCTGCTCCTATCCAAATCAATAACACCAATCTAGAGATGGTAAGAGAAATCAAGTATCTGGGTGTTATCATAGACGACACACTTACCTTCAAGTCTCACATCGTGGACACTTGCGCAAAAGCGAAAGTGGCCATGATGCAGTGCCGAAGAGCGATAGGAAGAACCTGGGGAATGAAACCCGAAATATTCATATGGGTATACAAGGCAATAATAATGCCAAGAATTCTTCACGGTGCCATAGTGTGGTGGCATAAAGCTGCTCAAAGTACCAACAAAAGGGAACTAGACAAGGTCCAAAGACTGGCTGGACTGATGGTATCGGGGGTGATGAAATCAACCCCGACGGCGTCACTAGAAATGGCCCTCGGTCTAAATCCATTGGACATAGAAATAAAAAGGAGGGCAACAGAGCAATGGTTTCGACTAAAAAGCCATAAACTCTGGAAAGGGATACACACAGACAAAGGTCACGTGGAAATAGAACGCGAATATATAGGTAACCTGTCAATGATCCTAGCAAATAATGATCTCATCAGGAAAGCAAGGATCTTTGACAAAAAGTACAAGATACACATAGGTACCAGAGAAGACTGGGAAGTCGCAGATGAGGCGGGCATTGTCGCGACAACCTGTTTCACTGATGGCTCCAGGAAAGAATCTACAAAGCTATCTGGCTCCGGCATACTGATCACACATCAGGACGGTACAGAATATGAAAGAACCGTAAAATTGGGTAAATACGCTAGCGTGTTCCAAGGAGAAATAAACGCAATCCTAGAGTGTGTGAACACTATAAGCGAATGGCCCGACAATACGGAAAAAGTCATCATATACAGTGACAGTCAAGCAGCGCTAAAAGCACTAGATAAAGAAGAAACAACGTCGGCGTTAGTTAAAGAATGCAAGGATGCTCTGAACAGGCTGGCCAACAATACTGCGGTCACTGTGGCCTGGGTTCCAGGTCATAGAGGCATAACTGGCAATGAAAGAGCAGACGAACTTGCTAGGAAAGGAGCAGATGAAACCTTCGTGGGACCTGAACCCAGACTTCCCATAGCCTATGGGATAACGAAAGGCGTCATCAAGCATAGAATGAAAGTAGAATCCAATAGAAGATGGAGAAGAACTAGAAGTCTAAGACAATCTAAAATCTTCATCAAAGCAGCAGACCAAAAGAAATCAAAACACCTGCTCAAATTGAGCAGGAAGAACATTAGAATCATTATAGGAATCCTCACAGGACACTGTCAACTGAACAGACACTTGACAGTGATTAAGCAAATGGACGATCCCATTTGTCCCAGCTGCCTGGAAGAAGAGGAAACTAGCTTTCACTTAGTAGCAGAATGTCCTGCATTTGCCGCTGCAAGGAGAGAAGTATTAGGCTCAGACGTCCTATCTGAGGATGATCTGAGCAACATTACAATAGGGCAGATGTTAAAATTCTGCAAAGTAACAGGTAGATTCAATGGGTCGCCACCAACGTGAGTTACCAGGTAACTCAAAACCCTATACGGGTCTCGGGGAATTGGGTGAAATGGTCCCAGCATAAGTGGACTGATCACCCGTCTGGTGCTCGCGCTGGCGTCCCCACATAGTAAATAATAATAATAATGATATTCTTCTTAGCGTGTTGACTCAAGCGAATTATATTTGTGAAGATCAGTACGACGATGTTGAAGCCGATGCCGATATGATGATGTGATGTAAGCATTTGCTTACATTCTATTGAAAATTATTATGTATTCTTATGTTTGAAGATGACACATCCTAATAATAAAGATTAAGAAATTGAAACCAATTAACCAGCATTAAATTACAGAGCAGCCAATCAAAGGAGATACGGTGGGGTTATCACTACGATGCCAATATGCCGGTCAACTGTCGATTATTTGGGTTAATTATTCGCTGGTGAGACGATTTATGTCAACCAATCACGAGATACGGTAATGAATTTAATTATCTCGTCTACTTAAGTCATGAGTTCAAACGCCAAAAATTAAAACCTTTCCGATCATTATTTTGTTGCTATTCAACATTTGTTTTTATTCCGTTTTATTTAGGTTTCTATTTTTTAGAGGCTTCTGGGGAACGATATAGAATTCTAGACCAATGGAGGGCTAGTCGGTTGCCAAATCTATCGATCCCATACACCCTGATTTGTACTCTCTTTGATGTGATACGGCTTCTGAAGTCATTTGTATCAAGGACCACTAGAATACTCCTAACCCGTGGTACAGTAGTATCCTTCGTTCCTTTATGTGTCCTTGTGCTCAATATACCGGTATTTATGTAAAATTGCATATTGTAGTATGTATAGTATTATGTTATTGTTAGTGTTAAATAAGGCGTGAAAGTCACAAACAAATAAATAAACAGATTCACTTCATTTATTAGTTAGAATAACAACGTACAGTCACAGCACCGACGACACATTGGCCGCCGCATAAAAGTCCATTTGAAAAGAAGTTTACTGTACTTGTTGGCTATCTTTTGACTTTACTGTACTTGTGTTTTTATGACGTTCGAAATAATTAACACGATCAACCTTTCTAAGCTACAATTTAAATAAACCCCATAAACTCTGTAAAGTTTATGAGTATAATCACTTTTGATTGTCTATCACATGCGATGCGGGGAATACAGTTACATGCACTTTTTGTAATTCATCTGTTCCATCTCTTGTTAAATCTATTGTGCTAATAAAACTATAGTTATGACTTGTAAAACTGAAGATTATCATTCGACTTCCATGCTGGCCTGGGAGCGAAGAAAAACATAGAATGTGCCAGCTGCTTCTCTTTCAGAGTCCACTATTCAACTAAGCGTGGCCTTCGGGTCTTACGACTCTTGGCTCTGTCTACCCCGTAAGGGATAAAGACGTGATTCTATGTATGTATGTACTATGTATATATGTACATTTGGATTTGACAACAACTAACAGAGTTGTACCATCTGACAGACCTCACCCGCCAGTGGCGCCAACTAGTGACCGACAAAACGATAATCCTCATTATTGACTTGTTATTATTTGGATGGGTTAGAACATATCATTATATTTTATCCTAAAATTCGCGACGCGACTTGAGACTACCTTCAGAACCACCAGTATGTTTGATTCGAACTGCAAAGATAACATACCTATGACATCGCTGACGGTGGCATCAGAGGCGACTCGTATGCACTTCGTCGCTATCTTCTGCCCAGAGTCTTGGAAGTAGAAACGCATCACGCCGTGGAACTCCAAGTTCTGAAACACACATTTTTACAATTATTTCTTCATCTTAGTCATAGAAAAGTCCAAGATAAAAGGATTCTAGCTCTAGTGGCAAAATTATGACTGTCGAAAGTAGTTGGTCCTGGCTGTTATTCATCAAAGTTCGTTCATTTATAAAGATACATACCGAATTAACTTTGATGGTATGGAATATTAATTAGGTACCGAATAAACTATAAGGACGAAGCAACATTATACCATTCTAACAAAGGCAACATATTCCCTTCGAATATTTCTAACGTCCCGATTTTTTTAGAAATCAAGAAGACTGACCTGAATACATTTTTAGATTTGCTCCAAATAATGGGTCAGATGGTGCTTTCTACAGGTCTACCTAATAACCATTCATTTACATACATATTTTTATGTCTTTTATCCCACACGAGATAACCAGTGAATTAAGATTATTATTTCGACGTGAAAGAGAAAATCCTCATTAGTGTTTTGTATTTAAATCATAACAAAGAACTTTTATCATTCGTAAGAGTCTTCATGAGAATCTTCCTTATCTTTGTTAAACTCATTCTTCCTGAGATAAGGGACAATGTAGATAGCGTATGCAAAATATTTAACAAGGGAACGGTTTATTACAGTCTTGAGTCATGTCATGACAAACACCACTGTTATTAGCAATTTGTCTAAACATAAATCATCTGTAGATAGGGCATTATTATTATCAGTTAAGATTCAATACATATTATCACGCCTGTTTCCCGTGGGGATAAGTTCCTTTTATGACTAGACACGTAAGAGGCCAAATTCGAAAATACAAAAAGCCTTTGAATAAGACAATTCTATGTTGCAACCCTGACATGACGTATGGGTCGATTGAATAGTAAGCAAGTGGTCCAGAGATTAGGCGTTCGACTTAAGGAACGTTCTCCGAACGTGGTATCGAATCCTATTGGAAGCATACTGTGGCATTAGGACATTGTAGGATGAATCAAAAGAACGAAATTTCTTGTGTTTCTGAAAGCATAAATCTGGGGGTCTCTTTCGCCATCTGGCGTCATGATAAAACCATGAGGCCTTTTAGGCGGTATAGAATAAACTTTGTACACTTATAAGAAGAAAGTTGAATTTTTCATCTTGTAGCAGCAATATTTTGGCATACCTATCGAGTTATCGAAGGGCAACCTCGAGGTGCTAAAACAGAGTTAGCCGAGATATTTATAGCTCCATAGCAGTCATATTTAATTTTGTAGCAATACGATTCGGTGCAGTTTAGCCACGGTTATTGTTCAGCGAATAACTGTGGTGTAACGTTGGGAATGTATTTGTATTATAACATGACATTGACTTGGGAGTTCAGTAGTAAAGGTGAATGCTTCTAAAAAAATTTTGCAAAAATCTACAGATTTAAATAAAAATTCCTTTTGTGCCTATTTATGGAAACATAGTTCTCGAAAAGTTTGATCATATTTTATGGTTATTCTGTTCTATAGTCAGATTGTGCAGTGCTAGAGAACTTTTCATCATCGATTTTAATAAGCACGAAAAATGTTACACATGTGTAATGTGCTTAGTTGAACAAGAAGCCGATCCTCATTTTTACTACGAGTAGCAGTCTGAAGAATTGACTTAAATAATTACGATTCAATGATGAAATAAGTCGAATAAACTAAGCTGTAATTAATAAAATGAAGATTTATATAAAAACAGCACATTAAAAGCTGCAGAATTCCTCAGCATAGGCCATTAGCATTCGTTCCACGGGAGGGGGTATTGTTTTAGTACATAATGGGATTCCTTAGGATCCTCGCCCGGTGCGCCCGCGCCGCGATATAATTTATTCATCGTGCGAAACAATTGCAAGGCGAACTTGTAGATAGAGGTCCTAGGAGGACGAATAGGCCCAGAGGAATTCGTATTGTAATATCTCTATTGCATCAAGCCACATAAATATTACAAATACTAAAGTAACTCCAATGCTAATATTGCCAATACTAAAGTAACTCTAATTAGTCCGTAGTCACAGTCCGTAGTCCTTCAAGCTACGCCACTGCCGGATCCGGGCGACTGCTGTTTGAAGGATTTAACTTTAGGTTTGATTTGAAGGATAGGATCTGGTAGATTTAACGGTATATTACTTATTTTCTTACTATAGTGAAAGCAGTAAGTATTGGTGACATGAGTAGAGTTCTAAAATAGGGAAGAGAAGATTTTGTCAGTAAAGTGTCTCATCTTAACCCTCCCGAGGTTAATGAGCGATAACAAAGATCCGTCGCAACGATAAGAGGGAGTAACAGTATCACCGTATAACATGACACCTGCAGCCGGGATGTCCGGATGGTGTTTATGTTTATGGCCACGTTGAATTGTCTATAGGTGGTCATGTTAATGAAAACCTTCTGACAAATGCTTCACACTAATATTCCTATTCCGTAACTAGTTAATAAATAAAAATAATTAAATAAATTCTTTATTCACAAAGATGAGTACAATTTTGACAAGTTAGTAAGTACACGTAATAGCACAAATTGTTAAAAGCTCTAAGCTCCTGGGCACTATGAACATATGCCCGTATCTTGGAAGTTCAGTGTAATTTTACAAAGAAAGTTACTAACCAGTGGCACAGAATTAATATAAGTACTACCAGTGGTTACAAATGCGGCCGAAGGGAAGCTAAGGAGTAATTTGATGAAAACTAACGTAAGAAATAGACATTACGATTTTAATACGGATACAAAAGTGTGTATTCGTGTCATCAGTGAGCTTGGGAGTGTTATTTGTTGATTTGTCAAAAGCTTAGAAATCTCTGGAACCGTTAGTTTGATTGGTAATAAAACATCTATTAATTTTCTTTTAAATAAACGCAACACCAATCTGCAATAAAACGACGGAACCTAATTAAAGACCCTTGACAAATCGTTAACTCATTTCCCGTTTTTACGATGGTTGGTATCAAAATATGTTTAAGAAAAAATACTTTCTGATTATATAATTGTGGTTAATGTGATTAACCCTTAACAGTGTTGCAACCGGAAAAAATAGTTCTATTTATAAGCAAATGTGTAAAATATCAATAACTCTAAGTAAGAGTGCAACAAAGGTCAAATTCTTACGTTTTTAATGACATATCTCAATTCAAGGTGCAAATAGTAACTAGTTATTAAAAAACAAGCTATTTTTAAGGGCATCGCGCGTGCCACGACCACGACTCACGAGCGTCGAACGAAAACGATGCCATACAAGTTGGAGAGCACGGCTAAATGATGTTAACATTTCCTTGCAAGTGTATTAGTGTAACGGCATATACACATAAAGGGTTTCAATTCTAGAAAAGGTAATGATTGTACGTATATAATAAAGGTTGCATCTAGTATGCCCGCGCCCGTAAAAAAAGTCATTGGTTAGTGCATATCAACCTACTCTGCAGCAGGTAGATAGTTGAACCGCGGCAATAGAGGCGATTTTGTAATTAATTTAGATAGGCTGATGTATTGTTGATTGTACCTAAAATTCTTAAACGTTTCTATTCCTATGCCTTTATTTTAAGTCAACCTGAAATTAATTGCTTTTACCATCTCATTAAGTCCTATGGGATATGTTAAATCAGTAGGCTAAACAAATAAGTTACCGATTTTTTCCATCACTCAGATTTGAAAGAAATTATTATCATGACATACTCTGAAACTTTGCCCTCATAATTATCATAAATGACATCTTTGATGGCGGGAAACACGCTCCGAACGTGCGCATGTCTGTAATTAAAATCTATGTTAATTTGTACAACGACGTCTTATAAGGTGTTACAATTAACTTTAATGTCTTTTACGATTAGGCTACGACTTTCTGACGGACTACTTTCATTTGGTTTGGAACTTTTAAAAGCTTTCTAGAGATATTCCAGAATTAAAAGGCCTAAAATTCAAAATAGTTTTGGATCACTATATTCCAAAAATACAATTTGTTTGCTTTATGTTCTAGTTAGAAAGATATTTTCAATTATTTCAACGAAGTTTCTACACCTAAAACCTTTACATGGTCCGTACATCATATTGTATGACGCCAAAATATTCGAAAGGAATTTTAACAAAGGCATCCTCAACTTTATATTTGCAAAATGAAGAATGAAAGTTAAGGACTTATTTGATTTTTATTTTTTTAATATTCAGTCTGACATTTCAATTCTGTTCAAGTTCTGACAATCTTCCGATGCCACCTGCAGTGGCTTCTTTTTGCGCTTACGTTACAATTACATCCATCACTATTATCACTGTTTGAACTTTTTCTACTTCCCTTTCCAACAGCTTTCAAATACTAATTTTAATACCATTATGTCTTTTTATAATTGCACATAATAATATACGGTAAAATATACGAGTGGAGGCAGGGAAGGGTACCGGAATGTCACAGTGTAATGTAATATTATCTAGCAAACTGGTAACACGGAAACGAGTTACTAACTGTTAGGACTGCAACCGCTACATGTACAACTTAAATTACCTAGTATGTGTAATGTTGATAATAAAAATACTTGGTGATCAAGTTTTTTTTTTTTTTTTTTTATAACATAGGGCGGCAAACGAGCAAGCGGGTCACCTGATGGTAAGCGATCACCGCTGCCCATGGACTACTGCAACACCAGGGGTATCACAAGAGTGTTGCCGGCCTTTCAAGAAGATGTAGACTCGTTTTTTGAAGGTTCCAATGTCGTATCGGTTCGGGAATACCGCCGCAGGAAGTTGGTTCCACAGTTTGGTCGTACGTGGTACGAAGTGTCTTTTAAAACGTACGGTGTAGGGCATGTAATATCGGACGGTTTTCAATTCCGATACTGATTTCCGATATTACAGTCTAATATCGAAATTCCGATGTTAATATCGGAATTATTGAAAGTGCTTATATTCTTTATTAACTACACATATTCGTCAAAGGTTTGATTGAGAACAATAAAAGAAGTAAAATTTTTGATAATTATCCTTTTAATAATCATTTTACCCAAATGTTTTTATAATTAAAATGGAATAACTTTCTCGTTGAAAATAGGTACTTACTACTGGAAAATTATTTCGCTTAAAATCAACACTAAAGTCTTATAATTATATACTTTGGCATTTGTACTCGCATATCAGTTGAAATTTCTTATACTATATTAAAACAAAAAAAAAATCGCAAATAAAATCAACATACTTTATAGGAAATAAATATATGATTATTACATACGTTTTGATTAAATAACCTGAATAAATAACTTAAATTGAAGTAAAATAATTTTTTTGGAGGTTTACTACACAGAATGTTGTTAACGTTTGACAATTCATGCGATTATATCGTTTTAAAGCATAATATAGCAAATAATTTAATTACGATATTATGCGATATTAAATGACTCAGTATCGGAATTGTAATATCGGAATTAATCGTAAATATGGTCCGAGATTCCGATGTTATGATATTCCGAGATTCCGATATTCATGCCCTAGTACGGTGGTTGACAGCCAGTCATCCAGATGGTATGGATGAAACTTCAGCCTGTGACGGATGGTACGGTGGTGAAATTCTGCGGCAGGTATTACGTCGAACAATTCATCAGAGCACTCCCCATGATACATTCGGTAAAGAATGCACAAGGATGCGACATCCCTACGCAGTGCCAGAGGATCGAGACGGCTGACGAGATTCTCGTCATCGACGATGCGAATCGCACGACGTTGAACGCGGTCTAAAGGGAGAAGTTGGTATTGAGGTGCCCCAGCCCACAGATGGGAACAGTATTCCATATGCGGCCTAACTTGTGCCTTGTATAGCTGAAGGCGATGCGCCGATGTGAAATACTGCCTTGCTCTGCCTAGGACACCCAGTTTTTTGGAGGCCAACTTAGCCTTTTCCTTAAGATGACCGCGAAATTGAACGTCGCACGAAATCTCGACGCCTAGAATTTCGATCTTCGGCCGCGTATCTAGTGAAGCGCCCTGGAACGAAGGAGATACGCCGAAGGTGCTTTTTTTCGCGGTGAACGCACAAACTTGTGTTTTTTTGGGGTTAAATTGGACCAAGTTGCAGTGACCCCAATTTGAAACCTGGTGTAATGAAGTTTCAACTTCAGACACAAGTTTTGTTCGACACTCAGAGACGCGCGCCCGAGAAATGTTAGCTTGACCGGTATAAGAGGTGTCCACCGTGCTATCATCCGCATAACAATGAATGCTGCTGGATTGAAGCATATCATTGATATGCAAAAGAAAGAGCGTCGGGGACAGAACACAGCCTTGAGGGACACCAGCATTCACGGGCTTGTATTCGGAGCATGAACCGTCAACAACGACTTTAATGCTGCGCCCTGTGAGGAAACTGGTAACCCATTGGCATAATTTCTCGGGCAACCCGTAGGAAGGAAGCTTCGATAGAAGGGCTTTGTGCCAGACCCGATCGAAGGCTTTCGCCATGTCCAAACTGGCCGTCAGGGCTTCCCTCTTACTCTCAACCGCTTTCGCCCATTTATGGGTCAGGAATACCAAAAGATCGCCAGCAGACCGTCCATGACGAAATCCGTACTGGCGATCGCTTATAAGCTGGTGCTCCTCGAGGTACAACAGGAGCTGGCGGTTTATAATGGACTCCATTATTTTGGAGAGCAAGGAGGTAATGGCAATGGGCCTGTAATTGCCAGGGTCAGAGCGATCACCTTTTTGGGTATTGGGTGGACTAAAGCAATCTTCCATGCAGACGGGACGACGCCTAAAGAGTAGGAGTGTCGAAAAAGACGCGTCAAGACCGGAGCCAACTCAGGAGCGCAAGTTTTGAGCACAACGGCAGGGATTCCATCGGGTCCATTAGACTTGTGGACTTCGAGGGAGAGAAGTGATTTGCGAACAGTTTTTTGAGTAAACCGGATGTCCGGCATAGTACTCGCGCAACGTGGTATAGTCGGAGGAGGCTTCCCACCGTCGTCCAAAGTAGAGTTAGATGCAAAAAAGGTGCCCAGGAGATCGGCTTTCTCTCTTGCATCATGGACCAACGTGTCATTTGCCGTGCACGCGCAATGGTGGAAAGGATGGCTGACAAAAATTGCCCTGGACAGCTTTGGCAAGAGACCAAAATGAGCGTGTACCCGAGGGTAGTTTGGCCAGCTTCTCACCAATTCGTCCGATGTGTTTCGCCTTTGCCGTAGCCACAGTTTTTTTTAAAGATCTAGAGGCAAAGTTATACTCCCTTTTAAGGACATTCGCATCAGGATCCTTAGCTGCCATCGCGTTGGACCAGGACTGAAAACTTGCTTGCTTTTGGCAAAACGCTTCTTTGCAAGAGCGGTCAAACCAAGGCTGAGACTTGCCACCGACGGGCACAACAGAACTTGGGACGAAAAGTTCCATGCCCTGCGATATCACATCAGCAACAGAGTCGGCAACGGCAGAAGCATCCCGAAGCGAGAAGCAAACTTCGCCCCAGGGGTAGGATGAAAAGAAGGTCCGCATCCCATCCCAATCTGCTGACTTGAAGTGCCAGACACGGCGACAGCCGGCGGAACGAGGCCGTAATTTGCACGTGGATGGCACCATGCTCCGGATTAGGCAATGGTCTGATGAGCCAATAGGGGCACCAACAGATACTACATAGCCATCCGGATGGGAAGTCAGCAGGAGATCAAGCCGTGAGGGCGTATGGCCTTCCACATCAGGTATGCGTGTGGGGGCTGAAACCATCTGAGACAGACTATAGGCCGCGGCAAAGGCGTGAACAGATCTACCCGCATGATCGGTTTTTCCCGATTGGAGCCATTCTATATGGTGGGCGTTAAAGTCCCCAAGAATTATTATTTCCGCGGATGGAATCTGTCGCAGCACATAGTCCGTTGCAGTGCCAATATGCTCCATGAGTCGGTCAGTTTCGGCATCACCACTATGGGACCTGTAGAGGCAAGCGTAGACGCGAGGGTGGTCGTCGCAATCAACACGAAGCCATAGAGTGGACGAGTCTTTGCCTTCAAGATTGCATAGACGGCGAACACAGACATCGTCCCTGACAAATACGCATACGCCAGCGTGTGGCACGAATTTGTGCTCGATTTTGTAGCCGGGATAATGTAGGTATGACGTATCCGCTGGAGACGATATCTGGGTTTCCGTCAAAAAGAATAAGGCAGGCTTTTCTGCCTCCAGATGGTAGTGGACAGAGTTGAGGTTTGAGTGAATACCCCTGATATTGCACAGATGGACATGGTGTGCATGGGGGTGCCGTAGCCTTATCTTGAGCAATGACGAGCGGGATTTTGCCCTCCCCAGAGTACGTAGGGCAGCCCAAGCAAGAATGCTCAGGGAGGGATTCTCCTGTACGTAACGTACCGGTACCCTCCTGGGGTACTCTACTATTAAATTCCGCTGCCATGTTGAGGGGGTGGGGGGAAGGGGTGGGCCTCCGGTTCTCTCACTCACCGAACGAAGCATAGAAGTGTTAAGGCAACTACTCAAACGTCGATTTTCTGTGAGAGGGTGGTACTTCCCGGACGAGCCGGCCCATTCAAGCTACTAGCAAAGATTTGGCCAGTAGCGTGGCTCTACCACACGAAAATAATTAATAACAAGTAATTTAAGAACTACATTTTCAGTACAAGCAGCTGATGGAAACCAATAATCTAGGATTAGCTAGAGTCTTTATGAAGATTAATCAAACAAATCTTAATGAGATCAGAAATCAGATATGTTTATTTGCCAGAAAACGAAAAAATCGAAAACGAAAACTTTTTCCTTTCCTTTTGTCGAGTGAGTTGAAACAAGATCCATCCTCCGTCAAAAGCATCCTAACGGCCATTAATATTGTTCATTGACGACGATCAAATGACCTAAAATTCCCGATAAACTGCCCACGGACCCTAGAGCTGTCCAATACTTCGGCTTAAAGAAGCCGGAGAAGCGTTACAAATACTTCGCTAACAATAGTAAGAAAATCTTTAATAAGAAGAAATTCTGCCTCGAGTAAGTACATAAATCTGACATTTGCTATAAAAATTCAATGTATATTCGTCCACATAGATAGTTTTTTAATTATAAGACACATATGTTGTAAAGTGACGTCTTGGAGAAAATGCAGCAGTGGAGTTTGTTGCGCCGCCTCTTCTTGCGCTTTGGAGGCGGTAGTAAACTTAGCTTTAAGTAATTTTCTGACATCAACAACTAAAAAACAAGTATCTATACGACGATTTAAAAGTACTATTTTGTAGCCCATTTAAATAAAATCATTTTCATTACATACCTCGTTGGGTTCGCTGAGCTCGAAGAGATCGAGCCGGTTGGCGTTCCACTGCTGGATCATGTTGCGGAGCGCCTCGCGCTCTAACATGCGCTTGTCCGCCGCGTCCATCTTGTCACCTCATCAAGTCTGCCTGCAAACAAAGGATACATTTTCAGAACATAATACAATGAACTAAATAACAAAAAGACGATGATGGCGAAAGAGATCCTGTGTATGAACATCCGAGATTAGGTCGTCATAGCGAGCTCAATCAAGAGATAATAGAAGATCTACCCAGATAACATTGTTTTTATGATGTTCAGATCGAACCATAGAGTAACACGGACTTTCCGTGACGTGCGCGGAAGTCCTTGTTGCTCGAAGGATCGAACGTATTTAAAAGCATGTAACTTAATAAACTTATGGCAATAATTTCGGTGGACGCATGCGAAAAGGAGACATCATCTCTTGATAGAGCGTTGCTTTAGAAAGAATAACACTTATGTTGGTAATGTAAATGAAAGTAGAATGGTAATTTTATTTATAGTTTCTAGCTAGAGGCTTACTTTGTACAACTTGTACACTGCCCTACCATTTACAATAAAACGTTCAATAGAAACAATAATGTGTATTGGCAATTTGCCACATCAAAAGTATCATCTCTCCTTTTGTAGTCGAATGATAAATGATATAAACTAGAACAAATACGCTTTTACTTTTCTCACTCGCTCCGTCTATTAGAGTAAGTTCAGTCAAATCAAAGAGGCTCTCAATCTCGGTAGACTGACGAACAATAGTGATGATGCGATGACTCAATCGGCCCATTATCTTTCGATTCGTGTGAAATTTCCGAACATAACGATCTATACTGTTATGTTCGGTAGTACAGGTAAAACATTCTAAATTATCGGTTTGTTTATCTAAAGTTGCAATCGATTTCATTAATGCCAAATATAACCTGCCCAAAGTTAAAAGAAAAAATTTAGAATGTGCCAACAATTCTTCACGTGAAGATATCATTCCTTAGTTCCATTTTAAACCATACAGTATTATAAATGCAATATTTGAGAAGTTAAATATCTACACACTACGGTGTGTAGATATTTAGTTAGACCTAGAGAACATCTCGCAATTTTTTATAATTATATTTTGTCAGATTACAAGTGCACAGAAAATTACACAGGGTAACTTTCATGCAAGAAAAATGAACTGTTTATGGATATACGTACAACAAACGCCAAATCTTAGTAAAAAAATGTATGGTTATTGTATTAATATGTGTTGACGACATACTACTAACATCAGAAAACGTGCAACCACAATCAGCCAATAGAAAGGCCCCACAGACCTCGTAGAAAGCCAACTCGTAAAAATGCAGTTCAACTTAGGAATGTCAATTGGCCGTGTTTGTTATTGCCTCTTTCGTCAAGTGGGCTTACAAGTGGCAAGCTGTCATATTGTTTTCTGTGCTGTGAAACTATCTAAAATAGAACATATTGCACTTTATAATGCATTTGCAGCAAACAAACATATGATCATTACATCTCAAGCTTGTCTCAAGGTGGCTACCATACTAACAAAAGACTATCAAAGATACTCGTAGATCTAGAAAATTATACACAAAGTAAATAATAAATATGACAACATATAAGTATGACATTCAAAGCATGACATTTTATCGCAATACCAGGACGCAACGATAATGATAAAAGATAACGTCCAAATGAATACCAAATCAATACAATTAGATTATTTATAAAATGCCATTCCTAACAAACCACGGAATCAGATCAGAAGAATATTTCAAAACGTCCAACCAATGCGACACTTGGAAATAGATCAAAAGATCACAACACAAACACTCAACATCGAGAACGATGCGACCATAGAGACCTAACAAAAATTGTATCCATTGATACAATCGATCACTTTCCATCTATTTAGGGACAATCAACCTATAATAACCTACAATCGATACGAGCTGTACCATCACATATTGTGGGAGTATAATGATGGTCGTGAAAACCTGCGACTCACTAATAGCAGAGTTCCGATGCCTGTCATTTTCTTTCGGCAGTTCCGCTGATGTAATCCGTCTGTCGATGTCCCCACGGTTTACGAAATGCGCCGCTAAAGCGGAGCGTTGGGGTTCCTTTCGTTTTTTTCATGGATGTTAGTGGCAAATACAATGTCAGATTTTTCAAACTATAAAGAAACTAAACCGGACTTCCGGTTTACATCGCTGTTCTGCCTGTCCATCTTTCAGTCAATCCAATTATGAAAGAATCTTGTGAATTTTACTCAGGAATTTTGACGCTTAGATTGCAACACGAACATGTCATGGCGTATAAATCAGAAAGAACTTTTTATATACTTTGTCTGTAAAGCAAGTATTTACAGTACTTGTTAACAGTGGAAATAAAAAGAATTTATGAAATTTTAATGTGAGGGATTCTAAATTTCAGCACTGATCTTCATGATTGGCAGAACGGAACTCTCTTTGCGCGAATTCTTTTCGTGCTTGTCATTTTTTTCTTCGCGTCTAAGTACGGTGAAACTGTTGAATCAAATACCGTGGTCATGGAAACGCTGGTTGATGGTAATCAAGAATTTAGGTCACGCGGCTACGTGTATCAGATTTAGACATTTGAGGACACGGTTCTCACTACGTAGTACTGATCGAGATAGCTCTTTATTTTATTTCTATTCGAGGCACCATAGTTCAAATGTACCCTGTACGTTCTTTATAAGATATGTAATATTGACCAAACGAATGTATACTCCGTTTAAAACAAACACTATGATTTTGAAAAACATAGTTGATGGGCTGCTATCAACTTTATTGTTTACAAGTGTTAAGTATCAAGACCAAACTGCGGCATCCGATAATGCTATCATTATTGGCATGATAAAATCTAATGATTCCAATTTACCAGACACACTACAAAGAACATATTTTAAGAGTTACATATTCTGCATCTATAAAAGACAAGGACAAAGCCCTGGCCGTGGCATCTGGCTTACCGTAAGTGTGCCCAAATATAACTATTACAGCACTGGAAGGTTAAACATTTGAACCGATTGATTGGCCGTAAAGTTCCCAATGTTTACCGCCGATGAGGATCTGGGAACGGTGGGACCCGACACCGGCGGGCCATATGTTTACGTTATAAATACTGCGCGTGTGTAGGTGCTCTGCGCCAGCGCATGATGAATGCCAGAAACGCCCACCTACACGGATTTTCAGCGGAATTGTAATAATTTAAAATGTTGACGTTGATAAATTTTAGGAATTATGAGTGAGACTAGACGACAGTCCAGACATGAATTTCCTAAATGTTCGCATGTTTCTAGTGTGGTTTCACATGTTTTTCTAAATAGTTCGCATGCTTCTTGTGTGATATTGAAGTTCGCCTAGCCCAGACACATATTTAACACATCTAAATAGATCTTCCACTGGAGCAAATGCCCCGGTGAAAGATGCATTCTGAAATAAGATATAATATGTAGATTTGGATATTGATTCAAGAAAATATAGCTATTATCGAATTGTTTAAATAATCCAAGGTCTATTCTAGAGAATGCGTGAAGGCGACGATACATTTTAGTGAAACAATAGTCGATTAAAACGAAAGTCCTCTCACGAATTCGTGACATTCATATTCCAATATTCGTTGAAGCATGCGAATGTATCAAGTAACCACGACAACTGATCAACTTCATTGGATCGCACGCAGCAGGAACAAATCAATGTCAAAATGATAGATCAGGTTTCGTTTTGTGTTCGGTGACCTGCATCCATTATGTTGATATTACTCCGTGTACATATATTTATGAAAGGATCATCATCAATCAATCAATACAGACATCTAACAAACCGAAATCATTAAAGTAAAATAATTTTGTTCAGCAGTAAAAGTAAACTCCGTCTCCAGTTTTCACCAATCTTAAATGATTTGCTTACTAAAGTAACCAAACCACATCTTCATCCTGCGTGATGTTTTCCATTTACGATGTTGGTAGATGACCTTTATAAGACCATTAATAATTCTAGCCATTACTAAAATCTAAATTATACCTGCCTTGCATAGTGCTTGCAAGTTAATGTCTTCTATAATTATCAACTGGCTCGAGATAAGGTACAAATTATAGCTGGAAATGCTTACAAAATAACACGAGGAAGCTAAAGCCAAATAGGACAAACTATTATGTTTTAATCTATCAGGTCTTCCTGCCCCACATTCCTGTTGGAAGGTTAACTAACTGGGTGGGAGTAATTTCGCCAAATTGCTGACGCAATAAGTGCACAGCTGCACATATTAACAGGCCAGATCGCAATATAGAGAGTACAGATGACAGACATTACAACTCTACAAACTTATCTGACCAACTGGGCTAAAAGACAATAAGATATTGGACAATAATGATAGTGATTCCTTGAGGATGTCGCAGGTATTTTCATTACTTTAAAATTTCTACGGTTATTTCATGCTTTACCCTTTGAAACGCCTAGTACGGATTATGTATTTGTTGCTTACATGCATCTGTTGCATAGTAATTTATATTATGGCTGGCTAACACTATATACATTTCGTGTACCCGAGAAACGTGCACCAATTTTAATTTCCATCTGAGTTTGTTATTGTGGCATGTCGGAAGCCGAGCCGAACTGTGTTATGGCTCCGCTCGCTTCCGCTGTTTGTAACTGACACAGGGGTCAGACTGGTCGATTTATATGTAAGTAATTTACATTTTTCATTAACATTAACACCGTGTCAGGGTCAGACTTTCTCTGATTTAGATAGCGCAAACAAGCGATGTAACTTCATGAAGCAGCTTATTCTGAATAGACATTTACAGACACGTGACATAAAAAGGAGTAATAAAGCTTACTGTCTTCTATGTACTTAAATATGTCCTGTTTGTAGTTTTGCATAAAGCATGTCTACAGCAACACACTTGGTAAAACATTAGGCCAGAGAACCAGAGTTTAAGATTTGCCAGTCAACTCGACACAGTCAACTGAACCTGTGTGAACTCCCATCGACCGAGTAATCGCTGCTCTTGCGCCTGGAACGAGGAACTGTTCCACACGGATCGGCGACTCGTAAAAATAAACACGCATCGGTTACTGCACTAAATCTGTAATAAGCTATTAGTTACATTACGTGCAGCTGCCGATCGCACTATGCACATAAATCAATCGGTGGCATCATATTTAGGTAAACAATCAGATTTTCAAAACGTACAACAAATGGAACAGCAAAATGTAAATAATTTAAAAGCAGCAATGATTAAGATGTATTGAATGAAGACATGTCTAAACAAAAGGCACGTCAATATACAATCAACGAATTTGAGACGAGGCGCACCTGGCTTGATGATCGGCCCTCGTACTACTTACAGTGATGGTCGTATCTTGAACCTAAGAATCTAAAGTGGATGGGGTCTTTCAAACAAGTACCTAAAGCAAACATCTACATGAAAGAGACTACATATTTACAAACACCTTCTTACTAGATCCTGCATCCTAGTAGAGAGGAGTAGTAGTATAAAGGCTATCTAGTATCAACACGGGCATAACCTATTGGTCAAATCAAAATACTCGTATATAATAACGGCGATGTGTCGAAACAGAAACAAAAGCAAGGAGATGTCAATAGCATCGTCGGAACTTCACGGTTGGTCGCCGACCTTGCCTCTTCCTGTGCAGCCGCTGTCTCGTAGGCTGGTTAGCGTAGTAGATCCACATATTCAGAACAATAGTGTGATTATTAATGAAATAATGAGAGGGGAAGAATGTAAAGTTGGAATTTCTTCAAACATTCTTTATTAGCTTCAATGTTAACGCAAAGTTTAAAGAAATAAGTGAAACAAAGTTTTTGAAATACATTTAACATTCACGACACGATTAATCTTTTGTGTTGGTAATAAAGCAATAACATCACCCCTACCTGATGTTTAGAAAATTCAAAGGCCTTAAATAAAAAATAAGGCCTTTAACAAGAACCAGTTTAATATTTGATTTGATACAAAAACCGCAAATCAATTAATAAACCTTATTAATTGTCCTGTTATAATTATCATCAATATTACACACGATATTGATGACTTCCTGGAGCTGCAACGCGGTGCGCACGATACATCGCGTTGTAAACAATACGCCATCAGAACAGACGCCTACACTCAGCTACACAGTAACCATCAACACTAGTTTCCATTGAACAGGTTAGACTCAGTCTCACACCGTCCGGCAGCCGGATACACGGTATATTGCCGGAGAACTTGACGACACTGTCTGTTATTGAGGTTTTGCTTCTAGAACATAAAACAATTAAGTCAGATCTAGCAATAGTATCACTTTCTTCATTCGGTTTTATAAAGGAGCAAATAAAATAAAAGTTAAAGTTATTTACAAGCTTAGCCACTGTTTTGTCATTTCTCTATAAAAACTATTTTTGTACAAAACCGTTGTCCTATTTGATGACAGTGATAAGTGACTTCCAATTTGTCTCATTTATTTAAGTACTAATTAAAAACTGTTTACTGTCCGGAATCCGGCGCCGCGCCGTCTACGTCAATCGGCAAGTGTAGACATGCTAATTCCACCAGCGTGGGAACGCTTCGTTAAAATAACGTAATGGTGCAAAAACTGCGACCCTCGCAAGTGCATAGGGGCAGAACAAGTGCCACTATAGCATGCAGCGGTGCACCGAACGAACCCTTAGAAGGGGTTCTAGCCACTTCACTGTCATTACGTGTTGATATGCGACAAACACTTGAAAATGGGTTGAAGATAGTTCCAAAAATCCATCATATATGTATATTTCGATACTTTTGTGCAGTAATTCATGAATTTATTGTTACTTTGTCAACGGTGACATGCATAGACCTTGGAATTTGAAACAATAAGTTCAAGTGTTGAAAATGTCGTTCGTTTTAAGCTTTAGCTATGAATAACACGATGACATCATAAGGTTTTAAGAATTCCAAAACGAAACTAGGAATGTTTAAAGATATGACACGACCTATGGCGGCCTCCATCAAGTAATCGCATACAGGCACTACGGATAATTGTACTCATATTAATCTCATGACATTCCATTATATATCTTCATGTAAATATATCATAGATGAGTTATGTATGATGATATTTGTCTGCAGTTCTTGTAATCATTTCGTAACGTTCATTAGTGCAAAGGCTCTTCAATAATTATCATTTTGAGCGTCAAGTATAGGGAAGATCCATTGTCCCTGACCTTAAAGGCTACGTTGCATGCTAGTTGTCATGAACATGATGTGGAGTAAAGTGGTAGTAGCATGCAAAATTGGTATTCAGTTTATGCATAGTTGTGAACGGATTTGGTTCTTCCCACTAGATTAGTGATGGTTCTGCCCAGCAGCAAATAGTTTTTGATTAAACGGCTACCAATCACCTTCTAGACTACCCACAATGTCAATAACCTACCAACCAAATGCAGTTAGTAAAATTTAACACAAAACCACATATGAATCACGTTTTAGCGTCTATTCATTGACTTTTTACTCGCTAGGTTCAGCACGATCATCTCTTTCCCTAGATCTTTCTACATAACTTTAAATGTCTGTATTGTTTTTACAATTTTTTCTTCGAGCCATTTCACTGAATCATTCTCGCATAAATTTACTCTACCAGATCTTTGCCTACTAACAGATGTCTATAATTTTTGCGACGTTTTCTTCTAACCATTAGACTGGATCACTCAGTGGGGTGTGTACAATTCCAGTAAGCTGTGTAACGAGATTTTTCTAACGGTGCGGTGGTAAATTGGCGTGCACTGTCTACGAGGCGGATGCGACATTCATAATCGCATGCTCAAGTGTTCGTGCTCAAGCTTCTAGGGTTACCATCATTTTAAGCGTTTTCTTGCAGATCTTTGAGGTTATTTCCAAGTCCGTTTTACCTTAACTTTTGATGTATACCTATACATATAGATCACTGTGACAAAAAATAGTTCTGTGAGAAGTATGTACTGTACATTCTTCACCATTATCATTAAGAGTAAGTTATTATTTCTATAGAAGAAGAGATATGCAATGAATTGCCAAAGATGATATCAATGCTGTACATCTATTTATCTCCACAGAATATCTCCAAAATCTACACTGCCTAACCCTACGACCGCGCAACTCGAGTTACTAGAATCGTGAAACTCGATTCTTTGCGATCCGGTTGAGGACCGTCTCTGCCTGAGAACTTGGCCCCTCTCAGCGGCTCCCATGCATCATAGTTATGTAACTGTTAGTCTCTGTCACGCAATACTAATTGACGTACGTCTTTGTTACTGGCTTTCGCGGCGTCTGCAACGATCAGTGATTCACAATGTGTACTGTACTGTACCTCTGCCATTTCATCGCACCCAGATACGGCTACCATTTTGAATTACGATTTTTGATCTTGACTGCGATTAGATGATTCATTTAAATGTCAAGAGTTTGTGATTGCACAAGTTTTCATTTCCTTTACATTATTCTGAGATATATTAGCAAAAATAATAGACAACAGCAAACGCATGTACAACATTATGTTAGGATATACTTTACAAAAATAATTTATTTGGCGGCATAATAACGGGTATTGTGATGATATCCTAAAGATCTTATTGTCCAACCCTTACCAGTTCGCTACATCAGTTAGCTTCACCTTCCTTATCTCGTATGCTTCAAAACCGGCTCTGGGACTGCTCTGCTTCGTGGAGACGAGTTTTTAGATCATCATTATCAAAGGGTAATGCAGCCACTTAATTTGATGGCGCAGACGTTAGCTTTTGCAAAACTCTGTTCTTTATTGGAACCGTATGACTTTGAATTCATGGTTTTGATGATATTGAAAATATTTTAAATCGTTAATTTTTTTAGTGACTTTCTTAATTTATTTAACCAAGCATTGCTAAGTACTTTTTATACTATTTTACTAATTACCTAGTTTAGTAAGCACCTTTTTTGCCATAAATAGGTTAAAATGATCATCAAATAAGTTATGCGAAAGTAATTTCAAACATAAATCGGTCAAAACTGGTGAAAAGCCACAAGAAAGTGTCCCAAAACCGAAACTTGATAGTTAATCGCAAGTTTGGAGACTCGTTTTTGTAGAGAGTGAATGCGTCTCCGGTCACGGTCAATCGCTCTGCAATCCGGTGTGGATTGTGTTGACTTTAACGTATCATGAATAGCTTCATATTACAGTACCATGTCTAAACAAGTTATTGTTTTATCGCGTGAAATAGTACTAAAGTGTAAATAATTGCTGAGGGCGACCGTGCGCTAGTTTTACCATAATCTTATTCTCCATCAATCCATTCTGTTCGCGAGGAATATTTAAGTATGGATAGTGGATACGGATTCCATCGTTCAGTAATAAAACACGCAGTATTATTAAAATTGATTGATTGACTTGGTAACTAGGGCATGCATACCGGAATTCCGGAATATCGTAATTCCGGTATCTCGGACAGATTTTTTCGATATTTCAATACCGGAATTGAAGGGCCAAATACCGTAATACCGGTATTCTTTTTCTTTTTTTTTTTTATTAAAAATGGGCTTGCTCTTGATCACAATCTTGCCCGAGGACACAGATGAGGTCTACGGTGTAACGAGCTTACCTAGAAGCAGCTTATTCACTCTGGTTTTTAAGAGAGTCGGGTTGTACGTGCTCGGGAACACAGACGCAGGCAGGGAGTTCCAACGTGGTTCCAACGCTTCGCTGTGCGCATTAAGAATGATGATAAAAAGCGCTTGGCGCGTGTGGGGGGAATATAAACCAAGAAGGGATGATAGCCCTCAGTGCGTCTGGTTCATTAAAAAAATTATAAATAAATATATACTATGCGATTTAAATGCTATCGGTTTTTGTAATTTTTGTCAAGTTATCAGCTTGCCATTCAAAACCATTCGAAACTAATTTACCTAAACTGACTTTTTGTACGAGACGTGCAAAAAACGAAAATTAGAAATGGTAATAATTTTTTATAAATGTTTATTTACAGTATTTTATTTTCCACTGAATTTATTAAATAAATTGAAAGATTCTTCAAATTTCGGTATGTAATTGCCACTAACCAACGCACGGAGTAATTTAGAAATTTTTATATAAAAAAATATGTACGTACTTAGTTTTTCACTTGATTGGTTAGTTGCTACCCGGTCCCCGCGCTGTTTCCCCCGCCCGCACTGAGCTCGTACTCTATAATTTTGCAGACTTTGCAGTCGTCAATATCTTATAGCGAGTGTGCACGTATGCGGTGTAGTGATTAGACGATTGTTCTTTTACTTAAATACGCTATGTTATCTAATTAGTATAGATTTATAGAGATTAAACAAATTGTGCCAATTCCGGAACCAGTACCGGAATTCCGGTATTAGGTCTCTAGTACCGAAAATCAGTTCCGGTATTGATAACTTTCCGGTATTGCATGCCCTATTGGTAACCCTATCTACAAGACGGTAGAAAAATTCGGCAACGGTGACGATGCGAAATCCAAGACCTAGAATATTCTTCTACGGGTGAAACGGCTGTCACAGTCTCCGAAGAATCCACCGGAACTAAACCCGCTCAACACTGCCCTACTATCACTGTGGCGGACTCTCTAAATCTCTGGTTATTAACATTTCTCTACGGTGTTTTATGTCATTGTTTCTTCTTTTTAGAGTTGCGTATTTCAAAAATAATGGCTGCTATAGGGTTGGCTATGTTGGCGTCTAGTGGTAGGATCGGCGACTTAAACATTAACAGGTTAATTTGTAAAAATAGATTAATATAGATCTTAGTCACACAAGAGAACTGCTGCGACAAATACGCTACTATTTTAACACCACTGAGAGACGATACGTTAGCAGAATCGACACCGAGGTCGCAAACTTAGCGTTCGCGTGCCTTGCAGATGCACCTGTTAATGTTTATGTCACGTATACTACCAAAGTAAGACGAACCACGTGACTGCACTCCGAGTCAGATTACTGCAAAGTGCAAACAATCCGTGTTGTATTCGCTACTGTTGTTATATTATTGTTTATTTTATATTATGTTGTAGATATACACATGCCTGTAATACAGCTAAGCAAGTTATTCTAAAATTCTTACAAACACTCAGACATTGAGCCGTATTTTAAACAATCTGGCTAATGATTTTGACATTTGACTTCAAAAGCATGGCTATGATTAAAACAAATTGAAAATAAAAGAATAATATTATACCATATAAGAATATACCAGTGAATAAAAGGTGCAGAGAGTGGATGCAATTGCCTTTATTCTTGAACGTTGATAGATGCATTATATTAACGATCTATTTCATTACGTTCACATCACAGAATCTCAATTCTCACAGACAGCATTGTAAACATAAAGGCCACGGTAAACAGTAATTAAAGTACTGTTACTAGCTTTGATTACTGGCTTCGCCTTCTCTTACAGAATTAAAGCAAAATTGGAAAAAACAAAACATTATTTGATCATCGTTTAAAGAATTTGAGTATGCACGTAGTTGAATTGAGCGAAACATCCAAGAACTTTCACATTTACAATGTTAGTAAAGATTTTATAAGCAACAATAATTCAGTACAAGAATCATGTAAACTCAACGGACAAACATAAACACTATGAATTGATAGTAGATATTATGTAGCATTGTATAGATAATAATGACATGCATAAACAAAATAGTAAGCGTCGGTGTATGCGCGTACGCAGTCGCAAACCAGTCAACGTAGGGTCAGGGCGGGCCCGCGAGTTTCGCGCGCCGCTTCAATGAGTCACTGCGCAATGTGCTACCTCTACCTAGTACCTTGCATGCCATCTATTGCTTCAACGCGATCTTTGTTTATGATGCACCTTACACTATGTTTATTAATTTGTTCTACTACTCTCTATGCTTTTGAGGCTACGAAACAAATTAAGATGTTCTAAATTTTACGGCGGGCCGTAGTCTGAGTAGGTGTAAATAATTTTACGTCAAGAACTAAGTCGATATTGCTATATTTGACAATGAATGACTTAATCGCACAAGTTAAAATCGCGAAACCCTTGAGTGGTGCTGAATTACGCATTTTAGTGCAATCTCCAAAAAACTTATTGGTTACTTAATTAGGTTCCATTGTCAACTTTCGTACGCGTACAACGAAACATTTGAGAATGTCATCAACAACGCAGGAACAAAGTTGTTGGGCATATTATATCGACTGGTTTGTACAGACAGGCCACTGTGTAGCAAGGTACACCGTGACAACCTTAGCTACATCACCATCACATGGAGTGGCATGTGGGGCCACTGTACCTGCTGGTAACTGTACGAGGGGTGACCGGAGACTGGCACGGCAAGACCCGGAACAAAACCCTTCAATTGCAGAAACTGACACGGAAAAAACGTATTGCCCTGATTTACTTGCATTATTTACGTAGACAATGTTTTTTTAACTCCTGACACAAAAAAGGGGTACTAGAAAATCGCTATGTTTTTTGGTTCGTTCGCCTAGTCGAACTCTTGTGCAGATAGGATCAAGCGCATCTGGGTTAATATGAAATTCTATTTAGAACCACAGGTGTGTGGTTAAAGTAAGTTTTAATAGATTGATCTTGATTAAAGAAGACTTCTAAGTGTGTTGGTGTATATCACTCTGCATGTTCGATCATTTTGTAATTTCATTGACTACTACCTGCTTCCAATGAAGAAAAACATTGTGAAGAAACCTCCACGCTCTTTTCAGTTTACTAGTGTTTCTACGATAACGTCTAGGCATATCAAATGCTTTTTGTGTAGGCGACTTAAGAAAAATCTGACACCAGTTTTATTTAGAACACACTATATGTATGTGATATAGAGAATCCAAAATCCAAGCAAAATTCACTGGTAAAAAATTAAATGACCCTTTTTAAACATTACTATTATTATTTACCACCGGATCGGCTTGTGGGCCGTTAACATTTTATTAATCTTTTAATTGATTCCACCTCAAGCAAGACCATTTAATTACAACACTATAAGCTCATTATTCATTTTGGCAGTTTCTTTGGCAATTGAATTTTGCAAGTCCAAATAACAAGGCATCCCCATTACAGAGATAATCTAAAACAATACGTTTCTTACGCCACCGATGTTCAGACAAAGCTGACTTCCATTACATACCATTGTTTACTTCTATTGCAACCAGTAAGTGTTAAATAATACGTTGTTTACTAGCTCCATAACTCGTATTACCCAAACCGTACTCGGTTGAAATTATGGGAACCTTAGTCGAAGAGTTCTTGCGCCCGTTTTATTGAACGTTTGCTGTACTTGATAGATTACAAAATATACTTGTCATAGTATATGTATTAAGCGAATTAAATGTACAGGTGTATCTAATCAAGAATTACGAAACATTTATTTCGGTTTTCTATTGTCAAAGTTAATGCTTTTATGAATGTAATCTAAAACATCATTTAATTAAAACGATGTTTTAGGTTACAATCATACAATCATTCAATAGAGAAAGCCCATAATGTTCTTAGTTGTAAAAAGTGTAAAAACCTTCAATAAAGCAAAGGCCAAGCGCGCTTTTGAAATTACAGCTACTCTAGTGATCAATAAATCATTGCCCAAATGATTCATTGCTCATATACTTATACAGCTATCAATTTTGCACAATTGATAATAATTTAGAAAAGCAAGCTCTATCAATAGAATGTCTCAGATGTATGACTTCATTTTGAAGCTGTTGTTTCAACTGGTGTATGTTCGTAGCAAAAAAGGGGAGAAGGCGTTCATTAAAGAAGACGTCTACTATCTACATTGAAAAAGAACGACATTCGTACATTGTATGTTTTTTTTAATATCAACGTCACCACCGCTTGTGAAGCCTATCTAATGGAATGCAGAGGATCAATACGAGTCCCGATTATTAGATTAGTTGCTACGGTTCAGTGGGGCGCTGTTATGCTGCTACTGCCAGGGGAGAAGGTGGAATAATGTCTCAACAATGAAGCCACCAGTATATCATCCATGTATGAAAAATTTCAAATTAATCATTAAACTCCGGGGCCCCGCTGCGGTGGAATAAAAGAAAATCCGATAGATGTATCCACATCGGCAGTCCTTTGGGCATAAGCAACTTTCTATTGATTCAATTTACTGTCATCTTAATGTCCAAGTTATTTAATTACAGCCTACGTAATCGCGAGTGTAATTAATAACACCTTTACTAGTCTTAATAAAGCCTGAGACGGAAAAAAACAACAAGACAACTTTTAGGTAGGCACTTATTTTACTTGTTATGAGAGAAGTAAAACCAGAAAACCATACGACTTTTAATAATAAAGATTTGTGTTTTACCAAAGAAAGGACTAAAACACAAAACAAGTCCAAAAATAATACTGCGCATGTAACAATAACAATAGTTGTTGAACGTGTTCACACGTATAAACAAACTGAGTCGGAGACTGACCAACATCTTTTGCATGTCAAGTTGCCCTGCATGGGCCTCTTACGTGGTGGTAATAGAGGCGAATGTGAAATGAATTTGGGTTGATTCAAGTGCTGTTGATCGTACTCCATTCATGCGCAAGCGCTCGCCATTTCACCGTAACTCACAAATATTTGTGTTGCGTAAGGAAAAGCTGCCGTATTGTGCGTTGTTGATTGTAAGTAAAAGTTATCTTGCTTCGTCTGAATGTCATGGCGAAATTTTCTGTCACACTTATTCTGATAAATTTATGGATTAGCCATACTATAATCAATTGAGCAAACTATCTGTCATATTAAAAATCAATTTCACAACAAGCGGTAAAACAAGAATTAAGTGTAATTAAACCTGTAACAAAAGTTAAAAGGCGTAAGAACCTTTTAATATTAACCAATGATGCACTATTTGACATACACCAAACAAATAAGGGAACGATCCTGAATAATCTTTTGAACTCCCTCGATGTTTTTAAAAGTGAGTATGTCGAGTTCCGTTCCGGCAAACATTTTTCACTCGTCCGTTGCGTTAGCCCTTTCACATACAAATATTAGCATTACGTAAGTAAAAAATACACAGTGCCTTATCCATGTATTCTTTGGACTTTGAGTTGAGCATCTTTTTTGTTATGTTTGATGCAAAAAAAATACTGAGCAACAAACAAACTGAGTCGGAGACTGACCAACATCTTTTGCATGTCAAGTTGCCCTGCATGGGCTCTCTTACGTGGTGGTAATAGAGGCGAATGTGAAATGAATTTGGGTTGATTCAAGTGCTGTTGATCGTACTCCATTCATGCGCAAGCGCTCGCCATTTCACCGTAACTCACAAATATTTGTGTTGCGTAAGTAAAAGCTGCCGTATTGTGCGTTGTTGATTGTAAGTAAAAGTTATCTTGCTTCGTCTGAATGTCATGGCGAAATTTTCTGTCACACTTATTCTGATAAATTTATGGATTAGCCATACTATAATCAATTGAGCAAACTATCTGTCATATTAAAAATCAATTTCACAACAAGCGGTAAAACAAGAATTAAGTGTAATTAAACCTGTAACAAAAGTTAAAAGGCGTAAGAACCTTTTAATATTAACCAATGATGCACTATTTGACATACACCAAACAAATAAGGGAACGATCCTGAATAATCTTTTGAACTCCCTCGATGTTTTTAAAAGTGAGTATGTCGAGTTCCGTTCCGGCAAACATTTTTCACTCGTCCGTTGCGTTAGCCCTTTCACATACAAATATTAGCATTACGTAAGTAAAAAATACACAGTGCCTTATCCATGTATTCTTTGGACTTTGAGTTGAGCATCTTTTTTGTTATGTTTGATGCAAAAAAAATACTGAGCAATTCGTTCAGTTGAAAAGGAATATCTGAATAATCAAATTCAAAATTGAGCAGTTACATTATAACAAATTCTATTTCTTAAAAGCCACGCCTGCCAGCCCATGTTTCACTAACAATCAAGTTCTTAGCATTCGAAAAACCTTCAATTAACCAACAAAGATGTCCAATCAGCCGAGATTGTCACATTGATACATGGAAAGTGACGTTAGCTAGAGAGTGCATGGCTTGCGTGCGTGTTCTACTTGCAGCTAATTCAATTAGGAGCAATCGGCTCTGCTGCGCCAATGGTATGCCTCCCCCATCTGGCCCTGGATACGGTCATTCTCCTCATGATGATGACAATTAGGTACCTAACTATATGATTAGGAGGTCACCTAATGTCTTGCTATATTCCTTAATATTGCCACGCCTTGGAATACTTAATACTTACTATTTTATTGTGAACTTGTAGGTTGTTAAAAGTTGAAACCTTTAGAAGGAAAGAAGTTACTAGCCTCCCAATCAATTAAATCATCAATTGGCATGTGTGGTGTATAAAATATACCACTGGCATGCTTACCAATTAAAATTGTAATTGGAAATTAACACTACCTAATATTAAAACTTCAGTAAATATCAAATTTTTGACCGTTAAATTCCATATTGTCGAAATCATACCTATCATGACATTTCGTTGTAGACTCAGGAGAATACAACATACATATGAGATACTGGAACGTTCTCATCACTGACTATGTTTTGATGAAATACTTTTTCTGCTTCTCACAAATAAATAGCTCCATTTAGTTGTATTTTGTTCTGAGAAGAAAACCTGTAGCGCACTTAAAACAGCATTCCAGTCAGTTCAAAAATAGTTACGGTATTTGAATCACTTACATTAATTGAGTTTGTAACTGTACCTAAACACATGTCAAGTGATCGTAGCCGCGCTGTACAAGTCTCATAATAATAACGCTCACATAGTTAAAGAGTCTTTTTAAATACAAATCTTCATCATAAAGCTTATCTCCGTAATAACGTATTATCCACAACTTTTCTTAAAAAGGCTTTTTTTGCTGATTGTCTGGAGTTTAATACCTATCGCGAGTACAGTTATTTCATCCAGAACACCCACTTGGTCACTTTCTTAAAGAGCACCAATATACTGCAAAATGAGATCCTAATAATTTTCACTTTTCATTCGTTTTGAATAGTTTGGTGCCTTCAAAACAGGCAGTTCCTCTTCAAACATGTATTCTGGGTGGAAACCTAAATCTCCCGCAACTTGACTCTATGCAAATAACAACACAATGCGCGAAAGAATTGCGCCTGAGCCGGCTTCCGGCTAGCGCCCTTGCGGTCGGCAACGTGACACCACGGTGAAAAGTTATCCGCTGATGACACGAGTACTGTCGACGACAAAGATCTTAGTTGGTTTTGATCATCCGCAGATGTAACTAAAGTTAGTGCTTTAAAGGTCTATTTAGTATAAGACCTTTGGAAAATGCGCCAAGATGCTGAGCAAATGGAACTTTGGTGAAGATCTTGGTTCGATCGTTTGTTTTTATTGTGGAGAAAATCAATTGCACACTGTTGATCTCGAATCGCTATTAACTATAAAGTGGCATTAAAAAAATCCATACGACCGATAACGAGACAACAATAAGGATTGATAATCCAATTGATAGCCTAATCCATTTTGCTATCGGTCGTAATCACCCTATAATTTTCCTGAATTAACCAAATATGTGCAAATACAATTTTTTCCTAAATGAGCGGTGTTCAATCGGCTCCCAGAAAATGTGAAACTTGTCTATTTCACTAGGCCTTTGAGTGTCTTTTTGATTATCCTGGCTGGACATGACATTTCGCTATTTAGTCGCAGGTAACAAATAAGGTCTAAAATTCAAAGAATTTCTACAGCTAACTTCTGTCGTTAACTGTACGCGACGAACAAACGAAAGCCCAGCCGGCAAGCATAAAAACTGGTTAGCTAAATGCCATTACTACGGCGGGCGCCGTGAAAGTGGAGGCTTTAGAAACTGACCAGTGCATTCTGGCTTTGACCGACATAAAACTGATAAAGACGAAACGCTGATAAACTTGAACCACTTGATCGGGGAAAAGAGATAACGGACAAATATTCAAAAGCATTTTAAGTAAAGACGATCGTCGACGTACTCGTCAATCTTGCCATCGTGCTAGGTAAAGTCTAGATAGAAACAGCGCAAGCTTTGTTTGGAGTTAAGGATGTCTTTGCTTAAAATGCTTATGGATATTCGACCGTGTCAGTGGTAGGGTAGGGTTATAAGATTTGACAGTTTCGCTGAAATAGATAGACTGATCCTGATTCCGTTTATATAATTTTACATTTTCATTTTTCACGGAGTGAAGCAAACCTTTACTTAGTCTAGTTTAATATTTTTTGCCGAATAGTGCATCCACAGTAATTATTCAAAACCGACCGAGGATTTTTACGGGCTGGTGAAGGATGCCGATCGACTTATGCAAATTCCTTTCTAAAAATATAGCCGTTTAAAAATGATAACGATGAGCTGATAAACTTGAATCTATAAGATTAGAAATCGGAGATCAAATGCATTTTAAAAATGTGAGAGATTTTGCCGGTTTGTAGAAATAAATTTTATCCAACATTTCCGGTATAAAATATTCTAGATATCACCTGTGCTTTAATTTTGAGTTCAGTGAGGCTGATTTGCTCAATGTTCGTGAAGTTCCAGTCGATAGTACACACGATGAAGCGAGCGAAATTGTACTAATATTAATATTAAAACAATTATATATTAAAACAGTTATTCACTAATATTAAAACAAGATTCTAGGGAACTTAGTAGAGTTGACATAGAAAAATACGTTTTCAATCAACTATTAACAACTCATTTCTCCAAGTCGCAAGGCAAAGACACATCCACCCAAGAAGTATAAACATGGAGTCTCGAAGGAGCCCGAAGCACTTGGCTAATAGAGCCGGCATCTCGGAGAAAACGCTCTGAGAAAGTAAAAAGGCGCAATCACCGAGTGAAAAGCGCGCGAATCGCCGCGCCCTGATGAAGTACTTAAAAATTCAGGACACCTCTGACCCACTGCTGTTTAGCGAATGTTAACATGTGGTTATGAAGACGTGGTATTGATAGAGTTCACAAGGAAAGAGTGACTGTGCGCTTAGTAAACGTTAATTGCACGCGAGAACTTTCGAGAGACATTTGTTATTAATTTATTTAAGAGCCCGTACTAGGCCAGATTGCTTCACATGATCGTCTGTAATATCTATAATAATGTAAAACTGAATGTAAAATTAAGATATAGCAAACTTCAGGACTAGCACGAGGGATTATGTTACTCAAAAACACGATTGCATAAAATTTTCTCGATAGAAAAAATTACGAAGTTGCCTCCAAATCACCAATAATTAACACTTTAAACTGCTATTATTCAAGTAATACATTAAAATTAAGATTGAAATTTTTTGTATAAATTACTCTATAGATAAGGCAGGGCTTATGTTACTTACTTTTTTAAATATCTTTTTAAAAAGCTTTTAAAAAAATAATACGTATAATTGTCCGCATGCTTTAACCATCCACCACTGAGCCGCCGCGCCGCCCGCGACCCCGCGAGCATTTGTCTAGAACGCGGATTGGATGCGTGCGGGCGAGCTGGGTAGCGGGTAGCGGGGGAAAATCTTAGTTTTCGCTAGCCTAGAGCGGGCCCTAAGTTTATTTTATTAAACAAATTAAAAACATTTTTACTGCATGGATAACAAACGTTTAGATAAGTGAGCGTAAAATTAAAAATATTGATAAAGAAAAGTGGAAAATTAATTTACTTCGGCGTTATCTTTGAATCAAATAGACTCATTTAGATAAGGGAGGTTTAAAATCCGTGTGAAGTGACATTCACTCACTCATTAATTCCTTTTGATTTGACAAATATTCTTGCTGAAGACGATTTTATATATTGCTTTGAAAGTAACAATACACTGAAACTTATATAAGACCTGTGTAAGAGAAATGAAAAATCGTGATAAAGAGGTGGAGATATTCAATTTTTGTAGATGTATGTTGGTCCGACTACGTTGACTGCAGTTCATGTAAACAGTGACCAGCAAATCATAGAAAATGTCTCAATTAATGCATCTGGCTCAACTCGCTCTCTTTTGTCTAGTCAAACACAATAACTAAAGTTTAGCAACGCGTTTAGTAGTTTCTTCTTAGAGAGTCATTAGCTAAGATCGTGTAATCAACATTTACCAATCAATAACCATGCAACATGTCCTTTTAAATCACTTACGTTGTACAATACAGTAGTTTCTCCGCAGCGGGACTACGCCATTTTATCTGAAAGAAAGGTATAATTTAATACAACATACATATGGTAGAAAAAAATCACAGTTATTCAAGGTCCAGGGACAGAGGAAGAATTACATCAGGCCAACATAAAAAGAAGACGTTATTGCCCGACTTGATACATCATCAGTTTGATCTTTCAATGCGTGCCAGATTGCCTGGGTTACTCGTGTATTAGCGCTTTAGGCGATGCATATTTTACGATACGAGATGATTACTCCACTGGTAACTTTACTAATTTTTACCATGAAGGGATCTTGATAAACTACTGAGTTCATTAGAATTCTTTGGGGATCAGGCTAGAGGTGGTGGACAAACTGCTCTTAAATACTTTTTTCCTAAGATAACTTTTAAGGTACTCATAAATGGATGGAAATCCCTATACTCACGATGAGAGAGTTTAAGTTAGTTTTATTACCTGCTGAATCATAAATTACATTTAAATTCATACATATGACCTCACAAATGCAAACGAGAGCAACTTCGTGCAGTCCTTGCCCTTCTAATTCAACAACATATCCCTATTTATCTACCAGGCATACTTCTTTAAGGTCTTCATTGAGTTGTAAGGTCAGTCAAACGTAATCTTGGTGCCAGAGTCATTTAATCTCCTGTTGGCTTTTGACACGGTTTATGTTACTAATGTTGACTGGGAACCACGGCTCAGTGTTCCATACTCAAAGTGTATTAATTGGATATTTCAGTGGTATTCTGGTCCAGTGATTGAGATCAGGATTCCGTACCAGCTGGAGAGCAAGTTCACTGGGCCGCAACCCAGAGGCGAGAGCCACCTAAACCTCTTTATTTAAGGTGCAACATCATTAGACACAAAATTAGAGTACCGTTAGCGAAATTATAGCCACTCGTACCTTGGTAACGGCAAAAAAGAGGCACATAAATATAATCATACCTTCCTCGGACCTCTTTCTGAGTCAACTGGCGCGACTGAGTCATTGAGCCAATGACCGGATGGTTGATACCTTCAAGTAAGGTACCAAAGTCGCTATTTACTATCAATTACTGCAAACGTCGATAAGATAACAGTGTTTGTTTTATTTTGTACTTTTGTCGACGTATTCCATTCGGTGAGTATGTTTATTGAGTAGAGTATGCTTGTTACTCGATCACGCAAAATCTATTAGACGCATTTCGATAAAATTTGGTGCACGGATGGTATACCTATAACCTGGAATAGTACATAGGTACTTTTTATACCGGTGCAGAGCCCCGGGGGGCAGCTAGTTTGCTTCATTGTGCTTTCGAAACACAAGCTCTACCTATGTCCTGGATGGAATTCATCGTTGTTTTGGGTCTGGTGCATTCCGATGCGTCGATTTTATATACCTACGTGTTTTCAATTGACAATTACTATATTAGTTTCGAGTTTCCGGTCGTAAATATTGTTATTTATTCTACTAAACTGGCTAAATTATTATTTTTTTCCGAAAAATAGAGAATGTTACATTCAAATTGCTCCTATTGGGGATTTAAGTAGATATTTTATAGTTATGTTTGTTTTTCCATGTTTTTCTTGTAACTCATATATAAGTGTGTAAGTAACTTGTCCTTTTGACCGCCAGGTGATCCTACGAATAAAGTGCCCAACGCTTCAAAATATGCAACATGATCATTTTTAACTGGAGTTAAAATAAGCATCATTTTATCTAAGTACGCACCACACCACGCCAATAAAAATTAAGAAGATTTTGTCGTAAATATATCGTAAGTGAACGGATCACCATCATAACCAATAACGGACGGAACGGATCCGATGTTAGCGGTTAAAGGGTTAATATTTTTGCTTGAAAGAGTAACACCCATCCAACAGTTTTTCATTCTATACTTTTGTCCCAAGAATACTCCACAAGTCCACAACCATTCCACAACACAAAAAAGTCGCCGTATGTAATGTAAGCGTAATGAATATATGATATCGCATCGACCGAATAACACCATACATACAGGTCTGATTGAAATGTAAAACTCGTACGAATCGAATACAAATTCTTGGTACAGCCAACATAGCATCAAAATATCCAAATTCATAGCAAATTCGCCATTATTACCGCCGCATAGTTCCCTGCAGTATAACTTGATATGCAGATGGCTGTATGCGAAGTACCATGGCACGTGTCACGATTTCTCGAAGACTTTGTCGTGATGGCAGCCTGTTCCACTAAATGTAATATCCTAGATTGTATGGTAATTTTAGACGACCATTTGCTTCCTGTGACGGAAAATATCGTGAAGAAATCTGACTCTACTGCGTCATATCTTTGACTAGCTGTTATCCGCGGCTTCGCCCGCGTGAGTTTCGCTTAGATGAAAAATCTTTTTGTGTTTCAAACTGTAGTAACCTAAACTCCAGTACTCAAAATTTCAGCCATTTGGGTATATCGTGTCCCGCGGGAATATATGTTGATGAACGGGAATAGATGTTCCAGATCTTCAATATTTATACGTCAGTAGAAAATGCTCATCAGAATGAGCGACTTTTGCTAAGACGCCATTTCCATATATGTAATAGTGTAGCTGGTCTCTTGGAGTTCTTCATCAGATGTTCCAGATCTTCAATTTTTATATGTCATCAGAAAATGCTCATCAGGTTGAACGACTTTTGTTAAGGCACCATTTCCATATTTCTTATAGTTTAGCTGTTCTGTTAAGGTTCTTCATCAGGTGTTCCAGTTTTCAAAATCAATTATAGCCTATATGTTACCCAGGCTTAATAGCTATATAACAAAAAAAGTTTCATTCAAATCCGTCCAGTAGTTTTTGCGTGAAACGCGTACATACATACAGACAGACAGACAAGAAATTCCTAAAAAATATTTTTGCTTTCTATTATTCTTTTTAGGTGTCCCTCTATCCATTTCAGTCAAAAATACTAAATGTACAGACAAAATATTTTTACTGTTTTATTATATGTATATAGATTGTGTTGACAAACAAATGTAATTTTTTTAATAGCTGATAGAGACCATAGACCCATGTATATCTGATATGATCCCAATACTAACTAATATTATAAATGCGAAAGTGAGTTTGTGTATTTGTTTATTATCTCTTCAAACCTTATTTACAGAACCAATCTACCTGAAATTGTACATACCTATACATAGGAGTACTGAGAACGATATTAAGACATATCCCAAAATGACCACAGAGGCAGAGCCCTGAGGCGCTGCTAGCATAATATAAATTTCAAATTGATAAGTAATTGATAAAACTTTTTCTCAGTACCTCTTGTTGCTGAGAAAAAGGGTAATTTCAGACTGATATCTCATGAAGAATAGTCAATCAGGGTAATTGTAAACACTTTTGATTTCTTGGTTACCTTCATCAATATTATAAATCATATTTTTTTCATGTAGTTTATATATAACAAAAAAATCGGATTTTATATGATAACTTGGCTACATTTGAATGCAATTACTTAAAGTATTGATCGCTTATATCCTAATCATAACTAATATTATAAATGCGAAAGTGAGTTTGTTTGTTTGTTGGTTTGTTTGTTACCTCTTTACGCTTTATCTACTGAACCAATCTTCCTGAAATTTCGCATACACATAGCTGGAAGTAGGGAGAAGGACATAGGGTACCTTTCATCCCGGGAAAAAACACTGTTCCCGTGGGAAATTCCGCGGGCGAAGCCGCAGGCAAAAGCTAGTAAGCACATGAGTAGTTAAAAGGGTAGTAGGTCTATAAACATCTGTTTACAATTACCCAACCCTTTTTTTAACTTTTTTGCTTTTTGGGGTAATTGGAAACACCAAACTAGACACCTGTTAAAGATAGGCTATTAACTTTTAATCCTAATATGAAAGATTCGTAAGAAGGTATTGTAAACTACTCATTTTCACTTGTTTTGTTTTTATTTCAAGCATCGGAGTCTTTCACTTTTGCGTGTACCTCGCCCAACATCACATATTAATGGTAGGTATAGAAAAATGTTAGGGGGATTTTTTTTCCACTTCCAACAATAGCACCTTGCAGCAGCTATGTGGGTTCTTTTTTAGCAGCACTTTTGCTAAAGAAACGACAAGACGAGTTCGAGAGATATAAATTACCTGTATTGATATTATAAATGTGAAAGTTTCAATGAGAGTTTGTGAGAATCTGTCCATAGGGCATGTCACTGGTTAATAAAAAAGTGAACAAGTGCATTTCCTTTTTTTCTGTGGTTTTTATCTACTATCAGCACTGTACAAAGCTTTGACCAGATGTTTTTAAGTGCAAATTCGAATAAATATATAATTATTCTATACACTTTGTCACAAATCTTGATGATTATAATGGTTCTTAGCTAACTTTCCAAAAGTTTTGGCGATGGGGATTCCGACTGTTAGTCGAAAGTTTTGAACAAAATTTGAGCATTTTTGCATATTGAGATTATTAACCATATGAACCATGTGGAGATCATAAGTTACAATTTTACATTCAATTGTGTATTCTGCGAGTGTTTGTATGTAGTGCTTTAATCACATTTATATGATTGAAGATGTGCATCAGTGTCTTATTTAAGTACATTTCTCTAAAAAAGGTTAGCTTAAAGAATTTGCAAGTGCATTGCAAAGATACAGTACCTACTTATTTACAAAAAATGTACTTATGTGAAAAAAATAAAACCACAATAGATACAATATCCAACATGACATGAATGATCATTAGTAGATAAACATAATCGTGTATGTCTAACTACGCAGGTGACGGGTACCTGTCCTGTAGATACCTGTATCACAACATAGGCACCAATCTAACTTGTAGTCGAACTTGAAATAGGTACACAACAATCAAGATATGTGATAAATACGTACCTGATCGCAAGTCTATTCATGTAATCCTGGCGATCACTATAAAAACGTGTTCACACATATTTAATTCAACAGAACAATAAAAAACTATCACTTCGTAAACTTTGACGTTCCACAAAACTTGAAAGGCACCAACGATATCACATTTCAAAGTCTAACTAAGTTAGTTTATGTCGTAAAACAAGTGTCGTCACTTTACATAATGTTACAATGATCCACAGGCCACAATAATTTAATGTGAAAGAATCCAACCCGAAAAGTATACTCAAATGACGCAGACAAAATACAAACTTCACAAAACAAGTGCTTCAAAATCCAAACGCAAATGCAAAGTTCGCGACGCAAGCGTGGAAGCGTGCCGTGCCGTACAATGCATGCAACTGCACTGACCAGTGTTGCTAGGATCACCTTAATTAATCGATATTATTCAAGTTTAAAATCGACAATTTTATTTATATCCTACTTCGTATGCGATTTGATTGAAGAATGTGAGTTTGTGTGAGGATGTTTGTAACTCAATCACACAAAATGTACAGGACGGATTTCAATATTTGGCACACGACTAGATAGCACAAAGGAACATTTTGACCCGAAATTCCTACGGGAGCAAAGTCCCTGGGCGCAGCTAGTCAGTCATTAGGAAATTCTATAAAACCTCGAAACATTATCATAAAATAACCGCAATAAGCACTGATGATTAAAAAAAGCGTATTTTTAAAAGCTAACATTTGGGTAGATTTTTATTGTTTATTATTTGTGTATATAGACTTCGGTTTAAATATATAGTTATGCAGTAACAGATTTAGAGGCACGGGGGCACGTGCCCCCCCCCCCCCCCCCGACTGCTTTTTTGTGTACCTACTGTGGAGGGAGATTCCATGACAGTGCAAATCAAAATAAGAAATAACAGAAACGTGTCCCCCAGACTGTTTTTTGTGTACTTACTGTGGAGAGAAAATTTGATAACAGTGCATATCAAATAAAGAAATAACAAATTTTTTTCTGCCCATCTGGTTTATTTCTTGATTTTTTGAAAATCTAGTCCTTCTGCAGTGGCGCATGGCGTAGTGAGAGCAAGTCCTTAGGATTCGTTTCAAGGCGGGCGGCAACAGCATCAGGACGGATGTTAATTTTTTGGATAACATGCATAGTCCATAGTCCTTGTCCCCCCCCTCCCCAGAAAAAGATCCTGGATCCGCCATTGTAGTTATGGACAAAACAAATCACCCAGCTTGAGTTGGCCCCATAGTAAGTTCGAGACTTGTGTAAGGGTTACTACTTATTTTACTATATGGGGACGCCAGCGCGAGCACCAGACGGGTGATCAGTCCACCTATGCTGGGACCATTTCACCCAAACAAGGGTTACTAACTTAATGATACTATATTTCGATGATGAAATTAGTAAAATAGAAATCGATTTAAAATACTATTAATTATATTTTTTCTAGCAACATTTGAAAAGTCACTGTTAAATGACAACTCACTGACACAAAATCTAAAGTGTTGCAAGTAACAGAAAACTGAAACTTCTACTATTGTATTTTAGTGTTGCAAGTAAGTAACAGTCAACTGAAACTTCTACTATATTGTGTATTGTATTAAAATAAAAAAAGTCTAATCGTTAATGTGGCATAAAAGAGGCAGCTAGGCTAAAAAGTGACTTGGGTCACGTCTGTCGCATGCACCCAGAACTGGGTTCCAACCGATGGAAGGAGAAAAAAAGGAAGCCCAAGACGATGGACGGACGACTTGAGAGCGTTTGAAAGAGAATGGAAGGAAAATACCAAAGATAGAGATACGTGGGGAGGAAGTTAGGAGAGGCTTTTGCCCAGCAGTGGGGCACAAATAGCTAGAAAAAAAATAGACCAGCCAAGTCTAGAGTTTGCATGCAATGCAATTAACTATGGCAATTAATAACAAGGAAGTTCTTATTTTTTCTATGAGGCGTTACTGGCATTTTTGTTAAGAAATTCTGAATCGACAGATGCGGGACAATTTTTTATAAGGAAGAAAATGTTTTTTATTTAATATAGGTACCCCTCTCTAGAGGGCCTGTCGCGAAATATACTTTATTTAGGTCTCACAAAACAAAGTATATTGCTGGCGCCACGGCGCGCCGTCAGCCATCACCATCACCGCTGTGGATAGAGGTGAAAACTTCCAGGAAAGATTCCATTTCTATGGAAGTATTCCTGAAAACTTCCAATACTTCCGGCAGTTTTGGAAGTTTTCAAAAATATTTGTTGATTAAATAATAACATACTTATATAGTATACGAGCTCTTGCCCGCGGCTTCGCTCGCATTAAAAAAGTTGCCTATGTCATTCTCCATCCCTCCATCTATTTCCATTTAAAAAAAATTACGTGAATTCGTCGCTCCGTTTTGCCGTGAAAGACAAACAGACAGACCAACACACACACTTTCACATTTATAATATTAGTATGGATAGGTAGGCACTTGCAAAACACGGCGATTTATATGAAGCGGCTTTTGTTTGACGGATTGACGCCGCTCGCGCGTTTGGCCGGCGCTGCCCCCCGCACCACCCACACCGCGCTTGTCTCACCGATTTTATCATAGTTGCGTGCACGCAGTAACAGTGAATAGTCGTGGAGTATTTGTATATGGATATATTTTTGTATAAAACTAGCAGCGATCCTAGATCACTGCTAATAGCCCGCATATAGCCAACCCACTAACTAACCCACGCGCTCGGGTTCGACTGACTGAAACCTTATTGAAGAATTATAGGCCTATCTCACTTCTGAGCCATGTCTACAAACTGTTTTCGAGAGTCATGACGAATCGTCTCGCTCGCAGGTTTGACGACTTCCAGCCTCCCGAACAAGCCGATTTCCGAAAAGGCTTTAGTACCGTAGACCACTTACATACGCTGCGGCAGATTATACAGAAGACCGAGGAGTATAATCAGCCATTATGCCTGGCTAATGCTTGGCTTGGGTTTGTGGACTACGAGAAAGCCTTCGATTCGATCGAGACCTGGGCTGTGCTACAGTCTCTCCAACGGTGCCAAATTGACTATCGATATATCAAAGCGCTGAAGTGTTTGTACGAAAACGCCACCATGTCGGTCCGTCTCCAGGATCAAGGCTCGAAACCTATCCAGTTGCAGCGAGGGGTGAGACAGGGAGACGTGATATCTCCGAAACTGTTCACCGCCGCCCTGGAAGATGTTTTCAAGCTTCTGGACTGGAGCGGATTCGGTATCAATATCAACGGCGAGTACATCACTCACCTTCGATTCGCTGATGATATCGTAGTCATGGCTGCGACTTTGGAATACCTAGGCACAATTCTCGATGGCCTCTGTAGAGCCTCTCAACAAGTGGGTCTAAAAATGAACATGGACAAGACAAAAATTATGTTTAATATCCGTGTCGCACCCACTCCTCTGAAGGTTGGAGACTCTACACTCGAAGTTGTTGATAATTATGTTTACCTGGGACAAACAGTTCAGTTAGGTAAGTCCAACTTTGAGAAAGAGGTCAATCGTCGAATCCAACTCGGCTGGGCAGCGTTCGGGTAGCTTCGCGATATCTTCTCGTCCAAAATACCGCAGTGTCTCTAGACTAAGGTCTTTGATCAGTGTGTGTTGCCAGTAATGACATACGGAACAGAGACGTGGTCGCTTACTATGGGCCTCATAAGAAGGCTCAAGGTCACCCAAAGGGCGATGGAGGGCGCTATGCTCGGAGTTTCCCTGCGTGATCGAATCAGAAATGAGGAGATCCGTAGAACTAAAGTAACCGACATAGCCCGCAGAATCGCCAAACTTAAGTGGTAGTGGGCGGGGCACATAGCTCGTAGAACAGATAGCCGTTAAGGCCGAAAAGTTCTCGAGTGGCGACCACGAACCGGAAAACGTAGTGTTGGCAGGCCTCCCACTCGGTGGACCGACGACCTGGTTAAGGTCGCGGGATGCGCATGGATGCGGGCAGCGCAGAACCGACCGTTGTGGCAATCTTTGGGGAGGCCTTTGTCCAGCAGTGGACGTCTTCTGGCTGAGAGAGAGAAGAACTTCCAAGTCATTTGGATCCCGAGATAGTGGACAGAGATGACGATAGTTGAGGACCGCCTCAACTTTACAAAATACCATGGCCAGCTCTTCAAACGCTAGAGCCGTTTCTCCGATAATGCGGCGGAGGTGGGTCTTTGCGGACTTCACAGCCGCTTCATAAATCCCTCCCCAATGGGGACAACTTGGGGGACTAAACCTCCAAGTTATTCCCCTTTGGGCAGCAATTTGACTTAAACTAGTACAATTCTTATCAATAAATTCACAAACATCCTTAAGATAATTTACAGTTCCCTTATAGTTTGTGCCATTATCAGACCTAATAAGGGAAGGTAGACCTCGACGCGAAACAAAGCTATACAACGAAGGCCTCTGTAGTCATAGCCGACACCAGGTCCGCGTCGAGCGTCCGTTCGCTAAGTCCATTTTATTTGCGTCTCGCGTTATCTCTCAAATTAAAAATAGTATACATGTTTTTTGAGGAATGAAATATATATCAGTGTGAAGCCAGTGTGATCACGTATATCGTTCACAAATCAGTTTTTAAATCGGACCACTGGGAGGTGATATACGGAAGAGTTTCTCCTGCAAGTTTTTAAATTCCTCCACTGTAACTGACCTGCCTCACACAAACTTGCTAATAGCTAGGGCATGCAATACCGGAAAGTTATCAATACCGGAACTGATTTCCGGTACTAGAGACCTAATACCGGAATTCCGGTACTAGTTCCGGAATTGGCACAATTTGATTAATCTCTATAAATCTATACTTTTTAGATAACATAGTGTATTTAGATAAAAGAACAATCGTCTAATCACTACATCGCAAACGTGCACACTCGCTATAAGATATTGACGACTGCAAAGTCTGCAAAATTATAGAGTACAGCGAGCTCGGTGCGGGCGGGGGAAACAGCGCGGGGACCAACTAACCAATCAAGTGAAAAACTTTAGAAATTTTTATATGAAAAATTATGTACTTAACATAATTTTTCATATAAAAATTTCTAAATTACTCCGTGCGTTGGTTATTGGCAATTGTATACCGAAATTTGAAGATTCAATTTTTTTAGTAAAATTATATTTGCATTAATTTAACTTTATTTAATTCATTTAGTGGAAAATAAAATACTGTAAATAAACGTTTATAAAAATATATTACTATTTCTAATTTGCTTCATTTTTTTTTTGCACGTCGTACAAAAAGTCAGTTTAGTGAAGTTAGTTTCGAATGGTTTTGAATGACAAGAAGACAACTTGACAAAAATTATGGAAACCAATTGCATTTAAATCGCATAGTATATATTTATTTATATATTTTTTTGATGAACCAGACGCACTTCGGGCTATCAGCTCTTCTTGGTTTATATTCCCCCGGCACGCACCAAGCGCTTTTCATCATCATTCTTAACGCGCACAGCGAAGCGTTGGAACCACGTTGGAACTCCCTGCCTGCGTCTGTGTTCCCGAGCACGTACAACCCGACTCTCTTCAAAACCAGAGTAAATAGGCTGCTTTTGGGTAAGCTCGTTACACCGTAGACCTCATCTGTATCCTCGGGCAAGATTGTGGTCAAGAGCAAACCCATTTTTAATAAAATAGAAAAAAAAAGGAATACCGGTGTTACGGTATTTTGCCCTTAAATTCCGGTATTGAAATATCGAAAAAATCTGTCCGAGATACCGGACTTACGATATTCCGGAATTCCGGTATGCATGCTCTACTAATAGCGCGCATCGAGTACATGCCTACGCGCACTCCCCGCCCGCTCCACCCTTGCGCCGCATCTATTGAGTGACTACTCGTACTCGACTACGCTGTTGGGCTGTTGTTACGTTCCTACAAGCTGTTAACTTATGCAATTTTTACGCGAGCTACGTGGACTTCGCTACGAAAATTCTACTGAGTGCAACGTAAAGAGTCTACGAGGTAACATAATAGCTAGTTGAGCAGAGTGAAATATACAGTCTTGCCTATTCCGCCCCGCCGTGAATGAAACAGCTGTACACCACCGGTACCTGGCCGTTCGTGCGCACCCATAGTTAGATAAATACCTATACTGCTGCTTATCTATCGCGGGGTCACCACTCTCGATCCGCTTTAGTGTCTACGTAACAAAAACAACTAAGTACCTACCTATATATTTTGCTAGATTTTTCATACCGCCTGCTCATTAAATATATAATAAGAACAAATGTCTTTAAGAAAAACTTCACCAATGTCGCCAAACTTGTCGAAGTCTGATACGGACCTATTCCAACAGAGCTCTGAGGCAAGCCCAGAAGTAGCTGAGCATATTACCACTCGCTATAAAAGACCACGAAATTCTTCACCACCTCTACAGATGATTTCCCATAACGGTGAAATGAGGGCAATTATGGAGTCCTTGCAAGCGAGCTCATTGACTCAACAAGCGATGATGACCAAACTTATCGAGGAAGTCGGAGAAATAAAAAAACAGAACGCGCAAATTCAGAAATCAAATACCCAGATTGAAATAAGTTTAGAAAGTCTGAAAACAAGTCACGAAGACATGAAGAAAAGAATCCAAACTCTGGAAAAAGAACGATCAGATCAACAAAATTATATTCTTAAATTGGAAAACAAAATAGAGAACTTGCAACAGAGTAGCCGCTCCTCTTGCATCGAAATTAGGAATATTCCTGCCGAACAGGAAGAGTTACCTTCCGATCTCACATCTCACGTAGTCAACACAGGCAAAGTACTACAAGTCGATATTCAGCCCACTGAAGTTCGCGATATTTATCGCATCGGTAAGAACAAGACCATAGTGGCCGAATTCAAATCCGTTCAGAGGAAAAATGAAGTGCTGGCTGCCGCACGCAAATACAATGCAAGCCGTGATGGAGATCAAAAACTGAATACTTCTCAGATAGGCATTCGAGGCAAGCTAACACCTATATTTATATCGGAGTATCTCGCTGGGAGTGACCGAAAATTATTCTTCGTGGCCCGGGAATTTGCAAAAAATAATAACTACCAGTTCTGCTGGAACAGAAATGGTAATATTTTTATCAAGAAGGATTCCACATCAAAACCACTTCGTGTCGATTCTGAGGCAGCACTAAACTCTTTACAGGCACAAAAATGACTATATGACCATTTGAGGCACTTTCTTGTTTGTAATATTATGAAGCTTTCTGCTCTCAATTCATGTTTAGTTAAGATTTTTATATTGGTTTCTGATTTCTATTTTTGTACAATATTAAATTCATTGTATACTTCTTACGGGTATATACATTTCAAAAAAATACATCTTCCTCCTTCACACCACACATCACAACTTAAACACAAATCGCACAATACACACAAAAACGAAAATTTGATTCTTCATACGAAAATTCTTTGTCTTGGTAAACCTATCTACTTGCGTCTACTTTACTTGCCCAGGATCTCTTTTATGAATTTTATGTGGTACTTAGCGTATACCAGGCTCCATTTTTCAAATTTTAACCTAATAGGGTATTACACCATTTTTTAAAAACTGTTTTAAATTAATCCTGAGATCGTAATAAACTAGTAGAAATTTTGTTAATTTTTTTTAAAACCGAAAATCGCCTTAAAATCTGTTTTTTATTTATGATTTTGAATTTTCGCGCGGAAACGCTAGCCGCCATGCTTTTTCATCTCGTGACGTCACTCGGTTAGTAAACAATACGACTGCGAAAGACCAAGTAATAAGATTCGTGAAAATAATGAGTTATCATTGGTGTCTTGTGCCTGAATGCAAAAATACAAGTGTAAAAACGCCACAAAAATTATGGATTCAAGTGCCAAGTGATGTAAAAATGAGAAATACTTGGTTAAAACTGGCAAGAAGTATTAAAGTATTAACCATTGGCAGATTTGTACTTTCTGCTTTCACAAAACCGTCTTCCATAGTGAAATAAAGGCTAGAAGTCTACAAACGTGTTAATAACTCGTAAATTTATCAAAATAACAGCGCACAAATTATTTTCAGTAGATTGTTTACTATCGGAATGACGTCACGGCGGGATCCAACATGGCGAATGGCGTTTTAGACATTTGAAAAACAGATTAGAAAAGACGATTTTTAAAATGGAATTATAAAATTAAAATTGCAATTTTATGAATAAATATCGACGTTTCTTGTTTACTTTTTTCGAAATCTATTATGAACAAACATTTTTATATTTTTTCTTACATAGTGTAAAATACCCTATTATAATACCAAATTTAATATGACAACAAATATAAGTACACTCTCCTCTGAGCTGGAATCGCTTAATGTATCAAAAACATATAAATGTGCACCCGATCAATGCGTTAAATATATAAATTTTAAAAATAAAAATCTTAATATTATACATTTAAATATCTGTAGCATTAATTGTAACTTCGATCAATTTGTCGCCCTTTTAACAACAGTAAAAATTCAATTCGATATTATTGTACTAACCGAATGTTGGCTGTCAGTTAATCCATATCTACCCCAGTTGAAAAACTTCAAGTCATATCAAACTCGTAACAATGACAATCAAAACGCTGGCGTCGTCGTATATGTAAGAAATACCATAGACTGCAATGTTTTTGAACCTACTACAGTAAAAGAAGCAGACTGCCTTGTTTGCAAATTTGGCACAGAGATGGCTCTTATCGCAATATATAGATCGCCATCTTATAAAAATGCGGATGTATTCTCAGGCTGTATTGACAATTTATTATCATCTCTTAAATCCTTTAAAACCATCTGCCTAGTGGGTGATATTAATATAGACATAAAACCAGACAATTTAGATAATAAATCTGATAATTATTTAAACCTTATGGCTTCTCACGGTCTATTACCCACATATACGTATCTCACACGACAGAACAAGTGTTTAGACCACATAATGCTAAAAACAAAACTAAATTCCACGGCCATAGTCATTGAATCCTTTATAACAGACCATTGTCCATCGCTGCTCTCAGTTCAAACTTCATTAGAAAAATCTCCTAAATTAATGACACGCACCAGAATAGACTATGAGCAAATAAAACTTGACATGTCTTCTTTTGACTTTACACATATCTTACAGTCTCAGGATGTAAATTTCGCGACAGACCATTTAATATCATCGGTTACAAAAATTATAGAAAAGAACACTGTAAAATACATACCTTCACGTAATAAAAGAAATCTTAAGCCATGGATTACGCCAGGGCTTCTTCGTTGCATGCGTAATCGGGATAAAATGCACAAGAATTTAAAAAGAGATCCAAATAATATGACGCTAAAAACTACATATACAAGATATAGAAATTATATAAATAAACTTTTGAAAAGACTAAAGAACGAGTACAACAAAAATCTTCTCCTAAGTGCGAAAAATTCTAAATCTAAATGGAAGGCAATTAAAGATATAACAAATATCGCCCCTTCCCCTGAAACATCAAAAGCTCTGCTGAAATCCTCACCAGATCCGATAAATTCTGTGAATGAAGTAAATAGATTCTTCGTTAATATAGGGAAAAACTTGTCTAATAAGATATCACAAAATAAAAAAGGTCCTCCTACGTCGGTAACACTCTCAATTCCTCGTGACTCCTTCGTACTCTTCAATGTTGATAACGACGAAATAGATAACCTAATAATGAATCTGCGAAGAGACTGCGCCGTTGGCTGGGACGGCATCTCTGCCCGTATTCTCCAATCATCGAGGGAAATATTTGTTCCTATACTCACTCATATTTGTCAACTATCACTCTCGACCGGAGTTTTCCCAAATGCCTTTAAAAAAGCTATTGTGTTTCCTGTTTTTAAAAATGGTGATAGAAACAATGTCACAAACTATCGCCCAATATCTGTACTTCCTGCAATGTCTAAAATTCTAGAAAAAGTACTAAACTCTCGTCTAATCAGTTTCTTAAATTCTAATAACATACTTTCCAATAATCAGTTCGGATTTAGAGAAGGCAAATCCACTGAAGATGCGGTGCTAGCTCTAGTTGATACCATCGTTGGATGCATGGAGAAAAAGGAGAAGTGTCTAGGATTATTCTTGGATTTGTCCAAAGCCTTTGACACTGTCTCTATTACCAAACTTATCTCCAAATTGGAAGAAGTTGGTATTCGAGGGGTGGCGCTTGAACTTTTCCGGGACTACTTATCAAACCGGACACAGAAAGTTAAAATTAAAGAATATAGTAGTGAGGAGGAATGCATAACTACAGGTGTTCCTCAGGGAAGCATCCTTGGTCCTACTTTATTCATAATCTATATTAATGAACTTTGCAAATTAAATCTTCCTCACTGTAATATCTTCACGTATGCCGATGACACTGCACTTTTAGTTTATGGCAAGACTTGGTCGGAGGCCCAGAGGCACGCAGAATTAGCCCTGTCAGTAGTAATGAAGTGGTTATCTGATAACCTCCTCACCATAAATTTGTCAAAAACAAACTATATGACGTTTGGACTACAATCTGCGTACCTGCCGATTTCCGTCAATTTTACAATTAAAGCTCACACTTGCCAATACACTAGTCCGAACTGCTCGTGCTCTGTTATTACTCCAACTACTACTACTAAATATCTTGGCATCATCTTGGATCGAGCACTTAACTGGAAAGCACATATTAAGGCTCTAACATCACGCATTCGAAAGTTCATATATGTTTTCAAAAATCTCAGAGACGTAGCAGACTCAGAAACGCTAAAATTTTGCATTATGCCAGTCTCTGATAATATATGGTATTGGAGTCTGGGGCTCTGCAACAAAAACAACTATGCTTCCACTCGAGCGAGCGCAAAGAGCTGTCCTTAAAGTAATGACACGAAAATCTTTTCGTTATCCTACCACTCAACTATACTCTGACACCAAAGTGCTAACAGTGAGGCAGCTTTTGTAGCACAGATAATAATAAGGAAGCATTCCCAAATGGCGTATGATCCTAATTTAAATTCACATCGGAGAAGACAACATCGCTATATGGTATGTCCCATATTACCACATAGAACCTCGTTAGCAAAACGGAACTTTAAAATTTTAAGCCCTAAATTGTACAATAAAATAAACAAAGAGACAAATATTTATCATTGCACGAAGTTCTTATGTAAAAAACGTGTTAAATTATTTCTGACGAATCTAGATTATTTACAAACCGAAAATCTCCTAATTTAATTCCCTTTCGCACTAAAATGTACTCGTATATCGCTGCCCCCCTCTTACATTACAAAACCTTTCATACACACAAACACTCGTCCTAACTCACACACTCCTCACTTATATACACGTAACATCCATTCATCGTACAATGAAACTTCTTCACACAAAAATAATACTTTTAAGATATGCCCTTAACCTAGCTGTTAGTTTACGTTTTAAATTATTAATAGAAGATTTTCCAAAAAAACAGATGACTCTAGTTTGGGAAATCTTGGTCAATGTTGTTTCATGTTACAGCCTTTTAAATTAAAATATATATTGGTATATACTAAGTATACAAGACTGGCCCCGTACCATACCGAAAGCAAGCCGCCTCTGAGATACAGACTAACGTCTAGTTCGGAGGTGGACTGTTGCCGGCTGGTAAATGGAGCAAATTTGTTATAATGTATCCCTGTGTATTTTGCTTTTTGGTTGTGAAATAAAGAATTATTATTATTATGTTGGTACGCTTTTCAGAGCCACGGGTCCATTGGGACCCGGTCCTTTGAGGCGTTCATGGGGCCAAAGCCAACATGAAGAGGCCTTTTTGTACCTTTTTAATCAAAAAGTGAGATGGCTGCATCTGCGGAGATCTGTCCCTTAGTGTACCATAGGGATATACTAACGGACAGTCCTCCACAGCTGCCGAACTATTGCCAGGTAGGGATTAACAAAGTTTGGGCTATGTGGATGGGATGCTAGTGGACCGGATTGCTGGGTTATGGAGTGAGATACGGACATCTACCTTTAAATCTCTCACAACAATTTAAGTTAGGCAGATGGTGACTTGCTGCTCTTTGGCTGTACAGCCTGTGGGCCTCCCTAATTAAGCCACCAGTTGGCGGCCAGGGCGCAACACAGTGTGAGCAGCTAAGGGTGTCGAGAGGTGCGGCTCCGGTTTCACCTTCACGGGGCTCACCCCCGAGAGCGGGTTTCCCCGTTATTACGCCATTACGTGCAATACACTTCCACCCTGGAGCGAGTGTTCCGCTCTTGCTACTCCACTCTGAGCCGGCCGGCTAAGGCAAGCCAGAGGCGGGGGTGTGTCACTGTGTGTGTAGGTGTGTGTGTAGGTGCGTGTGTGTGGTCCCCCTGGAGATCGGGTCCGTGGTGACGCCACTCACCAACAGCTCGCCACAAGCTGCCCCTGCGTTGACTGATTGCACTGGAGATCCAGCGGGCGATGGGGTCGTCACATCCCGACGCCTTTATTATTATTATTATTAATATATTACCACCTCCAAATGGACAGCCTTGGTGGCCAAACAAACAAATACACACAAATAGCCCTTTACAATACGGGCATTACGAAAGGGAGAAGCCTTGATCGAAAGGTGCCAGCAAAGTCGGTTCTAACGCCGTCAAACGGCCTCGAAGGTCGGATTCGATCAGCGGGCAAATCACCCATCTGCGGCTGCATCGTAGATGCCTTTACTTTATAACATGAGATGCATCGAAACAAGACGAAGGATTACTCTTCGGGCTGACAAAATCCAAAATTCGCGTTGCAAAATAGCCATCAACGCATTGCACCGTGCGCGGCGGGCGTTGGAAATCGGCTCCAGGCAGGATACCACTACCTACGTCTTATCTCTTGTTCTTACGAAGCGACAAGACAACGTCGCGTCGCACTCGCACGCACGCCGCATGATCGCATGCGGTACGGGGCGCGGCTGGCAACGTGGTAACCGCGCACCGCGTCAGATGCACGTATTCGTTTAGGTTTTATATATATATGGTAAAAATGAAAATAAAAAATCCCAGGCTTATAACACTTAAATTCTACCTAAGAATATCGCGTATCATATCTGAAATGTGTTATAGGCTAGTACATTACTTATGATAGATTTTAGCCATCAAACACTGTTTCTTTGTGATATTCAGTATGTAATAATAGTAATAAAGTAAGTAATGTTCAAAGTATTCCCAGTTTTTCTGAGTCAATAATCTATTTTGAAAACTTCCAAAGTTGCTGGTAATTTTGGAAGTTATTAAGAATACTTCCGGAAGTATTCCTGAAAACTTCCAAAGTTTCGGAAACATTCCGAAGTTTTCACCTCTAGCTGTGGACGACTGAGGTCCTTTTACATCTACGACGGACAAGTAAGATAAATCCAATCCCCCCCCCATACTGTGGAGGGAGATTCCATGATAGTGCATATCAAATTAAGAAATAACAGAAACGGGCCCTCCCCAGACTGATTTTTTGTGTACCTTCTGTGGGGGGGAAATCCCATAAGTGTGCATAGCAAATTAAGAACAAACAAAAAAGCCCCTTTGTCCTATCTCCTTTCCAGGGTGCTTCCCTACATACACTACACAGCCAAAAATCAAAATTTTAGGCGTTGTGATTTCGTTCGTGCGACGTTCAATTTCGCGGTCACCTTGAAGATAAGGCTAAGTTGGCTTCTAAAAATTGGGTGTCCTCGTCAGAGCGAGTAGGCGATATTTCACTTTCATAAACTGAAACTTCACCCAAACCACGGATGACTGGCTGTCAACCACCGTGCGTTTTAAAAAACACTTCTTGCCACGTACGACCAAACTGTGGAATCAGCTTCCTGCGGCGGCGGTGCGGTTTTCCGAACCGATACGACATTGGAACCTTTAAAAACGAGCCTACGTCTTTTTAAAAGGCCGTCAACACTCCTGCGATATCCCTGGTGTTGTGGTTGTCCATGGGCAGCGGTGATTACTTACCATCAGGTGACCCGCTTGCTCGTTGGCCGCCGTTATAAAAAAAAACAGAATTTATTCCCATCTGGTTTATTTCTTGATTTTTTTGCCCATCCTTCTAGTCCGTCTGCAGTGGCTTAGTGAGAGCCTTTCCCCGTCTTGAGGATTCATTTTAAGGCGGGCGGCACAGCATCAGGGCGAACGTCGAATTGTTGCACCCCCCATGCATAGTCCTTTACTGTCCTTGTGCCCCCCCCCAGAAAAAATCCTGGATCCGCCCCTCTTGAGTTGTATTGTAACCCTAATAAATTGAAATGAATATCACAAGTATTTCATAGATTTATTTATATTTCTCTAAAATTGTACATTCACGCACATACACACAGTAAATGTCATTTTAAAAACAATGATTTTTCAGTCAGCTCCAAATATAAAACAAATTCTGAATACAAAATGGCACTACCCATACTGATTACTGCTACCTGACGCTAATTTAATGGAACACCATTTCACTACTATTCATGTAAAAATTATTGTAACTGCCAGTACAAAATTGTTGCATGTGTTATGAATTTCCAACGGGAAAAAAACATAAAATAAAATGTTGAAATAGAAAATGTTTATTATAGAAAATAATACTCGACTTTGATGTCAAATTCTTAATCTAAAAATGTTTGAAGTCATTTTTTCTTATATAAATCAAGAGATTACAAGTTTACCTATTAGAATAGAATAAATCTACAAAAAAAAAGTTCTTACAAATTATACCTTATAGTTGTACGTGTCTAAGGAGAGCTATGTCAGCCCAACATTTACTCATGTAAGTATTAAACAAAATATTCAAAGTAAATGCAGTTCAAACCTTGGAACTTCCCGTAAGCTACCACTCTTCTCACATGATTAAAGTTTGGATAGACCTTAGAATTTTGTACTGTCAAGATAACCCTATAGTTAAATATAAACTGTTGATGAATTGTAATTTACAGAGTGTGTTCCTTAAAAAAAACCAATGGTATACCATAAAGAAAAACAACAGAGTTATCGTGACAAACAAATTACACTAAAGTGAGTGTGTGTTGTTTGAGAAAACAAACGCAAGTTACTGGTCGGAGCCTTCTTCTTCCTCGTCTTCGTCCTGTTCTTCCTCAGTGGAGCCTGCATCTTTTTTAGGAGGGGGGGCTTCCTTGCGCGGCCGCCCGCGTCCACGTCCTTCCACTGGTGCACTCTGGAAATTAAAAAACATTGTTTAATCCAAATTATTTAGGTATATTTGGAAGATAAACTATATTATAAATGAAAAATATCATAAAAATGTAGCTGAAAAGTACCTTTGCTTTAGCTGAAGACTTTTTTGGATCCTTTGGGCCTGCCTCGGCCTCTCTTCGCTATTGGTGCCTGCTCGTCATCAGAGGATTTCGCAGACTCTTTCGTTTTGGCAGGAGCTGCAGGTCTGCCTCTTTTTTTAGTGTCGGCTTTGGCCTCCTGAAAACATAAAGTATGGAATTAAGTATACTACAAACAATTCCATTATAAACATGTTGGAAACATTCACAACATGTTGAGAATTTGGAATTAATGTATTCCTACCTAGTTCATTTAGGTTCCAACTTTAATATGTGCCTAGAGTTACAAATCAACAGTTGTTAAAAATTGTTAAGTTCTGAAGTTGCTAAGTGGACAAAGAAATTAATTCTTATGATAGTGAGTAAATTACCGATTGTGTTCCATTGGCTTTTGGCCTTCCGCGACCTTTCTTCTCTACGACTGTGGATCCGTCATCAGACATTTTAGTAATTTGTGTTAGACCTAAAAAGGCGAAATCTGAAAACATAAACAATGAACCTTTACAACCACATCAAAATATCCTTGATAAACGAAATTAAAATTATTGATTATTTTGATTCCTACACCTCATTACCTATGTACTTGTGTATGTTATGTCTATAGATACATAATCAATCCAAATGCAAATTAGGCTCTAGGTTTGACTCTCAAAAACATTACAAATTAGATGGCCAGTACAATAATCCAAATATCTTCTATAAATAAACAAAAAAATTACTAATGTCAACAATCTATTGTAGACGCTTACTCAAGGCTTTGGTAATTACGGCGAAGTACTAATCTTAAAAAATCAACGCCACATCGAACAAACAGTATTGTACATTTTAATGCTTGTAAAATGACTATACAAAAATATAAAAAATATAACTTTTTCTTAAGGAATGGCAAAATATCAATTACAAAAGAAAAGAGCGTCTCAATGCTGGAAACCAAGCCATTTTGATGAAGGCTGTAAAGATCGACTAAATGGGAAACGATATTTGCAGTCTCTGTACCTCAATAAATATTAAATTATTATTTATTAAAAACGTCTTAAACGGTAGAAAAATTATACAATATATAACATTAATTTCAGTTAATACAAAGAAAATACTCACAAGTTGTTTACAGCAAACGTTAACACCAAAGCCAAAGAAATTATTATGGCGGGCGGCAAAATGACCGGCGGCGTTTGTTTGGCGTCTGTATAGAGGGCGCCAGATTCTATGTGTCAGTTCAAAGATTTGATCATTATATTTTATTTTCAACACAATAATAAAGCATTTATATGAGCTAAAATATATTTTTTTTGCATATGCTGCTATTATTAAAATGAATATTATGATTTTATAGCTAAAACAAGTTAAAAAGCATTATTCTCAATTCGTAACAGTTCATTTTTAAATTATGCCGCCAAATCCCATAGTAATCAGTTTCTTTTTTTTTTCAAAGTGTTTTGATACATGTTTGATACTAACATTATCAGGTGTATATATCTAGCAAAGTAAATCCGAATTTTACTTATTTTAAATTAAGATATTTTTTTTGCGTATTAAAACCTGTACCTACCTAATACAATTCATACAATCGTACAATTCAACATTATTTAATTTTTATTGGATCTAAAGGTTAAAAATAAAATAAATAAATCTTAGTATAGGTACATTACCTAACCCTAAACCTAAAAATCTGAAATAAACATGATTGCCAATTTTCTATATATTCGGTACTTCATGATTTATTTTCTGTGGAGGTAACACCAACACACCCACACACCCTGAGCACACACCCATTCTTATTTTTTTTTAGTAAATGAAACATTGTGTCAATGTCATAAATGGGAAAAAATGCCTGAAAGCTGAAATGAGCTGAAATAAGAAATGTCATGTCAGTCTCCTTTAGTGTTGCCGAACTATCGATAGTATTGCAGCTCACCTATCGATAGCTTCGTTAGTGAGCGATTTTCTGACAGCTAAATTAAAAAAAAAATCAGTTGCACAAATCACAATATTGATACCTTTTAGATGTTTCCTTACTATTTTATTTTAATTTTTTATTAGCCTATACTGTCCCACTGCTAGGCAAAGGCCTCATCTACTACTAAGTTTTATTTTAAAAAAATGCCAATCCCGTGAATTTTTGCTTTTTGTATGGAACTTTTTCTCTCGCCTTTTATTTAAACGCTATCTATGAAATCATATGGAACTATTTATTTTTTTTATTTGGGTCTCGGAAAATCCCTCGTAAGTTATCTTGAAGCACCTAACCAATGGGAGACAATGCAAGCACTTTCTATGCAAGAAAATCTGCCACTTTCGGTGGGGGGAAAACGCGCTCACTAACACATTGCGCAGTGTTATAATTTATACACGCAAACAAGGATGATGCCGACCACTATGTAGTTTAAATAAACTACGCACACAATCACAAACAGTTAAGCAGATCATATGAAAGACACTGTAATGACCATGGCCTATCTTGGTTAAATACTCAGGTTTGTAGACAGATTATCATTGCTGTTGCATCGGTAGGTACTATCGATAGTAACTTTATTTTGGCGGCAGATTAAACTCAAGATCGAACCTTCTTGAAAAGGTTTTTTCTCTGGATTAGGTGGCGAGGAGCGAATCTTAACCAAAACGCGCGAAGCGAAAGAGGGAAAATGTAATCCAGTTTATTTTACTCAAACAAAACAACACCTTTTTTAAAACTATCGATAGTCGACTTATTATGACTCTTGCTTCCTTGGTTGGTTCGTTCGTCGTCACGTCATGTCGTCCATCTAATATCCGTGTCAAAATTCAAAATAAAATTTGAAATTCAAATCGAATATAAATAAAGTCATCAATAATAGGATTACAAACAAAAGGAATAAAAACCAGGCAGGAACGAACGAATGAAGCGACTTTCTTGGTTTGGTTAGTGCTTGCTTGTTATCTTGTAATTCAGTCTGACAGATTAAAATATCGAGTTAGTCTCTTTCTGAGTATGTATGTGACGAATTGACATGGAATGGAAGCAAGAAATCTACTCAAGGACACTCAAGGATGTTAGAAGAGTACCTCCACGAATCTTCTAAGCATAAAACTAAAAAGTGAAGTGATGGTGAATGTCCGTACGATCTTCTACAATCCTTTTTAATCAATACACCATGCACATTGTCATATGAAAGATGAAACCACCTTTGGAACCAAGCAAAGAAGATTGTTGTAATAGTGGCTGCAATCCATGCATATTTGATGTCTATGAAAAACACTTGTCACAATATAATAAATATTTACAAAGTGGTGAACTCCCAGAGGATCCAATCAACAATGCTATATCTCAAACAGAATATACAATATTCATTGTTGTAGAAAATTTTTACATAAATGAATCACATAGACTACTTAAATTTCAAAACAAATTAAATGGTAATGAAAAAGTTTATTGGAAACCAGGTGATCATTTTCTTCTTAAGTTTTCATCAGAAAGTAGCACATGCAGCAGAGCTTACACACCAATAAAATTAAGAAGTGACAAAGAAAAATATGATTTCATGATTGCAGTTAAAAATTATGAGAATGGACTTGTTTCTAATTATCTATATAATTTAAAGCCAGGGGAGGAGACATTATGGCGTGGCCCCTACGGATGTTATGATGTTAATCCAAACCAATTCAAAAGGATATTTATGGTTGCTCAAGGCACAGGAATCGCACCATTCATTTCTATTATTGAAAAAATATTAAATAATGAAGAAGATTTTACTAGATTGTTCCTTTATTATTGTTGCCACAATTTGGATGATGTTTTGTTCAGAGATCATTTATATTCATTTAAATCTTTTTGGAACTTCACGTACACAGTGTACCTAAAGATGCCAGCTGATACTGGTTGTTTTAGGTATCAGGAACCCATAAAGAATTGTAAATTAAGTATTGAAGATTTTGATTGTGTTGGACCATTTAGTGCAGATGATCAATTCCTTCTATGTGGATCTACAAACTTTATGGAATTCTATAGAGACTGGTTGTTAAATCTACAGAAATTTGAAGGAATTGTCACACTGTTCTAACTCTTCTATAAATTGTTATTTTGAGATGAAGCATCAACCAACATGCGACAACATACATATTTATTTGGGCACGCAGCTTGTGTTAGGGTCAACCAGGGTAATTGTAAACAGGGGTGATTGGAAACAGTGAGCATAACTCTTATGTAATATGAATAAAAATAATGTTATTTAATTCGGAACACAATTTTATTCTATTGTCTATGTCGGCAGCAATCAAAATCTATCCCATGTCAAACATAACTTAACTTTGTGTGTTGCGTAAAAAAGTCATTTGGAACTTCAATTTGTTTATAGAAAGTTAAAGATTAGTTAACCCCTATAGTTTTGATATATTATTGCATAACTAAACCATTATGCCATTTCATCACTTTTTAACATTAATAGTAAACCGGTACGCGGGAAATGGATGTTTACAATTACCCATCAGTAAATAGAATCATGGGTTAATTGTAAACAACTTTTGGGGCAATTGTAAACGGTATGGGTAATTGGAAACAATAATATAATTTGCATAGTAATTGGTGGTGGGTAAAAGTAAACACTTTGTTTTAAGATAATGTACTTATATGCTCGAACAAGAGAAAATAAGTACTCATTAGAATATATTTCGAATGCAGTCAAAGATGTTATAGAAAAGAGAAAAACATATAGATGAGCACCGGCTACATACAGAATGCATGTTAATCTTGTTCTTACCTTACTGCAAAGGGTTATATTTTTCGCGCGTATGTTGTATTTATGTAACATGTGTGTGTTTTTTTTATTACATAGGGCGGCAAACGAGCAAGCGCGTCACCTGATGGTAGCCGAGCGTGTTGATGAGGTAATGTTCTTTATTACCTCATATCTCTTGAACTCGTCTCGTCGTTCGTTAGCTTGTTAGCTTTGGCTAACGAAACGACGTGTTCTTAGGTAAATGCCGTTTAAACAAAACCTATTACTGGAAGTGAAAAAAAAAACCGGCCAAGTGCGAGTCAATCTCGCGCACCGAGGGTTCCGTACACACAAAGCATCTTACATTATAGCTATACCTAAAAGACCAACTTGTTTCAAAAAAAAAAATTAACTTTGCAGTTCGATCCCTAGGATTCATACTGAATCCAGCGCAAAAATAATTTTGTAACCATAAAAGTAGGAAGAGCCCGCGCCGTTGACCCCGAACGAACTTCCTACTTCTATGTTTGTAACACTTTTTTAGACTTCCAAGAACATATTTACAAATTTCATAATTTTAGGTCAACGGGAAGTACCCCATAGGTTTTGAAAAAAGTTTGACAGACAGACGAACAACAAAGTGATCTTATATGGATTCCGTTTTTGCCTTTTGATGAATTCCCCATTCATCCATTTCCTTACGAATCTTACATAATAGCATCATCGATAAAATATTAGTACCTATAGATGGATATTCACGTACATTGAATCTGTACCTCACCAAATTTGTATTATACTTAGATGGCGCCACTGAGAAGTACATCATCTCTGTTTTCATGAAAATTCCGTGTGTCGCTGCAGTCGTAGTTCAAATACCATACGAGTTAGTTAATATTCAAGCAAGACTTAACACTCAAAGCAATGATATATTATATAAACAAGAGGTTAACAAACAACTATTATAATATATCATTGACTCAAAGAGCTAGCGTAGCGACCGTCTGAGCGAGCGAAGAGCCGCCGGCTGGCGTATGTTTACGTGCCGATGTATTGCGGCGTCTCCTCTAGTACGTAGTACAATATCTCGATGACCTACCTACATATAAATAAGTAATTTTATAGTCGTTGCGTGCATGTAGACGTCGATTATTATTCGTATAGGTAGAGATGGTGGTGCCATCTATTGCCATAGGTAGGTACCTACTGTAGTTGTAGAGATGGGGTGCCATCTATTGCCTCTGAATATTAACTAACTCGTATGGTATTTGAACTACGACTGCAGCGACACACGGAATTTTCATGAAAACAGAGATGATGTACTTCTCAGTGGCGCCATCTAAGTATAATACAAATTTGGTGAGGTACAGATTCAATGTACGTGAATATCCATCTATAGGTATTAATATTTTATCGATGATAATAGGATTAAACGTAAAGAGCTTGTGTATCTGTAACAGTTATCTAGTTCGGTGTTTCCAATTACCCCAAAAAGTAAAAAAGTTGAAAAAAGTGATGGGTAATTGTAAACAGGTGTTTATTTAAGCGATCAATACTTTAAATACCTAATTGCACTTTAACTTTAAATATAGCTAAGTTATCATATAACATCGACGTATAGTTTTTTGTTAATATCTATACATATAATAAAACAGTAAAAATATTTTGTCTGTACATTTAGTATTTTTGACTAAAATGGATAGAGGGACACTTAAAAAGGTAAAAAAATAAAAAAGAATTTCTTGTCTGTCTATCTGTATGTATGATCACGCTGATCTCCGAAAGTACTGAACCGATTTGAATGAAACTTTTTTTGTTGTATAGCTATTAAGCCTGGGCAACTTATAGGCTATAATTCATTTTGAAATCTGGAACACCTGATGAAGAACTATAACAGAACAGCTAAACTATAAGAAATATGGAAATGGTACCTTTGCAAAAGTTTATCAATCTGATTAGCATAGCATTTTCTGTTGACATATAAAAATCGAAGATCAGGATCAACTGATGAAGAATTCCAAGACACCAGCTACACTATCACATATATGGAAATGGCGCCCTAACAAAAGTCGTTCAACCTGATGAGCATTTTCTGTTGACGTATATAAATTGAAGATTATGGAACATCTGATGAAGAACACCAAGAGACCAGCTACTCTATAAAATAAATGGAAACGGGGCCTTAGCAAAAGTCGTTCAACCTGATGAGCATTTTCTACTGACGTATAAATAGACAGGACACGGGATAGGACAAAGAGGGACTCGGGGTGGGAGTTGTGGTACACGGGAAATTGTAGATAACGAGCAGACGAAGATCGTTTACTGAATGAAATATCACTTTTTATTCATTTTAACACCGCGACTGTATTACGAGTACCTAATATATTCCCGCGGGACACGGGATACCTAACCAAATGGCTGAAACTTCGAGTACTTGAGTTTTGGTTACTACTGTTTGGAACACAAAAAGATTTTTCATCTAAGCGTAATTCACGCGGGCGAAGCCGCGGGCAACAGCTAGTATAAAATAAATGAAAAATATATGATTCATAATATTGATGATTAGCTAAAAGTTGTATAAAACATTAATACTGTAAAACTTTTTTCACAAGTAGATTTTAGATTTTAATTAAATCAACACACTTGCTCGTAAAGTGGGTCTTATTACATCGAAGTTAGGTCCATAATGCCATCGGGGGGCGTCGTGGTAGAATCTTCGCAATACCATGACGCCCCCAGCAACGGCAGGCGCGGAAACGCCGCAGGTGTTTTAGTGGGTAGTCTGGGCTGACTAGCGGCCCAGGAGTCCCACATTCAGTGCCTAAATGCATGTCCCCCTGCGAAATAAAAAAAAGGTCCATAATGCCATATACTACGAAGGTATTACGAATTTATTACGGAGGTAAAACTAATGCGTGTTATGATATTTCAAAATTGACGTGCACGAAATTTTCTACGTCCATAGTGCGCGAATTGCTAAATTATTTTTTCGCGTGGCAACACTGACAGTCGGTCGGTATGGATTTTTCGCGCCGGCGCGAAACGTGTACGTGTGCGCGGCGCCGACACCGATATTAATTTTTCTTCGTGTTTCATTAAACCTGAATTAAATATGATTCCTTTTGTAAACGCTATTCACGGAAGTTTTACCAATGCTTGTTAACGTTTCTATATTTCACTAACATAGAATGTCAAACACATAAATAGTTAGGTGTCATAATGGTGAAGGTGAAGGTGTAAATCAGTGCCGAATTTATAACAGAACGCTCGATAAAATGGGATCGTCTATTGTGCTGAAAAGTTTGTCTATCCTGCTAGGCGTGTTCTTCATATTCGTTGGCATAACAAAACTGACACCGTTTATTTCTAAGGAATTACACAAAGATTTGGTAAGTTATTTTTTAGTACCTATAGTTATAGTTGATTTATGAAGAGAGAAATTTCTAAGGTCGCTAGGTGCATTGAGATTTTTGTTGCGAAGCGATGGAGCTTGCTATTTTGGTATTTGGCGTGCCGCCTAATACCTCTGCGTTGTCTCGCTTGCGACAGTGTGGGTTATGCTGTGGGCGCCCCGCTGTGCCGCTTGTCATGTCTCATTCAGAAAGAATTTTTACATGTAGGAAAACAATTGTGACATTCAATCATTATATTCATTCGGAAATCTTAACAATTCTGCGATCGAAGGACCAATTTTGGAGATCGGAAATGCAGTGACTATTTTAAGAAAGTATTTTATGGTCTAAGACCAGACACAAAAATTAATATCATGGAAGTAGAAAAAGAAACCCTTTTTTCTACGATTAAATTAATATGGGTTAATTTCTTGGCTTTAGAAAATTAGAGTAGGTAAGTAGCTTTATGAAAGGGGTACGTACAGAAATAAAGGTTTATACAATGTTTATAACGTCTTATTGATTCAAACAAGAATCTAAACTCAATGAACTTTCTTCAAATAGAAAAATCTTGATTTTGATTTAAACTAGTAGTTCGCCGCGAACTTAGACCTCGCGATTAGTATTTTAAAAATATGAAAACGTAAATTTACTGATCCAATTTGAATTTTCAATAAAATACTGGATTCTGTTAAAACAAAAATGTAACGCGCAACGCATTACATTGTGGCGAGTCGATCGCCACCCGAAATCGCTCCGCTTATGTACATTGCGGCAAGCCTCAACATGATCACGCGCTGATTGCGTGGACACCGCGCCCATGACGACAGCCGCTGCTGCGCGCCGCCAGTCGCCCGAAACCACTGTGACACTACACACGTATCGCGCGCTCCGCGAATTGCCTACGCGTTCTTCTCGAACGATCTTTGTGTGCTACCTAATATCTATTTCTGTGACTTTTAGTGCCGTGCAATTAATATAGTACATGTAAATTTGCTAGTGCAATAAATTCTATCATCTTCTATCTTCTTTCACTTCGTGCCGCCTTCATCTTCATCATCATCATCTTTTCTTCATCTCTGCTGCTTACCTCTGCTTCACATCACTGCTGTTCTTGCTGCACTCCACTTCGACTGCTGCTTTGCTGTTGGGAAGTATAGAAACCTACCGGTAACGTACATTCCACACTGGTGACCCTCGACTTTGAACAAAGAAGAAACTTCTGTCTTCGCGCCTTCTGGATTATTCTACAGCTAGAAGATCCTACGAATTGCAGTACGAAGAATTATAGTGCATTAATAAAAATTCTAGATAGAATTATATTACCCACTTGCAGTTAGTAAAAAGAGGGTGTGGTCCTGTTCATAAGCGGTGAGCGATTTTTTATTTTTATCATGCCTGGGACAGAAAATGTGGTAAAAGTCGACGAAGTGTTACGAGTAGGTGTTCGAGTACCTCCATTTTGGCCAGAGGAACCTGCCCTTTGGTTCGCTCAGGTGGAAAGCCAATTTGTTCTGTCCAGAATAACTACAGATGAGACCAAGTTCTGTTATTTAGTAGCACAGTTAGATCACCAATATGCCGCTGAAGTTAAGGATGTGATTACTAACCCACCCGAGACAGACAAATATGTCAAACTTAAAACAGAGCTCATCAAGCGATTATCTGCATCGAAAGAGAAACGCATTAAACAATTAATAATGCACGAAGAGCTGGGCGATAGGAAGCCGTCACAGTTCCTGCGTTATCTAGAAGGTCTGGCAGGCCCATCAGTTCCAAGGGATTTTCTGTCTACGCTGTGGTCTAATCGGTTGCCGCAGTCTATTCAAACTGTAATTGCTTCACAGAGTGACCTTCCACTAGAAAAGTTAGCAGAATTAGCAGACAAAGTGTACGAGATTGCTCCCTCAACCCCTCAAGTGGCTAGCACGTCTACTGCAGCACCAGCGTCGTCATATGAAGACTTAGCTAAGCAAGTTTTTGAACTAACAAGGCAAGTAGCTAGTCTCACCTCACACCTGGAGAATAACGGCCGCTCACGCTCAAATACTCGCAGGTACAATCGCTCTCGTAGTCGTTCTAGGCCTAAACAACCACCACCTGACCACCCGCATTGCTTCTACCATTTCACCTATGGAGCAAAAGCGAAGAAATGCAAGAGTCCGTGCAGCTTCTCGGCGGAAAACTCCCAGGGCAGTCGGAAGTAGCGGCCTATGACTGCCCATCACCACCAACTACAGGCCGTCTTTTTTTGTCACCGACCGTGTTACGAAGATGCAATTCCTGGTAGATACTGGTTCCGACTTGAGTGTCTTCCCACGGTCTGCAGTCAAGACGCCCTGCACTCAGTCCAAATATGACCTCATCGCGGCGAATGGCAGTATTATTCATACCTACGGTCCCGCACAGCTGCATCTCAATCTTGGTCTTAGGCGTGTCTTCACTTGGAACTTCACCATAGCTGACGTGACGAAACCCATTATTGGCGTGGACCTTCTCTGCCATTACAATCTGGTGGTTGACTGCAGGAACCAGCGGTTAATTGATGGTACTACGACGCTTCACGTTGCTGCAATTTCGGAGATGGCAGGTAGTGACGACATTGCTTCTGTTAAAGCCGTCTCAGGTGAATCCGAATTTCACCACATCCTGAGAGAGTTCCCGGAGATAACACGGCCAGCTGGAGTGCATTCTCCTCCTAAGCACAACACACTGCACTTCATACGGACTACATCAGGACCTCCAGTGTCATGTAAGCCTCGACGTCTTGATCCAGCTCGATTACAAGTTGCCAAGAAGGAGTTCGAAGACATGCTCAACAGTGGCATCGCTCGTCGTTCTGAGAGCCCTTGGTCTTCAGCGCTGCACATGGTTCGCAAGAAGGACGACGGATGGAGACCGTGTGGGGACTATCGAGCTCTGAACGCTCGCACCATACCCGATCGTTACCCCATACGTCATATCCACGACTTCTCCCATCAACTTTCTGGCTGTACCGTCTTCTCCACCGTGGACTTAGTGAAGGCCTACCACCAGATCGCCGTAAACCCTGCTGATATCCCGAAAACAGCGATCACAACCCCTTTTGGTCTCTTTGAATTCCCCTTCATGACCTTTGGTCTGCGGAATGCTGCTCAGACATTCCAGCGATTCTTGGATGAAGTCATTTTAGGCCTTGACTTCTGTTATGGCTACGTGGACGACATTTTGATATTCTCCTCCTCCGCTGAGCAGCACCGCACCCACCTACGTCTATTATTCGAACGACTGAAGCAGTACGGCATCTTGGTCAACACTTCTAAATGCCATCTTGGACAGGAAGAGGTCACTTTCCTGGGATACTCTGTCTCAGCTGCTGGCACGAAACCCTCGCGAGCAAAGTTCAAGCCATTCAGGAGTATAAGGTACCTAAGACTGTAAAAGAGCTTCGACGATTTTTGGGCATGCTGAACTTTTACCGTCGCTTCGTTCGCAACGCTGCTCAACTTCAAGCACCACTGCATGCAATCTTGTCGGGTCCGAAGGTGAAGGGTTCGCACCCAGTCAACATGACGCCGGAACTTCTCAAAGCTTTTGAGGACTGTAAGGTTTCCCTGTCAAATGCCACCTTACTTGCTCACCCAGACCCTTCTGCTGAGCTTGCTATAATGACGGACGCGTCAGACTTAGCCGTTGGAGCGGTTTTACAGCAACGGAAGGACAAGGAGTGGCAACCTTTGGCGTTTTTCTCGCACAAGCTGACATCTTCGCAGAGAAAATACAGTCCCTACGATCGCGAGCTACTGGCTGTATATGAAGCTATAAAGTATTTTCGTCATATGGTCGAGGCGAGGACATTTGCAGTATTTACGGATCATAAGCCACTTACCTTTGCGTTTGCAACGAACAGGGATCAATGCTCACCTCGTCAGTTCAGGTATCTCGACTACATTAGCCAATTTACTACCGACTTACGCTACATACCTGGACCAGAAAACGTCGTTGCCGATGCACTCTCACGCTTGGACGAGATTAGCATAGCCATCGATTACGAAGATCTTGCACGATCCCAGGAAGACGATTCTGAGCTGCAAGACCTACTGCGTCATGGATCCTCGCTGAACCTGAAAAAGATTAGAACCGGGAATTGTGACTCACCAATTTTCTGCGACACATCCGTGCAACCACCTCGACCATACATCACTCCAAGGTTCAGGAAGCAAGCTTTCAACATGGTGCACAACTGGAGTCACCCCGGAAGCTCAGCTACTGTCCGACTGGTCGCGCAAAAATTTGTGTGGCCAGGGATACGGAAAGACTGTAGAGAGTGGTCAAGGCAATGTTTAAATTGTCAAAAGAGCAAAATCACCCGTCACACTCACTCTCCTCTTTCCTCGTTCCTAACCCCTTCCGCGAGGTTTTCCCATATCCACCTAGACCTCGTGGGCCCCTTAACTCTGTCTTGCGGTTACAGATACTGCCTCACTGTCATCGATAGATTCACTCGATGGCCTGAGGTGATTCCTCTGCAAGACATCACAGCAGAGACCTGCGCAGCTGCCCTCGTGTCCGGCTGGATAGCCCGCTTCGGTTGTCCGCAGCGCGTCACCACTGACCGTGGTCGTCAGTTTGAGAGCCACCTTTTCAACGCTCTCACCACCTTGATCGGCGCGCGTCACCTGCGAACTACAGCATACCACCCAGCTGCGAACGGCATCATCGAACGTCTGCATCGTCAGCTCAAGGCAGCCTTAATGTGCCATGACTCTTCTCAGTGGACCGAATCTCTTCCACTAGTGCTCCTCGGGATACGAAGTTCCTGGAAAGAAGACCTGCAAGCCAGCCCCGCCGAACTCGTATACGGCGAACCCTTCAACTGCCTGGTCAGTTTCTTTCTCCCAACCTCGACTACACTACTTCTGACATTACTCAGTATGTCACACGACTTCGAGCCTTTATGGCTAAGCTATCCCCAAAACCTACAACTTGGCATAGTTCAGCCCCATTCTACATACCTCGAGATCTACATTCCTCATCTCATGTCTTCCTTCGTCAAGACCATGTTCGTGCATCACTCGAACCACCCTATGCTGGCCCCTTTAAAGTCTTGGAGAAGAAGGAGAAGTATTTCACGATCGACATTAAAGGGAAACCCAACAACGTGACCATCGACAGACTGAAACCCGCATATCTATTCCGAGAGGTACATGTTCCTGCTTCTAACATAACTTCAGATGAGGGACGTAAGGAAGAAGAAAGGAAAACACGCAGCGGTAGAAGAGTAAGGCTACCAGACTTTTATCGACCGTAGTCACGGTCTGGCCGGGGAGAGATGTGGCGAGTCGATCGCCACCCGAAATCGCTCCGCTTATGTACATTGCGGCAAGCCTCAACATGATCACGCGCTGATTGCGTGGACACCGCGCCCATGACGACAGCCGCTGCTGCGCGCGCCAGTCGCCCGAAACCACTGTGACACTACACACGTATCGCGCGCTCCGCGAATTGCCTACGCGTTCTTCTCGAACGATCTTTGTGTGCTACCTAATATCTATTTCTGTGACTTTTAGTGCCGTGCAATTAATATAGTACATGTAAATTTGCTAGTGCAATAAATTCTATCATCTTCTATCTTCTTTCACTTCGTGCCGCCTTCATCTTCATCATCATCATCTTTTCTTCATCTCTGCTGCTTACCTCTGCTTCACATCACTGCTGTTCTTGCTGCACTCCACTTCGACTGCTGCTTTGCTGTTGGGAAGTATAGAAACCTACCGGTAACGTACATTCCACAACATTATTCAGCTATTGCGCGGTTGAGGAGAACAAATTTTCCAACCTTCTTTCTTCATCTATTCTGAGCTGCAACAATTCAAGCGGATATAATCAAAACTCAAATATAATATCTGTAAACCGTTTTGATCTCGAAAGAGCTACGTATGTACATCCGGCTGCCAACTCTTTTACGCCAATGTCCACAACTACTTTATCCAAAGTAAGTTATTTATAATCGAGTATACATCCCCGAACTTCAAGGAGAATATAACTGTTTTTGAAAACATTACAGTAATTTTTCGTCACGTTTTAGGTTTCAGCTCAATATCACAGAAACTGTTTCAACAATTTTGATATCCTAATCCTAACTAATCCCAACTAATATTATAAATGCGAAAGTGAGTTTGTTTGTTTGTTTATTTGTTTGTTTGTTTATTTGTTTGTTACCTCTTCACGCTTTATCAACTGAACCAATCTTCCTGAAATTTCGCATACACATAGCTGGAAGTACGGAGAAGGACATAGGGTACCTTTCATCCCGGGAAAAAGCACAGTTCCCGTGGGAAATTCACGCGTGCGAAGCCGCGGACAAAAGCTAGTATGTATTAAAAATGTAAAAGTGAGTTTGTTTGTTTGTTCGTTTATTTGTTTGTTACCCCATCACGCTTTATCTACTGAACCAATCTTCCTGAAATTTCGCATACACATAGTTAGCAGTACCTACGGAGAAAGACATAGGGTACCTTTCATCCCGGGAAAAGGCATGGTTCCCGTGGAAAATTTACGCGGGCAAAACCGCGGGTGAAAGCTAGTTCATTATAAATGAGAAATATAGCAATACTCATTTCATAAAATGTTAAGTTTCTTCCAAATCTCATTACCGGTTACAAAATTATAGAGAAATATTTATTTTCACTAAAATACCTACGTACGAGTTTTTTTTTTTTTTTTTTTTTTTTTTATTTTTTTTTAACTAGCCTGTTGGTGTTGTGTCCCACTGCTGGGCAAAGGCCTCCCAGTATAACGGCTAAATGAATCTACAACTATAAATGCGAAAGTGAGTTTGTTTGTTACCTCTTCACGCTTTATCTACTGAACCAATCTTCTATAGTGGATCGTATTTTAGGTGCAGCAGCGGTCTCAGGTTTTCTATATGGCCCACCGTACCTTTTATCCCGGGAAAATGCACTGTTCCCGTAGGAAATTCACGCGGGCGAAGCCGCGGGCAAAATATTTGCTACACGCATTCCACGAAATTAATTTAAAGTTTTGATAAGTTATCGTGGAACATAAATACATATACAAAAATGTCACTAGATGTCGCTGATACGAAAATGAACGATTCATGTTTTAACTCAATATCTCTATAATAAAAAAAAATTCTAGGAATACTTGCTACACGCATTCCTAATATCAACGCAATCAACGAAATGAATTCAACGTTTGACAATTATCACGGAACATGTACAAAAATGTCACTAGATGTCGCTGATACGAAAATGAACGATTCATGTTTTAACTCAATATCTCTAAAACTGGTGAAACAATTTTGATATACAATATACATGAAAAAAATAGTGATACTATCTCGTGATTTGTGAAGTTTCATCCAAATCTGAATAACGGTTCAAAAGTTATAGAGCAGTATTTTTTTTCATAAAAATGCGTGTTTCTCTAAAACGGCTGAACCGATTTTGTTGCGCAACGAACTTGAAAATTCTATGGATAGTTGCTACATGTATTCTTAATATCATCGAAATTAATTCAACGGTTTGAGAGTTATCGCGGAACAAACATACATACATACATACATACATACATTGTGCAGAGCAACTACGCTCTGCTGCCAGAAAATGTGGCAGAGAGAATCCGGACAAACGAAGCGGCGGGAAGAATTCTGTACCGGAACTTCACCGGGAAAAAACCACCGGTAAAAATAAGTACCGGGAAAAAATCTCCACGCGGCACCACGTTTGCCCGACTAAAACCTAACTAACTTAACGCAGTCTGCTACCACCGTAGCTTATGAAGGGAGCTACAGGGCCCTATATCATAACTAACCTATAAATTAACTAAACTAAAACTCACCAAGTTGACTTCTCAAACCAAGTTGGGGTGTCTTCGGAGGAAGTGGTGTTTGGTCCCTAAATCACCCAAACTACCCCCTGAGATCTCAATCCCCAGAAAATACCTTGCTTTCCTCACGAGGGTTCACTCGGCAACAGGTTTCGGCGTCTCCAGGCGGCCACGTTTCGCATCTCACACGAAACAGTCACAGTAAAAGGTTTCACAAACACAAAAGTTCAATAGTTATTTAACAAACAGGAAATTCACACTTATAGTTCAAACTAATTGACAATCAAAGAAAGCGGGACCTCTCGCGTATTAAAAATCAAACCGATATCGCATAGGACAATGAGGCGACTGTCCGCGACGCCGTTTTGCACGCGCGCTAATCTGTGCGGCGCGGCCTCCCGGCGCGATGTTCAAACAATACTGAATTCAAAATGGTCGCTCGCGACTGCCGACGCCGGCCGAGCGGGCGACGACGCTACTAATATGAAACTACCGCACGCGCTAGAATATTACGGCGGCGAACGGACAAAACAACATAGATTTTATTACAAACATCCCCCCGTCCCGGTCTGAGAAGCAGACCGCTAGCTTACTCTACGGGAAGGCGGGCGAGAGAGGTCACAGCTCTCCTCAAAATCGAACCGTCGACCAACACCTCAGCCACACGCGGAGTGCCATCTCCGCCAAGAATCAAACGTAATATGCGAGCTCGTCGCCAAAGCAATGAGGGCAAATTTGCCTCTTTTAACAATACTAAATCACCCTCCCTGGGAGAGCTCAGTCCTGTCTGTCCACTTCACTCTTTGCTGCAGCAAATGCAAATATTCAAGCGACCAGCGACGCCAAAAGTCCTGGCTCATTTGCTGCAACATTTGAAAACGCGACAACCGATATACGCGTTCATCCTTCCACGGGTATTCGGGCAGGGCATTCAACGGCCCTCCCACCAAAAAATGACCAGGGGTGAGAGCTTCCAAGTCATTTGGATCTGGAGATAGCGGACAGAGAGGACGAGAGTTGAGGACCGCCTCAACTTTACAAAACACTGTGGCCAGCTCTTCAAAAGGTTAGAGCCGTTTCTCCGATAATGCGGCGGAGGTGGGTCTTTGCGGATTTCACAGCCGCTTCAAAAATCCCTCCCCAATGGGGGCAACTTGGGGGACTAAACTTCCAGGTTATTCCCCTTTGGGCAGCAATTTGACTTAAACTAGTACAATTTCTATCAATAAACACAGAAACATCCTTAAGATAATTTACAGTTCCTTTATAGTTTGTGCCATTGTCAGACCTAATAAGGAAGGTAGACCGCGACGCGAAACAAAGCGATCCAACGCGGCGACGAAGGCCTCCGTAGTCAGAGCCGATACCACCTCCAAATGGACAGCCTTGGTGGCCAAACAAACAAATACACACAAATAGCCCTTCACAATACGGGCATTACGAAAGGGAGAAGCCTTGATCGAAAAGGGACCGGCAAAATCGGTTCCAACGCCGTCAAACGGTCTCGAAGGTCGGATTCGATCAGCGGGCAAATTACCCATCTGTGGTTGCATCGTGGATGCCTTCAACCTATAACATGCAATACATCGAAACAGGACACTACGGATTGCTCTTCGGGCAGACAAAATCCAAAATTCGCGTTGCAAAATAGCCAACAAAGCATTGCACCCAGCATGGGCGTTACGAATGTGTCGATCAGACACCAAAAGCTGCACCAAGGGTCCGCCCTTGGGCAACAACAGAGGATGGCGAGTCTCATATGGAAGATCCGCCTTCCGGAGCCTGCCTCCAACCCGAAGAAGCCCATCCGAGTCGATGTACGGGTTCAAACGAGCGACCGCGCCCTTCAACTTAGCGCGTCCGTCGCGCAAAATACGAAGCTCCGACTCAAACCGTCCGGTCTGCACGACACGGACCCAATGCAACAATGCGCTCCGGCGCTCTTCTGCACCTGCAATCGGCTCCAACCGCCTTGCCTGTGGGTTTCTACAATTATGTATGAAACGCTTAATCCAACTGGTAACACCCAGAAGTTTATCCAAACTGCTATACCGAGCAAGTAGCCAATCCGGCTCCGACGTCGTCTCAGCGACTACAGCATGTACACGGAGCCCAGTCAAACTCAAAGAAGTAACATCTGTCTGACAGACAGGCCAAGATGTTTCTGATCCCATCAGCCACTCTGGACCCCACCAGAGCGGGTGTGACACCAATTCTGGTGCCGTACAACCTCGGGAAGCACAGTCCGCTGGGTTAAGCTCTCCCGGCACATGTCTCCATGTTATATCAATTCCAATATTTTGAATTTGGGAAACCCTGTTTCCAACAAAAACCTCCAAGGTATGTGGGGCCGCGCGCAACCATGCAAGCGCGACCTGGCTATCCGACCAGGCGAAGATGTCCCGTATCTCGACCGTGGCCGCCAGCTCACTGGCAACGTGATGCAACAATTTAGAGAAGGTGAGCTCCACTCAACTCAAGCTTGGGAATAGTCAGCCTAGTCCTGATGGGGGCGACCTTGCTCTTCCCTAACAAAAAGCGAGACATTGACCCGGCCATCGGCGTCAACTGTCCGCATATAGACTGACGCGGCGTAGCCTCGCTCCGACGCGTCACAAAAGCCATGCAGGCTGGCTCGATATTTCCCGGGGGCAATATTCGACGAGGCAAGGCAATCCGATTGACTTCCTTAATCGATGAAAACAACTCGAGCCAATCATCCAATGGAGGACCAAACAGCGGCTCGTCCCACGAGACGCCCAAAGTCAAAGTCTCTGAAGAAGACACTTCGCAGAGAATATCACTGGACTGATCCAACCGCTTGGATCAAACATACGAGCTATTACGGACAACACCGTTCTCTTAGTCCAGACCTTTGGTATTTCCAAGTCCACTTGGAATGTAAAAATATCGGTTAGCGGCTGGTACTGCATGCCCAGCACCGCTATCCTGTTGGGATCATCCACATCCTCAAACAGGTGAGGGTTCTGTTGGTGATCCTCCGGGATCCCTTCTAGAACTTTAGGCTCATTAGACAACCACTTACGTAGCTCGTAGCCACCTGTCTTCAATATTTCAATCAATTCATCCCGCAGTAGGAGGGCCTCCTCAATACTTTGGGCTCCGGTGCACACGTCATCAACATACAAGTCACGTGACAGCACGGAAGCCCCACGGGAAAAGCGGATCCGTTCCCGCTCTGCCAATTCAAGCAATGATCTGATGGCGATATAGGGACTAGATTTCAAACCATACGTGTTTGTGTTGAGTTCATACACCGTCACAGGATCCTCAGGGCGCTCACGCCAGAGTATCAACTGGAATCGCCTGTCCTCAGGATGTATGACTGTCTGGCGGAACATCATCCGGATGTCCGCACCAAAAACCACTTGATGTCTTCTAAAGTTCAAGATGATGTCAATTATGTCCCTATGCAATTTGGGACCTGAATGCAAACATAGATTCAACGAAACCCCGTTCGAAGTGGGTGCGGACCCATCAAAGACAGTCCGCAACTTGCCCGTTGAGGCCTTCACCACCGCGTGGTGGGGCAAAAAATAATGCTCAGTTGAGCTCCAATCAACTCGAGCCGGAGACATGTGACCCAAATCCTCGTACTCGCGCATAAATTCAATATATTTATCGCGAAGTACGTGGTCACGCTGCATACGTCGCTCCATGGACAGCAGTCGTTTCTCCGCAAGCGCCCTACTTTGCCCTAGGCTAGGACGAGAGGCAACAAAGGGTAACCTAGTTACAAACCGACCGGAGGGCAACCTCTCCGTGGTCGATCGAAAAAGGGCTTCGCACTCAGCGTGTTCCGGATCCATCCTGGAACTCATAGGTGGCTCCTCCACCTCCCAAAACCTTTGCATGGTCTTGGCCAAGGACGCAGATGCGACAACCGGTGGCTCCTCCGCGGTGCCATTATCAAACACAGGGCCCATCAGGGCAAAACCAAAAATCGTAGACACTGCCATCAGTGAAGACGAACCCAGAGCCTTCTGTGTACCCAACAAAATCCAACCCAATACGTCCGAGCCCAGGAGCAAGTCCACTGGGCCGGGATGAAAGACAAAGGGGTCGGCCAAATCCAGACCCGAAACCAAAGACAACACACCCGGCGGTATGTCTGTCGAGGGGTGCCAACCCGCAATGGTATCCATTACCATAGCCGAAGTCGTGATCCTCATTGTGGAGGACTTCAGCGAAGAAAAGGTGACAAGTGTCTGGCCCGTCAGACACTTCACTTGTATGCCACCAACTCCAAGAAGTGGCACAGGCGAGTCTTCCACGACTAAACCTAACTGGCGTGCCACTCGAGTGGTAACCAAACTGCTTTGAGCCCTGAGTCCAACAGAGCTCTCAAATTAATGGCTTCCCCTACGACCCCATACGCGGACCACCGCGGTAGGGAGCAGAACCGTCCGCGGCTCTGTCCCAGCAAGGGAGCAAGCTAGTTACGGGCTCCCCACTCTCTCCAAACCAGGGGCGCGCCACTGACCCGGATAATATGGCGGGCGAGTGCACATCCCCATCTGAGGGGGCATAACCCGCGGCCCGGCCATACATATGGTACGGCGGGTGGTACTCCAGCCGTGGGTACTCGTGCAGCGGCGGAGAAAACCGCTGCGGCTGCATGTGTTGGGTATTGGTAACCCGCGTGGAGGGGGTGTCCCCACTCTCACGTCCGATCTAGGGCCCCCGCCCATGGGGGCCCTATCCGGGGCCTGGCCAGCTACATACTGGCCATGACCTTGGGGCGCGTGGTCCCGGTCCGCCAAGACCCGCGCAGGTACGCGACCCCCCTCCCGAGGGGGGGGGTGCGACGAGCGAAGCCGCGTCCTCCGTCCGGTGGTGGAGGGCTTCGCGCAGGAGCGCCCCCGCCCATAGGGGACCCCTGCCTCAACATCCGGGGGCCATCCCCGTTCCGGTTCATGCAGAGCATCGCGTGGTGCCGCCCACGGCATGCACTGCATGGTATGGCACTGGGACAGTCACGTGCATAGTGACCGCCCAAACAATAAAAGCAAAGTTCATGCCGCTTTGCCATGCGGCGCCGATCTTGTACTGGCAGTCCCTGCCAGTCCCTGCATTGCAGCAGGCTGTGGCCCATCCGACCACATTGCAGGCAGTCCGCGTCCCTCGCGACTGCTGCCGTGTGTGCAACCCGCGCACCAGCTCCACGCGGTGGCGGTTGTCTTCCCTGTTGGGGCTTCCCTCGCCATGAGGGTTCCAAGGGCCTACGTTCAGGCGCTCTGGATGGCGCTGAGTCCGTCATGGTATTCTCAGCAGCCCGTGCCTCAAACTCCAAAAACTTCACCAAGTCAGTGAATGTTGGTAGGGTGGTGCTATCCCGCTCCGCATTTTCGCGCTCAAACCGCGAGCGGATGTCATTGGGTAATTTGCCCAATACAATGTGCACCAGCAAAAAGGACCATTGGTCCACCGGCAGCCCCAGTGTGCGGAGCGCGTTACAGGCCACTGTAACGGGCGTGAGCAACTGCAGGCGCAACTGTGCCCTGTTGGCCACCTTGGGCAGGGCCATCAACTGTGCGGCGTGCGCATCCGCTAACAAACGTAAGTTTTGGTAGCGGGAGTTCAATAACTCCCAAGCCGTGTCGTACTGGTCGTCCTCCACCCGGAGGTGCTGGATGAGCGACCGCGCTTCACCCTCAAGAGTGGAGAGGAGGTAGGCCATCTTCTGGGCCTTCGACAAATCCTGTCGTGCTACGACCAGGGACTCAAACATATTTTTATATGCTACCCACTCCTCCATCCTACCCCCAAAGTGGGACAGCTGAAGGGTGGGGAGCCGACCAGTAACCGCTGGTCCTTCCTGTCTAACAGGTGTGCGAGGGGCTGGTCCGCCAGCCTGTCTCGCCCTTATTGCGGTCACCGCCTCCGCGATATCATCGTGCAGACTCAGGATCTGGTCCATGTCCGCCATGTGACCTGCGTAGGCCTCCGGGGTAAGATCGGCTTCGGTAAGCGCCGCCATGGCCGCTTCCGCGCTAATCAATCGTGAGTGGAGGTGATCCGCTCTTAGCAGTATGGCGCCACTCCCTGTCCTTCCGGGACAGGAGTCCTCCGGCCGTCACAAACCATCTCAATTCGTTGGCGAGTGTCGCCCTAGCATTGGAGGCCTTCGCCATCGCGTCAAGTCACAAACAAAAAATAACAAAAGGTAAATAAAAAAACAACAAAATCAAGCAACTACACGAAGAACCGCGGTAGGTATGAGAATGGCACAAACCCGGAACGCACGGTACAAACCGCAAACAAATACAAAAAAGGTTACAAATATTCTTATACAAACAAACTAAGAAAAATCTAATAATTTTTACAAACAATTAATTATTTTTTACAAACGAACAAATAGAGGGTAGATAAACTACGCTCTGCTACCAGAAAATGTGCAGAGCAACTACGCTCTGCTGCCAGAAAATGTGGCAGAGAGAATCCGGACAAACGAAGCGGCGGGAAGAATTCTGTACCGGAACTTCACCGGGAAAAAACCACCGGTAAAAATAAGTACCGGGAAAAAATCTCCACGCGGCACCACGTTTGCCCGACTAAAACCTAACTAACTTAACGCAGTCTGCTACCACCGTAGCTTATGAAGGGAGCTACAGGGCCCTATATCATAACTAACCTATAAATTAACTAAACTAAAACTCACCAAGTTGACTTCTCAAACCAAGTTGGGGTGTCTTCGGAGGAAGTGGTGTTTGGTCCCTAAATCACCCAAACTACCCCCTGAGATCTCAATCCCCAGAAAATACCTTGCTTTCCTCACGAGGGTTCACTCGGCAACAGGTTTCGGCGTCTCCAGGCGGCCACGTTTCGCATCTCACACGAAACAGTCACAGTAAAAGGTTTCACAAACACAAAAGTTCAATAGTTATTTAACAAACAGGAAATTCACACTTATAGTTCAAACTAATTGACAATCAAAGAAAGCGGGACCTCTCGCGTATTAAAAATCAAACCGATATCGCATAGGACAATGAGGCGACTGTCCGCGACGCCATTTTGCACGCGCGCTAATCTGTGCGGCGCGGCCTCCCCGCGCGATGTTCAAACAATACTGAATTCAAAATGGTCGCTCGCGACTGCCGACGCCGGCCGAGCGGGCGACGACGCTACTAATATGAAACTACCGCACGCGCTAGAATATTACGGCGGCGAACGGACAAAACAACATAGATTTTATTACAAACATACATACATACATACAAACAATGTGTTTTTCGCTCCAACTTGAATTATAGCCCTCGCTCGCTTCGCTCGCTCGGTCAATTATAAATGCGAAAGTGAGTTTGTTTGTTTGTTACCTCTTCACGCTTTATCTACTGAACCAATATTCTATAGTAGATCGTATTTCAGGTGCAGCGGTTTCAGGTTTTCTATGTGGCCCACCGTACCGCATCCCGGGAAAAAGCACTGTTCCCGTGGGGAAATTAATGCGGGCGAAGTCACGGGCTAAATACTTGCTACACGCATTCCACGAAATTAATTTTACGTTTTGATAAGTTATCGTGGAACATAAATACATGTACAAAAATGTCACTAGATGTCGCTGATAAGAAAATGAACAATTCATGTTTTTACTCAATATATCTGTAATAAAAGATGCGCAAAGAACTTAAAAATTCTAGGAATACTTTCTACACGCATTCCTTATATCAACGAAATTAATTCAACGTTTTGATAATTATCATGGAACATAAATACATGAACAAAAATGTCACTAGATGTCGCTGATACGAAAATGAACGATTCATGTTTTAACTCAATATCTTTAAAACTGGTGAAACAATTTTGATATACAGTATACATGAGAAAAATAGTGATACTATCTCGTGATTTGTGAAGTTTCATCCAAATCTGATTAACGGTTCAAAAGTTATAGAGCAATATTTATTTTCATAAAAATGCGTATTTCTCTAAAACGGCTGAACCGATTTTGTTGCGCAACGAACTTAAAAATTCTATGGATAGTTGCTACACGTATTCTGAATATCATCGAAATTAATTCAACGGTTCGAGAGTTATCGCGGAACAAACATACATACATACATACATACTTACATACATACATACTTACATACATACATACATACAAACAATGTTGTTTTCGCCCCAACTTGAATTATAGCCCTCGCTCGCTTCGCTCGCTCGGTCAAAAAATTGTAGCTATCGTAAGTGTGATTTTCTTGTTTACAGAGAAAAGAATATGTGAGATACGCGAAAGTGTTTCCGTTATCGGAAACATTTGACTTCAAACTACCCTCAAAATGGTACAGGAGGGGCGTGGGGGGGCTGGAGATATTGTTCGGCCTAGTTCTAGCAGTTATACCTAGTCGTAAGTATATCCTTCCAGTTTCTACTAATGTCAGAAAATATACAGGGTTAATAACATATTGGTGTTCTAATTTATGAGAATCTAAAAATCTACCAATTTTGTTAACTTGTCTAACGCGCTAGTCTATCTTCGTGCCATGTACTTGTGGCGTCCGCCATATACCGTGCAAACGCAAGCCACTCAATGGACATACACACCCCACACCACACACAGGACAAACTCAACAGCAACTTCTTCGCCTTCTGATCTGAGCTTCATTACTATCCTCAAAGTAGGGATACCCTGTCCTGTAAACACCAAAACAAAAACTTCTTGAATGTCAGTAATAAGATTGGGAACCGTGCCAAAATCTGGAAGGTAGATGTTTGAAGGCCCCTTTCGTTTATTACCAACGGACCACAATCCATTGCCCTCGGTGCATTCACCGCTAAAATCAGATCTGGAAATTGTGGATGGACTAGAAATGCACAAACGCAATGGACTTTTTGTAGAAAAGGCCAATGAATGGTCTCTAACAAGTTCAAATCTCAATCACTTGCATAAGATTGGAATCCTACACATATAGGACACATTTATCCCGAAATTCCTTAAGGAGCCACGTCTCAGGGCACAGCTAATCCTAACTTCCTAATCCTAAGTATACGAGTAATATTATAAATGCGATAGTTTGTTTATTTATTTGTTTGTTAGAAATATAAATCTTTATTTGTTATCTCTTCACGCTTTATCTACTGAACCAATCTTCCTGAAATTTGGCATACACATAGTTAGAAGTACTGAGAAGGACATAGGGTACTTTTCATCCGGAAAAAGCACTGTTCCCGTGGGAAATTCACGCAGGCGATATGTCGCAGGCAAAAGCAAGTACATGTATATATTACAGATAAACTGAAGAATGCCGCCAACATCGGGCTGGTATTGCTAATGATCCTCGCAGCGTACTCCCACGTGATGGTGGGGGACCCCTTCGACCGCTGTGCGCCGGCGCTGGTCTTCTTCTTCATGCTGAGCGGGAGACTCGTCGTCTGGTAAGATAGTCGGAATACACATACATTTAAAAATTAATATAAACTGCAATAAAACAAATCAGTTCCAACAATTTAAATAAGTCAATTCCTGGAGATAGTTTCATGTCCTTTTCTTCGTTATATCAAGTTTGACCTGCATTAAATGATAGGTAAGGTACCTTGATAATAGTAAAGTTCATCCAAACCACCATCCTTCCTTACCTTGCGTGGATGAATAATATCAAAAGAATAGAAGGTTTTAGAGCTACGGCCACTTACCTCGAAATTAATTTAGGTCACCTTGCCGTAGCCTCTGGAAATGTGACTGAATTTAACAAACATGACGCGAATTTCTAAATTTATTTTACAGTAACTTGTAAAAATAAATCGCAAATTATTTAGGGGTCGTAAAAGTCTCGCTGTGTGAAAATTATGATGTCGCCGGAAAACACAGTTACTTGTAAAACATTAATATTAATGACCATAACGAAATATATTTACCTAGCTAAAGATTTTTTTATTTTCTATAAAATGAGTAGTAGGTACCTGTGGAATACAGGTATCGCTTTGGAAAAAATCAATTTATGAAAGAAAACTATTCACGGTGTTTTGTGATAATTTAAGGCTGATTGTCTAGTCAGTTCCTTATCATGCTTCTTTAAGGGTTTTTAAGATATTACTTAAAAACTTTTAAAAGAGCATGCATCTTCTTTTGTAAGTATTTTTACTAAAATATTATTAACTAATATTTAAAAAGTATAATATTTAGTCAAACCGATACAAAGCCCAAGAACAGTGAACATTTCGTAAAAGAAATAAATTAACTCTACAACAGTCTGTTAAATATTTAGTTTAAAACCTATCATCAGCGCGCACTTTTTTGCCTAGCCGTAAGTAACTCAACAACGTATTATTATTCCGACATTTTTCTCCCATAGCCATAAGAATTACGTACTAAAGCACTGATGAGCTCTTGTTTATCCTCAGTATTTAAACCGCAGTTAAAAGACTAGCATCAAAGAGCGCACCTTGGCCAATTTTTATGCGTTGTAAACATAAATTACGAAATAAAATCAGGAGATCGCTCGCTCGATTTAGCTGGCGAGCGTCCAACACCAATGATGGACCAGCATGTCACACAATACATTACACATCTCCAGTTGATGCTCAATGAAAACAAACCGATCAAACGCGTGATCTAATCTAGTCCATAAATATTTTCTCTGGTGTTCCGAGTTTCCGACCTATTTATTTTGTAGCGTGAGCGAGAGATCTTTTCGACAGTCTTCGTAAGAAGTTCTGTTAGTCAATAATTGTTTCAAATTGCATGTATTTAATCACACAAAGAAAATAAACTACTTCGGATTTTAATTCAGTTTTCACCAGTGGACGAAACTATTGTGGCTTAATGAAGAATTAGACGTATCAATAAATTCACCCGGACCACGTGCAAAGGCTAGTCAATTTATAAAATCTTAGCTTCCATCATTACCTAGAGTTTGTTTATATTTTACGGAATCTGGCAAGCTCCTATTTATATAAAATTCTTATGACGTATAATTATATTTATCTGGAGCACATGTAACAAACAAGATGTTATTATAAGCATAGTACGGCAGGAAATGATACGAAGTCTTATAGATTTAATAAACATGTGTTTGTATTTGTATGCTACAAAGGCATAGGTAAGCAAGCCGGCCATCAAACCAGAAGCATATAATAACTACCTACCTATAAAGCGGTAGCAAAACAGTATCAACCTAATTATCATAAGTTATCGAGAAGTTTCCTTATCAGCCGTGTACCTAATAAACATTTTTTCCAAGGTATCAAACGAGCCGCCGAGAGGAGTTGGAGAAAGCAACGGCAACACAAAATGGCAACGGTCTCAAGAGGGACTGAACAATATTTGAATTTAAGCTATAGGGAATCCCCTCATCTACGAGTACAATGATGAGGGTGTAAAGAAAAAGTAAAATTAAACTTGGACATTTTGACTTGTATAACAATTTATGTGGAATCTCGAAATTGTTCTCGTCCCGACGTTTCTATTTCGAACACGGTTTTGTTAATTCAAGGTTAGAATAGCTCCTTAGTTTGGCTATACCTTGTATATAATTTTTTTTATGTAAATACGCATATTTTTTTTGTTATTTATTAAAATTATGAACGGAGACTAAACATGTGTATTCGCTATGACTGGACTGGCTTTGTATATTTTGTGCCCGTGCATTCTTTTGTTTGTAATTATGTATAGTTCAAACTTTTGTAGTCGCTCACTAAATGAGATATTATTTACAACTCTATTTAAGAGATGAAAGAAAACGCGATGCTGTGATTTTTCTAGTCAACATAAATCAAAAAGATTAAAAGTTACAATAAATTAAAGCGCCCCATCTGCGTGAATGAAAAGTATCCATACTTGCATAGCTAGGTAACAGCGCAAAAAAGTGGAGTCGGCTTTTTTATTTTTACTACTTTTATTTAAAGCCATGCTTGTTTTTGATGTATGTAGGAGTAGGTTAAGGGAATGCACTGTTACCTAAAAAGTGATATTAATTTAAGCCATTCGAGCTAGGTTCATTTTGTATGTGTATGAGTGTTATAACCTTGTACGTAGGTCTACGGTAACTGCCATTGTATGTATATGTAGCTTTAGATAATTTGCACAGGTAGACAAAAACGTTGCACTAATTGTGAATATGATTTGCTCAATAATAGTAATAGTTTACGCTTTTTAAGTATACCATTTTTTGAGACGTTACACAAATAGATGGACTAACGGTAAATTCAAAACTGTGAAATCAGTAACCGCGGTTTTCACGTAGGTAACATCTTGTCTGAAAAATATAAATTGTAATGGAGTACAAAATACATTTTGCACGAGTAGGTACCTATTGCCTTAAAACACATAATATAATACTATGCATATTGTAGCCTTAATAAGGATTTCTTTTCCGCCATGTCACCGTTACTAATGACTACCTAATGTAGTGTAATAATATAGAAACTATTACGTTAACCTGGCGCCTTCCTAGAAATCGCAATCGCAACGTCGTCTTTTCAAAGTAGCTTGACGCCAGTTAAAATTATAAAGAAATTCATCGAGCTTTACGATTAGTGGGTAGCCAAATATGTACGTCGTAAGCTGACATAATAGCTGCACGATAGTGTACGATACTATTTGTAGAAACAAAATACTGTCGCATGTTGTTGGCCCAATGTTTCGGCCAATCGATATACATACATTACTGCATAGATTTTTTCTTGTGTCGACGCATTGTTCACATTAAAACTAAGGATTATAACGATTTGGGTAACCAACGAAATTACAATAAATAAATACAGAAGCTTAATTAATCAGATTGGATATTGTTATAAAATCGCAATAAGTTACGAATTTCTTATTGTGGCGTGTGATCTGTGAAGTGTTTGGAGTGTGTCTGGTAATGATTAAATGGGTATTATAAATACATGTGTTTTATTAAGTACTATCTTTTGCCTGCGGCTTCGCCCGCGTGAATTTCCCACGGGAACACTGTTTTTTTCCGGGACGAAAGGTACCATTATGTCCTTCTCCGTACTTCTATGCGTATGCAAAATTTCAGGAAGAATGGTTCAGTCAGTAGATAAAGCGTGAAGAGTAACAAACAAACCAACAAATAAACAAACTCACTTTCGCATTTATAATATTAGTTAGGATTAGGATCCACCCGAATATACAAAACAACAAATAAGACGCCTGAGATCGAAAACCGTTTTCGGAAAACGTTAGACGAAAAGAAAAGAGAACAAAAGGCTGGTTTTAACACAGGTTCGGACGGAATGGAAGAACTGGCCATATACGAGTTGGACTTGCACACCGAGTGCAAAGTGTGCAACTATGGACCCGTACCCGTCATATGGGATTGGGGATGGGTCGCACGTCTGCCACTCCCGCCAAGCGCGCACATTGATCCAATATATAGAGCGCACTTCCACAAGTCTGTTCCTATTCACGAAACCACTTTAGATGGCAGGAAAGCGGAGGAACGATGTTCCAAATAAAAATCTGTAACTACCCTAAAATTACATAATCCGAACTGCAGTCAATATCAAAAGATTATCCCATTGGAGTACCAGGTCAAATATCGTAATAGATTTTCTGGCACGTAAATTAATAGAAGACAAATGAGACAAGCTAAATGAATGGACTATAATAAAACAATGTATAGTTGTTACAGTGTTTATTCTAGAAATTGAATCAATAAATTACAATGTTGTATGCAACAGCGTGATACATTATGCAAACTATAAAAATAAATCTTATTTTTTCTTCACACCTTATTATAGTTACAATATATTACATTAAATAACAAATTGCATTTGTTCCAGAAGCTAAATTGACCAGTAAGGATAAATTATAAAACTTATAGTTAAATGTTAAACGTCTAAATTACATAGAAAACTTATGCCATATGAAGTGTGGAGCACCTAAATCGGATTTGAGGCACATATCTGTGTTACATTACTGTTTATGCTAATTTCTATAAAAATTCGGATGGATAAATGCACTGTTCGGTCATATAATGTGCATCGTGTATAATATAGCATGTGTATATAGTATATATGTGATGTAACATAAAATAAATTGCATACTGAATATTTGAATGGGTGACTCATGTGCTACATTTCGCTGCACTAGGGGTCCATTTTAAATATTCAAATACTTGTTATACCCGTTGAAATATTCAGTATATATTTATCCTACATTAGTTTTAATTTTAATGATATAAAATAAAATAGATGGCCTTTTATTTTGAACAATCTGAATACTCTGTGGGTTATTCTGTAACGGCCTGGCCACGGGGACGGGCGACAACGACCGGCGGCACGTCTGGCGGCACGACTAATCGCGCGGCGCGTTTGACAGGCCACGGACAGTATCGGTCGCCGCGGCGACCAGGATAGACAGAGATCCGAGAGCAACTTGTCTTTATCAAAGTTATCTCGGTATTGCTTAGAAAGTAGTAATTTTTTGGTTGAAGATATAATATTTGGAAGAAATAGTGGATTATATGATTTGAATATGAGATGGAAAGTTTCACAAGATATAAGAGAAATACAGAAAGTACCCAAATTTTTTTT